>OZ038479.1:31258955-31638955 GCA_964036315.1 Acanthosepion esculentum | reverse complement strand
TTAAATACAAAGTATGGCACAGAACTCCAAAAGGAAGAGGAAAGAAGAGATGAAAAAAACATTACCTATCGACTGTTCAACTATAATTAAACAGAAAAAAATTGTCAGTGATTCTTTTAAGCAATAAACATTACATTAAGTTATTGATCAAAGTAAAACTTGGGATATAAATGACAGCAGAAGAGAAAAGTGATAATGATAGTGACTTTGTGGACTCGTCCATGACAACCAGTTTACCCTCTGCTAGGAAATGCACTCTGTTACGATTTTACCAACATCATGTACAGAAAATAATCAACAGGCATTCATTGGTTAATCACCGTCAATCTAGCTTGCTGATTGGTCAGTTTCGACCAATCAGATTGCTCCCATGTGCAAGATCAATTTAGGCACCAACTCAGTTTCGAGCCAGTCATGTGAGACAACATGATATAAATACCCAACACGTGTGACTCGCTCTCTCTGTTTCCACGCAGACTCTCGAACCTAACTTCTCTACGTCACAACACCGCTGCCAAAATGTGACTCTTAAAGAACTCCCATCTTGACTAATGCAGTCAGACATAAAGGAACTTTACAACAATTCATGCAAGTATAATTCCAACATCTTTTATCCAACTTGCATAATATACAATTCAAAACATACTCAATCTTCTAAACTGCATTTTAATAATCAACTTATTCGTTATGAGTCTAGGTACAAATATTACCTAATCAAAGGGACGTAACTCAGTCTCACTTTTCATTTCACATGTACGTCCATCAATACTTAATAAACACAACTGTTATTGTTTCAAATCATTATCTTCGACTTTTAAATAAGGTCCCAACATATTTGGTGACCGCCGACGTTTAAACAGGTTATAGTAACTACTACAAATTTAATTTCAGTTTTACTAAACGCCTCACTGAATTAAAGAAAAAAGATGGTGAATTAAAAGGGGAGCCAATGTGTATGAGAATACAGGATAAAAGCATTCAGTGAAACAAGCAAAGAAATAGATTTATTAAAACTTGAAATGGCAAAACATATTGCATTAAAATATATAAAAAATGATGATAATGTTTTGCAGTGGTGGAACTCAAATAAAAATGAATTTCCCATCATGGCACTTTTAGCCAGGAAATATCTATCAACACCCCCCTCTTCTGTTGAAAGTGAACAGTTATTTAGCATTCGCAGTAACATTTAGTTACCAAAAAGAAATCAGCTGAAAGGTGAAACAGGAGAGATGATAATGTTCTTACATTATAACTTAAGAATTTTAGGACTTAAATATGAGTAGCTAGGTACTTAAGTGATTTACTTAAAGAAATTGTTCTCTTTATTGTTTAAACCCTAAGCCAATTTTTTAAATGAAAAGGATATCTACCTTTTATTTCATAAGCTTTTGTATTCATTTTTCTACTAAATGTTTTATTAATAAATGTGCTTTGTTCATTAAGTTTCCCAAGCCAACTGTTAGGATTCAAGATAATGAATTTTAATCATTGTAGGAATCAGAATCAGAAATTTAGAACAGTATCAGGAATTGTATCAGAATCTGTAAAAAATATTGGTATCATCCCATCACTAGTGAAAATATTGGACAAGGAATGTTGATACTGTGGTGCGCTGTTTAGATTCGTTTCGAAATTGTTAATGAGGTTGTTAGTAAGGCTGCGTTTTTAGTGAAGCACATCACATTTAAATTTGCAAAAACACAAGGAAAGAGGAACAAGAGATCAAATATTGCAATCAACAATAACATATGTATTGAAAATCAACGAGTACAACAATTGTGCTTAATGAAATAATATTAAGGAAGAGAAAGTTGCTTCCCATGTACTGATGTCTGATACAAGATAGGAATAATGTACTTAAGAATGTTCTTGTTGAAGTGTTCAGTGTACAAATAAGATTTGAATTCAAGAATGAAAAGTTTGTAGAAAAGGATAATAGAATTTGATTTGTGACTTGGCTTTTGACAGACAGTAACAGTGTAGTGTGATAGTAGTTTTGTGTCTGTGTGTGCGCGAGTAGAAGAATGTAGGTAAACGTACGTAGTTGAGTTCTGTTGTATAATTGTTCTACTACTGTTCTTTTCTTTTGATTTCTGTGTTATTTATATTTTCTGAATAGGCTCCAGGAACGAGAGCGGGAAAAATATTGAAAGGCGTGTTATATTAAATGATTGGTCAAAATTCAACCAATCACTGATTTTTTTTCTAAATCAGGTTTGGCAAAGTTAGCATCAGAAAATTTGATGTGGCTCATGTGATGCATATAGAATATAGTGCTTATTTTCTATCCAATGGCTATTGAGTATTTTGTGGGCGTGGTGTATGTAAACAACCGCTACAATACCAATCCTATATGGAATAATTGCAAAATACTTTCCCCTCCCCAACTGACAGGCAGAAATATACAAATATGTACTAGGATTTCTTCCTAGCCAAAAACCAGGCTGGTTGTCTATTTCCTCTGACTCACTCCTGGTCTGTCTTGTCTTGAAGTCAGAACACTACGTTCACTTATCCAAACATGATTTTGTGTGTCAACTCCAATTCTTAGTTTGTGAACTTTTTGTTCATTTGCCTTGAATATATTGTTTGCTTGCTTTATATTATTTTTGGTTCTTTTCTTTTCTTTTTCTTGCAAACTTTATCAATTCTGTTTGTTGGACAGTTCTGTCATTTATTTTACATTTACACAAGGAAGAACAATGGAGAAGCTGATGAAATTATTTAAATGTGTGAAAGAGTCACCATATATGCTATGCTATGCTAGGCTGTGAGGATCTCCTTAGTAGGCCTAGCATAGAAATAAATACAATATGAGAGCCACTAATGAAGAAAGAAAGACAAATGACAGCAAGTCTTCAACCACTGAAGCAGCAGTCAAAATGTGACTGTCAGCAGCAGTAGTTGCAGCCTAATCAGTAGCCAGGTTTAGTTTAAAGCTCTAAGCTTACTACAGCAAATTGTGGGTAAAAGTGTTGATCTGTGAATTTGGTGAGATAGTGGTGGTGAGTTCAATCCCTGGGTCGGACAGTGCGTACTTGCACTCTATGAAAACAGATGAGCAATAATTGAACAATACTAATTAAAATGAGAACTAGATGTCATATATGGACTGGTGCTCTTGCTGTACATCTCGAGGTCCTTGACAAAATCCAGAGACAAATATGCAATGTGATAGGTCCTGATCTGGCATCTAGTCTACAATCGCTTTCCTACAGACGTGCCGTGGCTTCCCTCTGTCTCTTCTACAAGTATTTTCACGGCAACTGTTCCAACAAGCTACTTTTTGCTGGTTCCGAGACTGCATGAATTTAAGCGAGCTACCAGGCTGGCATCTCAGTCCCACCCTTTCACTGTCAAAACAGTTAAATGCAACTGTCTCTTCTACTCAAACAGCTTCTTCTCTTGCACTTCCCATTCCCTTCACCTTACTTGCTTCTCCAAAGACTATAATCTTCAAATATTCAAGTGTAATGTCAATCGACATTTGACACCCTGAGCTTGTTCACCATCCTTCTCTGTATCCTTTCCCTAAACACGTCTTTTTACTATTGTTCCCAATCCTCTGTAACCCCTTGCATGCTAGTGACACTCCCGCCTTGCTCGGGGTCAGTTGCTTTAAAAACAAAAAAAAAGATATCTCTAGACATGAGCAGTAAAACAAGTAGAAACCTGTAGATTAAATAAATGGTTCAGTTCAGAATTCCCTGCAAGTTACCGAGATCGTTATATACCTGAGGAAGGCTGGAGAACACAACAGCCAAAACGTAGGGATAAGAACCACAAAGATGAGAACAATAGTCTGAATAAAAATAGTGTAAATAAAGATTTAACATTTATAATTATGTAAGATGTTTTTGATCATTGTAGATTTTAACTCTGGAAAATGTTCTTATTAAGTCTGGCACAAGGTCATAAGCATGACTTATCCTGTGAGAAGTGAACACCTGACTCAGAATTCTCAAGCAGACTAGCTTACAAATTATTATTCTATGCCAAAGTGTCAATCTGGGATGTTTGCTGGCTGTTATGAATGGGTCGACAGTAAGTAAATATTGTTACGTATTTACTAATCTCAGTGACTTAATAACAACTTAGTAAGTTAGTGATTTTAAATATTCTTGTGTCTCCGGAGGAGGCATGGTGGAGTAATGGATAGCGGCTTGGATTGAGGAGTCAAAGAGCCAAGTTCGAATTCCAATTGAATCCATTACATTCACTTACATGCTAATACCCTTGAGAAAGGTGTGCATCCTCTTCTTCTCCTCCCAGCTATGGGTAAATAACAGGACAGACCGGGTTCTATAGCTTTGGATGGCAACTGGTCTACCGCAGAAAGAAATGGCAATCTACTGCTGAAGAAAATCTGCCTTGTCAGTGTGACAGAGAGTTTGGGAAACACACAAACACATATATTTTTTTATTTTTTATTGAAATTGGAGTAGATTTGAACAGCGAAATTAGATCAGAACAATTTTGTTTACGGATGGAAACCTGATCTCACCCATTTGGAATTGGGTCATTAGAAAAGACAATGAAAAATGATCGAAATAACTTTTGTCGGTTAAAATTATAAATAGGGCTGAGTAAGCAAGAAAGGACTTTTGAAATTCCCATGGTTTTGGGTTGACAGCGACACTCATGATAATCGGGTGCGGTCCAAGGGTCGATTTGTGATCAGCCAGGCTTATCTATATAAACGTGCACAGAAATCTGTTGAGACAGTGGTAGGCTGGTCTGCCGTCGAGTGCAGTCGAGCTGGAGAGAGAGGTCGGAGATTGGGAGTGACGTCAGAGGTTGGAGCCAGGCACCCGCTTACATATTTTGTTGATATACGTTCGGAGAAGCGAATTACTCATCCAACGCCTAAGACTACTACTGCTACTATTATTACTAAACATCAAACAAGCTACAATAATCAAGAGTCGCATATCGTTCTGAGACGATTTCACAACAAGCTAATCACAACCCATTCTCTCTCAGTCTAGAATCCAGTGTATGAGTTTTTACGTCAGTTATTTTCATTTCTGTAACCCGTTTCTTTTCTATACTATTCTTTTCTGCTATATAAAAGACATTAACAATTCAACCATTGAATAGTTGTTTGTCCGGCTTTCTGCAGATATATATATTTTTTTGGTGCATTCTAAATTTCTTAGCACAGACCCTCCAGCCCTGTCTACATCTTCAGCCAACCGTGAATCGATGAACATCACTTCTGCTTTCTGGATCAAACCAAACACAACGTGGGCAAGAAGCAGAATTAAACCAGTGGACCAGTCGAATGATCTACGGATGCTCAGGGGACCTATGGCTACTCCCTTAAGTTCGGTTAAGACCGAGTAGACACCTCAACCCAGAGAATAAGATGTCAGAGGTTGAGGGGCTGGGGCGAAAGTGGTTAGACTGGTAGCCATGACCAGGATAGACCCCTGGAAATTACCACAACCGTCTGAAAGAGGAGAGAGGGTTGCATTTGTGTTGTCCAGTCAGGACCTTAGTAAGACCAGAAAGGGCTCTAGTCTTCAGACTATATTGGTCTAAAAGGAGGAAAAGAGAAGGAAACAAGAAGGAGGAAACTGAAACAAAACACGGGGCGGCGGACCTCAGGTAAGTCACTTTTTGGTTTCCTTTGTTCACTCATTGCACTTAGATCTGCCAGTAATATTGTTGATCTTGTTTTTGTCGACATTGTATGCAGTTGAAGCGCCACCTCCATGTTAAGTATTTTTCCATTTGTTCTGTCATTGAAAGTGGTAGTTGAGAAGACGCTAGGATGAGCGTAGCAGGATCAGATGCCACAGATGACCTTGGGAATGTGGGAGTCCCCGAAATATCAATGGGTTTCAGGAGGCAGATAGGTAGCATGAAGCTACCTACTTAAAAAGGAAACCCTGCGAACCTGTACGAATGGATTCTGTCCATTCAGAAGAAGCAGGTGATCTATGGCCTCTCGGACCAAGAAATGGTGCTCCTAGCTTACAACGCTGCAGCAAGGCAGGTGTCCAAATTCATAGTGGGGTAGTACAGAGAAAACCCAGCCCTGATGTGGACCGAGCTTAAATCTGCTCTGGTGCAGCAATACTCAAGTGAGCGTATGGCTACTGAGGCAATCAGGAAATTATTCCGGCTGCAGCAACAAGAAAGAGAGACTAATGAGGAATTGGGGGAAAGAATCGCGGGGCTAACGGCATTAGCTTTTCTGGAGTTGGCGACTCGAGTGTGGTCCTATTCAGGCCTTGTTGGCTGATGTGTATGTGGACGCACTGAGTGACAGGGACCTGAGGGGCAATGTTCTGAAGTGGGAACCAGTCAGCCATAGAGGCAGCTCGGACCAGCAAACAACTTTGGGATAGAATAAGAGGGGGTATAGGTAGGAACTCCCGAGTAAATGAGGAAAAAGAAGGATCAGAAGCAGATCCAGATACAGGACCCGAAAGAAGAGGTGGAAGAGGACTGGGAGGCTGAGGCAGTTCCCAATAGGAGAGCCTGGGACCTACGTTATGGGTTTCACAAGCCCACACCTGGACGATATGGGCTGGTGTGCTGGACTTGCAAGTTTGGTGGGCATCGGGGTCGCAACTGTCTGACAAACTATGGAGGCAACCCAAGGTCTTTGGGGCCGAACTGCACAACTTTTGGCGAGTTCGGGCACAAGGCTTGGTGGTGTACGGCAGAGAGAGACCATAAACTGGGTCACCCGTGAAAAAGTAAGAGGCAGGGTGGCCTCAGTGCAAGTAAGACCTCTGAGATGCTGGACATGTGGTGTGGTCAGGCACTTTTCAGCCAGTTGTAAGGAGCGAAGGTGTTGGTGCTGTGGAGGAGCGGGTCACCTGAGATGAACCTGTCCTCACAGTAGAAAGATGGATCACACCAAACGGAACAACCCTAACTCAAGTAGAGGGGAGAAATGGGTTTCTAGTCCAAGAAAAGAGAGTCATCCGAGCTCTACCCTACCCAGGAGGGCCCCTAGACAGAAATTGGAGCCCCTAGAAAAAGTTGAACTCCTGTCACCGACTCCCACGTCTTGGTTGTCAAGAAAGCGAGAGGAAGGGAGAGAACGTACAGGAAGGAGAAAGGCACAGGTATACCGTTTGCTGAAGGAAGAGCCAGACTTCACCTGTAATGTGTTGGTGGGAGACAAGAAGGTGAAGGCCCTTGTCAATACTGGAGTTTCAGTGTCACTGGTTAGCTCCAAGGTTTTTAGAGAATTAGTACTGAAAACGAAGCTTAGTCCCGTCGATCTACTAATAAGTCAGGCTGATAGTAGCAGGATGAGGATAGAGGGTATGACGTGGCTACCTTTCCAGTTGGCAAGAACCAGAGGTAAACTTAAGGTTTATGTGGCACCCGACATGTGGTGAGCTAATTTTGGGGAGTGACTAGCTTAGGCAGAATAAGGCACCGATCCGTTTCAACCCTGCCACTCTAACATGAAATGGGGTAGGGATACTGTTGGGAGAGGATGATTATGAACAATTGCCAGTGGTGGCCCAGACAGATATAAAGCTTCCCCGCTAGGACTACAGTATCTGGCAAAGGCAAGATTATAACAGAAGGAGTGCTGTACAGTGACCTGTACCAAGTGGTCCTTACTGATAGGTATGATAAGAGGAAATAACCATGTGCAATTCGTTGGTGAAGAGGTTAGGGACCATTCCCTTACTGTTAACCAATACTGCCAATAAAACTATTAAAATAAAGCAGAGAGAGAAGCTGGCACAGGTGGGCCCAGTGAGAGAAGTCGAACAGGTAAGAGTATGGATTTGGGAATAGGCCTGGGAATAAGACAGGTAGCGATGAAATAAGGGATGATGATATAACAGCATCTGAGCATTATAGGAGGAAATTGAGGGGGTTGCTGAATGGTAATTGGGAGGTAATAGCCATTACCAATAAGGAACTGGGACCGACGGAGACAGTTGAAATGAAGATAGACATGGGTAATCAGCCACCTATTAAGTTAAGACTGTATAGGATCCCAATCCACAAAAGAAAATTAGTAGAGGATGCAGTGAATGAAATGATGGAATCAGGGATGATCGAAAGATCCAAATCTCCCCAGAGTTTTCCAAACACCCCGGGTGTATTTAATCAGTTAATGTCCATCGTATTGAATGGCACTGAGGCATTTGCCATGGCGTATCGAGATGACATCATGGTGTTTTCAAAATCACCGGAGGAGCATTTTGAAAACCTGCAGAAGGTGTTCGATAGGTTAAGAGAACATGGATTAAAGTTAAAATTATCGAAATGTCAGTTCATGAAAGAAGAGAGAAAGTACTTAGGCTCTATCATAAACAAAGAAGGAATAAAAACAGATTTAGACAAAGTTGAGGTTATAAGAGCTATGCCCGCACCAAAGACCGTAAGAGAGATTAAGGGATTTATTGGAGCCATTGGATATTACCGGAGGTTCATACCAGCATTTAGTCGGCTAGCAGGCCCTCTAATAGCGCTAAGAAGCATGCTAGGTTTAAGTGGACCGAGGATTGTCAGCGTGCATTCGAGGCCCTAAAGGACCAGCTGACAGCTGTACCCCTGTTGGCCTACCCAGACCTGAGTAAGCCCATGGTGTTGTACACCGATGCTAGTGATAAGTGCATCGGGGAGGTTCTTACACAACCATGTCACGATAAGGATGGGCCTGTACCAGGTGTGCCCGAGGAAGTGCCGATCTATTTTCTGTCTCATCTGCTCTCCGAAACTCAGCAAACGTGGCCAGTAATAGAAAAAGAGGCGTTCGCCATTCTGTATGCTGTTCAGAAATTAGATTATTATTTGAGTGGGGCTGTGTTTACCATTAAAACAGACCACCAACCCCTCAAATATTTGCTAGAGGCGGAGTGGACGAATAAGAAGATACAACAGTGGGCATTGAAGTTAAGTGGGTATAACTGCAGAATAGAATATTTGGCAGGGAAGGATAATAACTGTGCTGACCTGTTATCGAGGATTCCGAGGCAATTAGAGATGGAATCTGTCAGGTTGGAGCCGGGTGTGGATGATAAAGCATTCCAAATTAATGTGATCAATTCACAGGCGTTGAAGGAGAGACTTGGTTAGGAAGATCACGAAACGGAGATTGTTTCTGACCCCCACTGGAGAGAGATTATTAGGCAAAGCCAAGAGGATAGCGAGATAGCAACTATCAGGTCCAGCGTAGAGGCAGGGCGTACATCCAAATATATGGCGCATGGAGTGTTGTATTACCTTCCAGGAAGAGATGAGGAAGTAAGTTTAAAAATGGTGATACCTGAGAAGTTGAGAGCTGAAGTTCTAGACCAATGCCATAGGAGGTTAGGACACCTGGGAAATGATAAGATGTATGGATTAATAATGAGAAATTACTACTGGCCTAAGACGTGATTCCACGCTCCTCAAAACCTCAAAATCTCCCACTCAGAAGCCTTGCTGCCGTATGTAGTTTATCGTCATACCCAGGACTATATGTGTTTGTTAAAACTACGTCTATAGCAGTTTTACATAAACACAATAGAGTTGCTGCTTCAGTGTCTCAAATCGTATCGATACATTGAGATAAAAAATCAGTTAGTTTTCTTGTAAATCTAGTCATTTCCATTGGCAAAGGTTGATTTTAGCAAAATGTTATATTGTCGTATCGCACTTTTACATCTCCACTAGATCACCTAAGCATATTGCTGAATACATTACCAGAACACCTTAACTAAATCCATTACATAACACCCCAACACAATACTAAATACATTACAGGACACTTAAACACATTTCTAAATACATTGCCAGAACACAAAGCTAAATACGTTAGCAGAACACTTAAACACATTGCTAAATATGTTACCAGAATACCTCAACACATTACGAAATACATTACAGAACATCTAAACACATTGCTAAATACATTAACAGAACACTTAAGCACATAACTAAATTTATTAGCAGAACACCTAAACACATTATTGAACCAGTCATTATTAAATGAATGTTATTTTAATACTAAAACCATATCATGAAACAAAAAGAAAAGATTATCTCTGGTGAGCGGATTTCAGGCTTAAAAAATTCAAACAACACGACAGCCGACGACAATCAATCAGCAGACATTACGATATGACTGACCAAAATCTAAGGGTCTCTCTGTATGGGGTTATAATTAGCTAGGCTTGTCTGGCTGTCCATTACCACTGAGTAGGAGTGCAATTCTCGCTGGTTGTCCCATGCAAAATTTGGCATTAAATAACCTTATGTCTTCAAAAAATCAACCAACTAAATGTGACATCTACGCATCCAGCCCACCACACATATAAAAATAAAATAAAATAAACACGTATACACAAAGACTAAAAAGTGAATGCAATGGAGGGATTTTAATGTTAGAAATCAAACTTTTATCTAACAAGTAAGTGTGCAACGACCTCAACAGTTTATTCATATGCTAGCAGAGCCAAGTTGCAACCATCGTCCATTTTAACTTTGTCTCGTGTTTCAAGATTTGTGTCACTCAGTATATAATGCGCATGCCTTCCCTATTCAAAATGTCCACAAGAATGCCTTTATTTGCTGTCATGAGTGGATATTCAACAAGGTTTGTCACTAGTCATCAACCAACAAGAAAATTTCCATTTTGAACTTGGTAAATTCATACCTGTTCAAATCGAGTTTTTCAAAAATTAACAGCCTTTATATTGCGTTAAAAAGTAAATGTAAAAAAGATCGCCTTAAAGCTTACATTCAACTAACTTTTGAACAATTTTTTCAAAAAGAAACTTACCTTTACAAAAATACGATATTTGTATTTGTAAAAAGAAGTTGTGTAAAATTTCAATTGTCTTACATCAATGCATATTCAAACTGGAAAATATATATTTGCTCACAAAATAATATTGTTGTTAAGGTGGCTGCCCCACAGGGACAGACACTGACTACGAGCTCTGTTGTTCAGTGGTTTGGCTGAATGTAGAAAGCACTGTCTTGATCACTGCCTCTTGGTCACTGGTTCACAGCCATAGAGTGGATGATGAGTGTTAATTTCCTGCTTCAACTTTTCAAGTTGGTAGTGAACTGTCCTTCTGATGTAAGGAGGGAAAATGTCACAAAGCAAGTAATGGTTGGCTTCAGACACTCAGTGATTGATTTGCAAGATATGTTTAAGGCAATTAAGGCATTGAGATCTCATCAATTCAGTTGAGCTGGCTAGATGTAGCTGTGAGTTCTATGCAAACAGTTTCTTTTCTTGCACTTCTCACTTGTGGAACTCCCTTATAGGTTCATGCTTTCTAGCCAACTTTAATTTTCAAAAATTTAAATGCAATGTTAATTGCTATCTACTGTCCTCCTGATTACTCTTTTTTTTCTTACCGGTCATTATTAATGCTTCTGTTCCTAATTTTTCCACACCGTGTAACTTCTTGTGTCTTAGTGGCTTTACTGCCTTGCATGGTATGATACTGATAAAAAATTATAATTTAAAAAAAAAAAATCAGAGCTCATTTGAATCAAAATAATAGAAAATAAGATTCTAGTCTGGTATCATTATTTTCTTAAAAATTCTATTGAACAAAAGAATCCTTTGCAGCTGTTGTGCAGAAATTTAAAATCAAATATGAACAGGAATTAGAGCAATCAAAAGGTTAAACATTCAGATGTTAAAAAAAAGATGTGTTAACAAGGATAAGGCACATTTTACACCAACTTGAGTTAAGCTAACACAAGACCAGTCAGTGAAGAATAATAAATGCAGAGCATCAGAAACATTTCTAAAACCTGTATTTACAAGAATTTTTTGCATGGCGTAGAAACCACACACTGGACACGCCTATCTCTCACCAAGGGCGAACCAGATCTCTCTCCAATCCCAAGCATGACTGTTAATATAGACCAGCACCTGGATATACCCTATTTCTGGTTTTGTTGCAACTTGATCTCTAAAAAGCCCTAATCCACACCTTTAATTCTCGTTCCCCTTTGGTTAAAGTGGATGCCACTTAGAAGTCTGAACTTTAACAAGAACCATCAAACAAAAACTCAAGATCAAGAAAACCACCTCTTTCCTTTTCTAAGTGGGTTTCCATACTATCACACAAACACTTTCAGAAAAATGATTTTAATACATGAAATTGGTAATGGTTATGTTGAAATTGGGCATTTCCTTGTAGGAAGCATTTGGCATTCATTGACTAAACAGTATTACTACTGTTGAAATTTTTTTTCCTTAAAACTGTTTTTGAAGAAACTAGAATTTTTTTGCAACATGTTGAAATCCTCACAGTATTTAGTATTCATTGAAGTTATTGCTAACATATTTTGTCAAGATTTACAAACTCTACATCTTGTTCAATTTCACAAACCAAATGATGAAATCTAAATAAACTGATTTGTTTGGAAAAATACTTTGACAAAAACCCTGCTTCACAGTTTAATAATTTCTTTAATTTAATCTCATAGGACTTCATGCTAAACAATATTTAAAAAAAAAATTTCTATTTTTCTTTTTTAACAGCAAAGAATAAATTCTTAGGATTTTTTAATTTTGAGCATACAACTGATCATGTGTAAATATTTCTTTCTGGAGTCAAATTTCAACTTTTTGAAGAACTTGATCTTGTGATTTGTTTATAGTTCTTGCAAATGCAGGGTGAACTAGATTCTTACATAAATAAAAAAAAATTAACGAAAAGATATTCAAAAAACAATATTGCATTTTTATGAAATAACTATTTATTTTAATCATTAAATTGTTTTTAAAATAGTGGGAATATTTTGTTATGTTAAATCATAAAATAAAATCACTTTCTAAAAGAAAAATTAATGAAAATTTATTGTACTAAGCTACACATACTAGTAAAACCAACTGTACTTTGTATCCCCTTACCTGTTTGCACTTCTCCCCCAAATTTGGTTTTGATTAGTCAATGTATAGTTGTTTTACAGGGTGTGACAAATGGATGGACAGAGTAATGGAAGTCAAAGAATTTTATATATAGATTTACAGTAATAATTTTGATACAGAAGTTTCAACTCTTGCTAAATATTTAAACTATTTACATTTGTAAAAATGTCCTCATCTTTGTTGTTGTCACGTTTCAACCATTATGCCCTCCAGCCTGCATGTATATATATATCAATCTGGGTAACCTACAGGAAATTCTGAACCGAATCTTTTAATCTATGGGGTTAGACCGTTGTCATTCCACTGCTTATGTCCACTCAGTAGGGTGCAGAAGGCAGAAGCAGAGGGTGCGACAATCCTGGGAATCCAATCAAAGAGTGATATAAAAATTTAGCTTATATTTAATTTGAATAAAATGTTTATTTTATGTTTCATCTGTTTTTAGATATTCAAAATGTCTTCCTTTCTCACATTTCTCAGTGCTAGGCCTTATAGGCACTCCCTACAATCAAGGAGTTGGCCCCAGACATCACCAAACCTCTGCACATCAATGTGTCCACTATCTTACAGGACAATAGCCTAGTGGATTAAAGTGTCGGTTTGTGAATTTAGTGACAATAATTGTGAGTTCAAGGCAGTGCATACTTAGAATTAGGTGATAAATAACTGAGTGAGACTAAAAATAAGAACGCGATATCTCTTGACATCGACATTAAACTGTATGTCACAAGATTATGGCTTCTCTTAAAAGTAAATTTGCTTGTGGCTTTGTAAAATGGATTGAGTTGAAAATACAATTTAACATAATTGCTGTGAATCAGATTTTTCAGCAGTGAGTGTGCATGTGGGGATTTTTTAAGTAAAAAAAAAAAATCTGTGAAAATCATGAATTATATAAGAATGTACCTGTTGAGTTTATGAATTTTATTTCTATGTAAATGATAAACAATATGAATATGATTTCACGGCATTGCCTAGTTGCACATGCATTTCAAAGTTTTAATTCCATAAAAATGCTTCATCATACCTCACGCAAGAAAACAGCTGCTATTTTGGGAGAAGGTCAAATGAGTATTATTAAAATGAAAAATAACAGACTTCAAAAGTTGATGATTTATCACAAGTTTATATTTTCATAAGAATTTTAAAATAACAATTCTTTGAAAATTCTGAAACATACACAACAGAATTAGTTTCTCCTCAGTGTGTTTGCATGTGTTTTATCAATCTACTTTGGAGACAGCTTTTGACACTGTTTAGCGGCATATCAACTCTTTATGGATCATTTAATGCCAAAATTTAATTTTCTTGGGAACATTAGTAATTTTCTTTACAAAAATGTATTGCTGGTAATTTTTCTAAATGTATTATTGCTAAATTTTATTTAATTTTCTTTTCAGAATTTATTGCTAGTAATTTCACTATAAAAAAATCTATTTTTATACTTTCATTGTGTTTGATTCCAGTTTGGGGGTTAACTATTTGCCCATAGCTGGGAGCCTAACCGGTGCTACCACCCTGGGTCAGGGTAGACGTGGGAACAACGGCAATTAAGATGTTGTTTCATGCTTTTCAAAAATATCAATCCCCAATCAGAGGCTTTTGACACTATTTACACACATGATAGAATGGAAGAGATAGTTTTTTAGTGCATGGTTTTCCACAGTGTTTCTGTTCTATCGCAATATAAATAAACCAATAAGAGTAGATAGGTTTGCCTATCACCCAGTTCACACTCATCCCTCATCTTTTGAACAGGTGTAGAGGTTTATACCTTGTTTAGGATTTGGTTTCTGGTTCCTTCTCCTAAAATCTTTTCATTTTCTTTCTTCCTCCAGTAACCTATTGCATCTTAGTGGCATTATTAATTTGCTTGGGGTGAAATGATTAAAAACAAAATGTGAATTATCTGTAAATACTGAATAAACAACATGTACTTGGTTTCTCCCTTATGTGTGTTCACATGTGAATACTGAACTCCAGTTTCCATTAAAATGCTGAACCACAAAACTCATGAGTATGGTTTCTCACCAGTGTGTGTTTGCATATGTCTTTTTACATCTGAATTCTTTGTAAATGCTGAACCACACAATTCACATGTATATGGTTTTTCTCCAGTGTGTGTTCTCATGTGAATTTTTAAAGTCAATCTCCTTGCAAATGCTGCACCACACACATCACAGGAATATGGTTTCTCACCTGTGTGTATTCGTATGTGTCCTTTTAAATCTGATTTATATTTAAATACAGAACCACACATTTCACACGAATATGGTTTTTCTCCTGTATGTGTGCGCATGTGAATTTTTAAATATGTGCTCCGTGAAAATGCAGAACCACACACTTCGCAAGTATAGGGCTTTTCTCCTGTATGTGTGCGCATGTGAATTGCTAAAGTTGAATTCTGTGTAAATTCAATCCCGCACATTTCACATGCATATGGTTTTTCACCTGTGTGTGTTCGCATGTGAATTTTTAAATGTGACTTCTGTGAAAATGCTGAACCACACACTTCACATGTGTATGGTTTTTCTCCTGTGTGTGTGTGCATGTGAAATTTTAAAGTTGAATCCTGTGTAAATTCTGTACCACATATTTTGCATGTGTATGGTTTTTCACCTGTGTGTGTTCGCATGTGACTATTTAAATGTGACCTCTGTGAAAATGCTGAACCACATACTTCACATATATATGGCTTCTCACCACTGTGTGTTTGGATGTGCCTGTTCAAATTTGATTTACGGGAAAATGCTGAGCCACAAAATTGGCAAGAATATAGTTTATGCCCAGTGTGTGTTTGCATCTTTCCATTAGAACTCATTTTAATGGATATGTTAACATACTGCATGAGAATTGCATCTTTATATTAACTTTTAAAATGTTTCTATTATAGTCATTTGAAACTGCAAATAATTACATTTCAAAAAAGTATTTTGGTTTTTGTTTTCACTGTAGCATTTTTCAAATTTTCTTTTTAAAAAGCATGAATTCCAAACATAGAGGTATTATTTATCTTAGATGCATATTGTCATAGTCCAGACTAAATTGAATATCACACATTATCTATACATTATTTATATGCATCTGTCAGATGTGCTGTTTGTCAACAGATGTAAAAAAATATCTGAAAGAAGAAAAGGTATTATCAAATATATGTTGATGTAATATTTTCAATAAGAAGTTAATACTCAATTTAGAATTCAATGAAATGTAGCACATTATGTTCATTTCAATCATAAATTGTATGTAAAAAAGAAAAATTAACAAAGGATAACTGATTTTCTTAGTATACCGTTAAACATGTAATAAATTGAAAAACCAACAAATAACTGTCTGTATTTCTGAGATGAGTTATTGTAATTATTTACATGGTTTGGACTGTTGTCTTCATCTTTATTACCATATCCACAACATTTTGGCTGTTGTATGCTCCAGCCTTTTTCATGTGATTGGAATTTCAAACTGAATCCTTTATTTTGTCCACCTAGGGTAGATTGTTCTAGTTCCACATGTCATGCCACTTCCAAAGTTTCAGTTATCTTCCTTTAATTCAATTCTCCAAGTTTATTTTTTGTTCACCACTGTGGTAGCCAGGTATTGAACTCACAACTCTTTAGGTCACATCACTGGATCCAACTAACACTTTTATCTACTGATACATTCATACTACTGTGCCATGTATCAGTGTGTGAATTTTGGGGATTTATAAAAGTAATGTCTCAGTAACCACTTTCTTTTACCAGAGCTCATATTGCAATTTTGTTGTTATTGCTTTTTGCTAGCACTCTGTATTACTGGTTCCCATACTGTATTCATTTCTATGCTTGGCCAACTTAGGAGATTTTTCTATGGCATTAGAAACCACATCACTAAAGCCAACCCTATGGCTGAGATATGTAGATCACACACTATGGTAAGAAATATAGAGGAGAAACAAACTGCCCTGTTAAGCTAAGACTGCAAAAATATCATAAAGCTGTAACACGAGGAGAAATAGAAAAATCAGGCATAACTAACCACATATGGAGGGAAAAAGAGATTGCCACCCCCTTTGGCAGGATGTTGAAATAATAGACAGAGTAGATCAATGGAAAATATGAAAACTTAAGGATTCAGCATATATGCTAGGCCACAAAAATCTCCTAAGCTGACCAAATTTTCATGCTTATTGGCTCTAATTATCAATTCAGTACCATTATATTGTGCACCACCTACACATCCAAACTTATAGCACCTGGTATTCCCAAGTAGTCACCTATCTAAGTATCATTCATTTTTGACATTCCTTAAATTCAGTGATTGTACAAGAACCAGTGTTTCATGCCCATGACTCATCTAGTTCTTATTTCTTAATACTGCTCAGTTATTACTTGCCCTATTTCCCACCAAGTCCAAGTACCCTCTGCCTGGTCCAGAAATTGTGAGTTTGTAGGGACATTATTATGAATAAAATAAAATAAATTAATAATAATCATAATAGATATCAAAATAAATTTATATTTCATAATAAATGAATATCTGCCTATATTTCTGAGATGAGGTATGGTAACTATTTACATTGTTCAGACTATTGTCCTCATCTTTATTGTCATATTCACAATGTTTCAGCCATTGTACACTCTAGCCTTCTTCGGGTGATATATGTTGGAATTTTGAACCAAACCGTTTATTTTGTCCACCAGGGTAGATTGTTCTAGTTCCATGTGCCATGCCTTTTCTGGTTCAAAATTCCAACATATATCAATTGAAGAAGGCCAGAACTTACAACAGCTGAAACATTGTGAATATGACAATAAAGATGAGGACAATAGTTTGAACAATATAAATAATAAATGAATAATATCATAATATGACTGAGTGATTAGAACATTTGCTTTCTGACTATGACACCTGGGTAGTCAACTGCTAAAAGTGAGTCAAGTGAATTCCACAAGAAATCTCCAACTGCAGATCAACATACAGTATTTACTACTGTACTTATGTGAATGGGGATCTACTCATTATTGTCCGTAGGTATGCTACAACAATTGGTCAATGTATCACTATTTTAGAGGGTGTGATGGATGGACAGACAAACGGAAACCACAGAATTTTATATATAGATAAATACAAACCTCATAACACCTTAACTCAGCAGTTCCCAAATGGTGCGGTGTGCCTCATAAGTGTGGCAGAAGAGGATAGCAGGCGAGGGATAATGATTGAAAGATAATCAAAGATTTTGAAACAGTTTTTAAAAATTCATAAGCCAAAAATAAATGATTTCAAAATTTAAAATATCATTATGGAATACTTGTAATTGTATGCATGAGTCCCAGTATGAACAGTTATAAATAATTATTGACTGATTTTGTCATTGTGATATTTTTGCATTATATCAAGTATTAAGAATATAGTAACTATTGTCTGCAAAGTGGAGGAGAGAGTTATCAATGATAATATTCTGACTTTGAATCTTCAGTTGTCTCCCTTTAACCCTCTCTGTTTTTTTATTTTTAATTTGGTGAGCAAATTTTAATTCTGAAAATGCGACATAGAGAAAAAAGTTTAGGAACCACTGGATTAACTAAATCTAAATACACCAGTACAATAAAATTTTATCTTTTCATTTTACCACGTCAACAAGATTTCACTTGTTATTTATTTGTTGCTTTTTATTCTTTGAACGCAACATTATCTCTGCTGGTAAGATGTGAGTGACAAGTTCAGTAGGCTATACAATAACTTAGTATTGGTTTTGCAATTTGGTGACATTGTGAGTTCAATACCAGGGCCAAGTAGTGTGTACTTGGACTATGTGGACACAGGGTGAATAAGACATGAGTAGTGGAACGAGGAGAGTGTATTCCCGTATTAATTAATAAATAAATGGTTCAGTTCAGAATTCGTTGTAGGTTACCTTAACATTTACCTGACGAAGACCAGAGAGCACAACGGCCGAAACGTTGTGATAACAATAAAAATGAGGACAATAGTCTGCATAATAAATAATGATAATCTTTATTCCTGAAATTAGAACAAAAATTACAGTTTTCGCTTTTTGAACTTTGACCCTGTCTACCGTGCGTAAATAAACGTTATTTTTTGTTAAGTTTTAAATAAAAAGTAAACATTACTTTTTTTTTTCACAAAATTGAATTAATCCTCAAATTTACTAAATGATTTCGAAACGTATCTCTCGGACAAACATTGGATATTTAAGAGATTTTAAAATTTGTAGTCGTTGTTTATACTTTTCGTCTATAATGGCAGTTCGATTAGTGATGAGGGAATAATGTGCCAATGTTTTTTGAAAAAATGAATGCCTAAAAAACCTTTGATTACATATGAAAATTAGTTTTTCTTTTAATATGGATTAGCTTTTTTAGGCTATTATCTTTCAAAAAAAAAAAAAAAAAGGCAAAATTTAACTTCCAAAGAAAATGTTTTTTTAAATTATCTAAAAATGGATTTTCGTTTTTTTTTTTTTAGAAAATCCGTGGCGATACAATTTTAGTATTTTTACACAAAAAAATATATTCAGTTCTGTTTAGTTTAAGATATAAAATATCATATTTTTTATTCCTTAGTAGAAAAAAAAAAAAAAGTTGACTATCAAATTAAGTTTTTTTATTTTCATAGATTTCAATTCATATATATATATTTTTTTTACCGCAGTCAAACGAAAATTGATGCGATGAAATCTCGAGATACATTTTTAAAAAACGCAATTTTTAAATTGCGAAGGGAAAAAAAATTCTCTTTCGTCTTTTTAATGTTCGAAAAATTTAAAAAGGAAAATTAAAAATCTTGAATTCATTTTTTAAACAAGAACTTAAAAATCTAACATTATTTTTGTTTGTTTGTAGTTTTTCAAGACGTATCATCAAAGAACACTTTCTTTAAGTATTAAAAAATAATAATTCAATAAATTTAAAAATTCATTTTTTTTAGCTTCGGTAAAAAAAGTAAATGATTAAAAAAAACATTCTTAGTTTAATGGACAAAAATATATTTATTCCCGCGATTTTATCTTGATTGAACCAGAAAAAGAAAAAATTCATACATACTGCTTGTTTAGTTTACTACTGTTTTCTTTCGTTTGATTCCTTACGCAAATTGGATGCTTTTAGAGAAAAAATAAAGTAGGAACCATAATTTAAATTTGCCGTAAGGAGAGCGAAATTCAAGGGAGATAATTGCCGAGAATTATAATCATTTCGTTTAATTTTCTGCGTAAATAAAAAGGGAAGGAAGACATTCAATGGAATCTTTATTTTTTCTTTTTTCCGCAATTTTTTAATTTTTAATTTCCACTAATTTTACTCAAATTAAATACAATAATGGTCGACGACTCGTTTCCGAGCACACTATGCAAGGGGTAGCTATCTAATCAGTCTGTTGCAGACGCCTGCTCATACACGTCTGTATTTGTTCAACAGTGTATTTATTTATACTACAACAATGCTGAGTGGACCTTAGTTGAAGTTTTTGGGAGAGAGCGCAGAATCTGGTATGATCAACAGTTTTAAACATGGCAAATACGATGCTCCAAGGTGATACAAACTAACAAACAGCATTCTTTCTGGATAAATCACAAAAATACTAAAAAAAATTTTATCATTACTACTGTTACATTATTCAATAATGTACTCCCTTTGCACTACCTTTATGTTAAGGAACGTGATTCTCGCTCTCTGATACATCACCTTTCTCCCTAACTCCTTGTCTCATTCTCTTTCTTCGGGAACCCAATAAAGGCCAGTCACGTCCTCTGTCGGCTCTTTCTCAAACCTGTATCTGTCCTGTTTTCTATGACTTAAAGTAACCACCACATTTATAAATTTCTCATAAAAAAACAAGCTATTTAAAATTAATTAACTGTAAAAATAAATGACATCCAGATTTGAAGACAATATTGATTACCACTTAAATTTGGGGAATAATTTTAAAAAATATCTGCCTCTGTTTTCATTATCTCCAAGGTTGGTTCATCCTATAGCAAGGGTCAACATTACAACCTCTGGCCTCAGGGCCAAATCCTGATTACAAAGGATTTTGGTCTGGTCCACCAACTTAACTGCAGCTCAACATAACTCAATTACCATACACTTTTCTTTTTTTCTTTCCAGAAATCTTTTTTGCCTGAACAAAAACAAGCCTACGGAAACTAAAACAAAGTGTATTTTCACTGACAAAATTTTAACGATGGTTGGATACTTACCTATTTTTCCATTGAGTACTTCAGAAAATGTATTCGCCTAATTTGTCAAGAAACCATTGCTGTGAAGAAAGTTTCAAATATTAAATGGTGCTATGGAACTTGTCATAATCATTATAAGAATTTCACTGGAAAGGCATGAGAAGTCAAAATCATGTGACACATAGCCTCTTCACCTTTCAAGTAGTTGTTTATAAAAAATATTCAAATGTAGTGTAGTGAATAGTTTAAGTATATGCTATGTTATGCATATTTAAATTTATTTAATAATGTTGTTATAATGTATTATGAATGTATATTATTTCTCCTGCACATAATAGTTGGAAAAATAACAAGAAAAAGAAAAGAACAGTTAAAAAAATAATGCAAGCAAACAATACAGGGTGTGATGGGTAAATTGTTGCCATCTTATATTTTTAATTTCATGCGTGTGTTGTTTTTGATTTTGTTGACTGCACAGTATGGTAGGGTTAATTGGGCGCTGTCTGTGAGAAAAAGAGCACCATGACACAATTCACTCTACTGGAAGCTCCAATACAAACATTTCAGAGAACCTAGTGATAGCTGTCAGACAATTTCTACGACCACATCACCCCTTACACCTGGCCAACTAACTCCCCAGACTGCAACCCCTTGATTATTATGTGTGGGATGCAGTTGAGCAAGAGACAAAAACAAAACTCCTTGTAGCACCAAAGATGAACTGAAGACAAAGATTATGGCAGCATTCACCAACTTAAATAAGGAGACTGTCCAGAAGAGTTGCAGGAGATTCCGAAGTCGTCTGGAGGCTGTGGTTGAAGCCAATGGTGATTTCATTGAATAAATTTACTCTTTAGTGTTTTAAGATATTTTTGTGTAATTTTGGTAAAATATATAGCAGTTAAAATGAGATGTCAGTGTTATTTTCATTTGTGCATAATTTAGATGACACTTTATCCATCACACCATATCCATATACAAGGCAAATTTACAATAAGACAAAGCAACAGTAGTATGGCAAAAAGTTAACAAACTAAGAATTGGGGTTGACACACAAGAGCAAATTTGGATAAACAAATGCAGCATTCTAACTTCAAGGCAAGACAAACCGGTACCGAGTCAGATGACACTGACAAGTAACCTATTTGCTCAGAAGAAATCCCAGCATGTATTTGTGTGCTTCTGTCTATAAATTGGGGAGGGGAAAGTGTTTTGCAGTCAATCACTTTTATATTTGTTTGAAGTATGTCCTGGCAGCACAGTGGAGTAATGGATAGCAGCTCGGATTGAGGAATTGGAGAGCCGAGTTCGAATTCTAATAGAATCCATTACATTCACTTATGTGCTAATACGCTTGGGAAAGGTATGAATCCTCTTCTTCTTCCCCCAGCTATGGGTAAATAGCAGGACAGACCAGGTTCTATAGCCTTGAATGGCAACTGGTTTACTGCAGAAAGAAATGGCAACTTACTGTGGGGAAAAAATCTGCATCATCAGTCATGTATCGAAAGATACATGATCACCTAAGCATGTATCACACATGGCACATAACTGACTGATGCCCTGGAATTACTTGTTGGATTATAAATTGTTAAAAAGTGTAAATAACAGTTCAGTGCATTTTACTCACTATAAAATGACATTCATTTTAGATTTTAATATTATATTATATATATATTAAATTGAGAGGAGTTTTCTTGTTGGTTGGTTGGTTGTTTTTGTTTAGTGGTATATCAAAACCTCTATGGGTTATTTAATGCCAAAATCTAAATATTTTGGTTTAATTTCTTTTGTTTTTAGATAATAATGGGTTTTTTTGTGATAAAAGTCTAATTAACCTATAGGAGGAGGAGGAGAAGTAGATTCGTATCTTTCCCAAGGTTATTTGCATGCAAGTGAATATAAAAACCCAACAGGAATTGGAATTCTCCAACTAAGTATTCCAAACCATTATCAATTACACCCCCTGCACATCCAAGCTTACAGAACCTGGTATTCCAAAGCAGTCACTTCTTTAGGTACTGACCAGGCATGACATGGCTGAACTTCAGTGATCATGCACGAACCATTGTTTCAATATGATTTAGCTGAAAGCTACATTCAGGTGTGTATCTCACTTGGTACTGTGTGAGGATCTTCTGGATTTACCTTTTTCACTTTGGTTACCTTCATTCCAAGATATTTTCTGTGTGTGTGAGTGGGGGGGAGTATATATATATATATATATATATATATATATATATAGATGGTGGACTCTCCCATTGTATTCAACGTATGAGGGTCAAGCAGCTCAGTTGCTAGGCACCGAGACACCAGCCCATATGATTTGATTATAGTGGTGAAGGCTTTCTGCAGAACCAACCATGATTTTTGAAGAGCCAAATACAGAGACCTGGTGCACTACATGCCACAAGGTCCCCAAACAACCCTTTGCATGTTTTGAATTCAGAGTTGTCATTCTATTAGACCAGTTGCCATCCAAGGCTATAGAACACAGTCTATCCTGCTATTTACCATAGCTGGAGGGAGAAGAAGAGGATTAATACCTTTTCCAAAGGTATTAGCACATGAATGAATGTAACTGATTCAACTGGAATTAAAACTCTGCTCTTGGATTCCTCAATTCGAGCTGCTACCCACTACACATCCATGATATATATATATATATATTTATTATGCACTGTTACATTAGAACATGTACTACAAAACTGTACATCTTGTTTCAACATTAAAAAGTAACGTTTCTTCAGGTGGGAAATTACAAGGCTACTAAAATATTTTATTCCGAAATACAGTTAACAAAGTACATCTTCCACTTCTGTCTTTGTAAAATTTCCCATAAAAGGTAAAAAGGATTTACATATGGAGAAAGAAAGAAAGCTAAGTGATTAATAACAGTGATTTTTAACATTGAAACAAGATGTACAGTTTTGTAGTGGGTATGTACATGTTCTAATGTAACAGTGCATAATAAATAAATATTTATTGCTCTACTTCTGTATTGAGCCCTGTTTTAATATTTTGAATGCAGAAATTTTACTCTTCAGTCTTTTACATTTGGATATATATATATATATATATATATATATATATATATATATATATATATGAGGCTAGCTCAAAGATTGGTCAATAATAATTTTATAACTATTCCTATGCAAATATCATAGCAGTGCCAGACACCTGTATAGATCTACCTTTTCCAAACTACCATTTTGCTTAGGGGAATTAAGTCAACACTGTATTTACATCAATATGACAACTAACATAAGTCCTGAATGATCACAGGTACTACTTCTGAAAGTAGATTGTCAAATACAGCTTCTTAGTAAAAACAAAGCAAATTTATATTTCATTATTGATTAGATTGTTTATTGGAGTGGTTGGCAAAACATTGGCTAGTTGCCAATTGATTCAAACTTTATAAAATGTTAAATAATAAGAATTTCCTGATAGTTGGTTCACATTTTAATTAATAAATTTTTATAAATTCATGAATAAAATAGTTTTCATATTTATTTCTTTATAATATTCTTGTAAATAAACAATCTAATGAATAAATAATGTTTATTATTTTTGTTGTAAATTCTCAAGAACAAAGAAAATGTATAAATTCACTTCCATATAGTTAGGTTTTATTAAAATTTAAATCATCGCCTCTTAAAACAATAAACATTGTTGCAGAGTGAAGGTAGTTAAAATAATAGCAGTGTCAATGGAAACAAAACAAAAAACACTTTTGATACTCCGTTTTTCTGTGGGCATGAAGGTCCATGTTTGCCAAAGTGTCTACAGATATTCGGCTTGATGATGTGCTGAAACATATTTTCAAATCTTCCTTGTTTAACAACACAAGACACATTTGAGAGATGGCTTTTCATTCTTGAAATTAAATGAATGTAAGCATGAATTCATTCGTGGAATGAAAATGTAGAACTGAAGGTCGAGAAAAGATATACACAAGGAAATTCTTCAGTGCAGTCTTTAAATTAGTTTTCTTTTAAACAGTACAATTGCTGTTTGTTATGTTAGGGTTATTTTGTTTTCATTATATTTTTGAAATCAGTTTAATTTCTCTTAGAAACTGAAATATGTAAAGTGAATCAGCAGTTTGAAAAAGTTCTTTTCCTTTTGTTTGCAGGAGGGGGGGGGGTCACTATTTGTCTATAGCTGAGACCTAACAGGGGCTACCAAAATTATTTTTGGAACGTTTCCTTTTTAGAAAATCTTTGTAATCATTTTTACATCTCATTTTAATTTTATGTAACTTCAAGAAATTCTTTTTTTTTTTTAAATTTTTTTGTATCACTTTAAAAAATTTTGATGAAAAAAAAATGTACAAAGCTTAAGAAAAACAATCTTTTAACATCAACATTCGTTGAGTAGAGAATGCTATATGTTGTTTGGCCACCAAATAACATTTTCTAATACAGAAATTGGCTTAACAAACCTTGTACTCACATCACTACTTCATGACAATCATAAAAAGACTTATTGTGTCCTTATGATTTAGTTTTATGAAATTGGGCAATCTTAGTATGAATAAAGGACTGCACAGTATCAAGAAGATGACTATTCTCATATAAAAAATTCTTAATAAATTCTGTTGCAGAACACATTTTAGTTTTTGAGCAATTCATTGGGGGTTTGATGGTCAAAGGTGTTAATTCAGTTCCTCTTGTATTTTTTCGATAAATTTTTGGCAAACATGGACCTTTGTGCCAGCAATAAAATGTTATGTCATAAGGATCGTTTTCCCATGACACCACTTTTTTTTCTTTTTAACTACCTTCACTCTTTCAGCAAAGTTTATTGTTTTAAAAAGCAACGATTACAGTCGTAATAAACCCTAGACATGAAAGTTAATTTGTACATTTTTTTATTTTTGTTCTTCCTAATTTACAATAAAGATGTTAACAACTATTTATTTATTAGGTTGTTTATTTACAAAAATAATTTTATATTTACATTCTAAAAACTAATATAATCGTATCTGGACTAAATGCGATGCAATCATTTACCAATTTATAAAGTTTGAATCAATTGGCAATATATATATGTTAGGTGAGTTATCTCCCTTGTTCAACTGCACTCTCTAGAGATCATGTATAGCATATTTGCTTGGTCAATACCCCTTTTCAAACCAACCAATCAATAGCCAGAATATGTTGGCACCAATTATCAAAGAACCCTATTCCCTTCTGCTTCTTTTCTCTGCCAAGATCTGCAAGGGACAGGGCGTCAAAATCATCTCTGCTTCAATACCAGAAGTTATGACATGAGAGCCGTACTAATAATGAGTACATAAAACATTCTACTGCAACATCAAAGACTTCAGTTAAGTGGACTTATATTGTTTCATTATATAATATATAGCTGCAAACAGAACAATTTGTTTGCAACAAGAACTATTACTTCAAACAGTATTTTTATAAATGAATAATATTCCTTTAAACTTTCAATTTGTGTTCCATGTTCTTCCTGTATTGATTAATATTTGCAGCCTAAATCACTATAAATTAGACAATGTTTAGCGAACCATTCCAATAAACAATAGTGTAAATAAAGAATCTAATAAATAAATAATGTTTATTATTTTTGTTAAATCCAAAGAGCAATGAAAATGTATAAATTCCTTTCTATGTTTAATTTTTATTAAAATTCTAATTGTTCTTTAAAACAATAAACATTGCCAAAGAATGAAGGTAGATAAAATAACAGATGTCTCATGGGAAGAACAGTTCTTTTGACACACTGTCTTATTGCAGGCATGAAATTCCAAATTGTGTTTTTTTTTTTTTTGCAATGATGTTTACCCTGTACCCAAGAGCCACTCTAAGTAGAGGGTTACAGAGCAAGCGGTACATTTTATTGAGATATGTGGGGAAGATAACAGTTGACTCTAAACTTGGACAGGCTAAGACTCCACAAATCAATGGTTCGTGGAAAGAAGCTTCTCAAGTGGAATTCCACCTCATCAATGGTATATGAAGGGAATAAGAGTGCTTCGCTACAATGTATGTGACATGCAGATCTTAGCTGTGAAAGACTTGTGTTTTGTTGGTGAGGAAGCATTGCACAATGGAAAATAATTCATTATCCACAAGGATGGAGAGATAGTGAAGTCTGGGCAGCACCTGCCTATATACAGCAGCTGTACCCAATTTTCTGCCTTATCTGATAGAGGTTAACAAGAGGAGTCAGATATTTACTGGAGCAATACTGGGAACTGACCATTTCTCCAGTGTTTTTAGTGATGAATTGTATGAGCAAGATCCATTTGAGGTCTGCGTTGAGCTTAAGTCTGAATAGATACTTAAGAAATTGAGTTCCAACAAGTACATAAACCAGTAAAAGTGGGTTTTACTAAAGAAAATGTAACAAACATAGACTCTGAAATATCTGAAAAGGGGAGAAGACCATTAATCACATTCTCATGCGTAAATTGGAGAGCTAAAACTAAGCCATTAAACGTTTTATGAAAAACCTTGGATTCCAACTCACTGCCACACAAAAAAATGTATTATCCACATATCAGAAATAAGAGTTGGGTCCTATAAACAGATTTTGTATCAAACCTAAGAATATAAACTTGATTGCAAGATTGCTCCAGCAATATAACTTTCAGCATCAATGTATGACCCCTATCAAAATGGTTTACAAATTATATAAGTCAAAATTATTAAAGTCAGCATTGAAATACTGAATTTTTATTATGAGAAAGTGATTGAAAGATTGACATTTTTTTTTAACCTAAAGAAACGGATTTTTTTTTTTATCAGTATCACCCCATGTAAAGCAATAAAGCCACTAAGATACAAGGGGTTACAGGGCGTGGAAGAATTAGGAACAGAAACATTAATGAGTGGGAAGAGGAAAGAGTTATCAGGACAGTAGATAAAGATTGACATTGTATTTAAACTTTTACAGATTAAAAAAGTTGGCTGGAAATCATGGAGCCAAAAGGGAGTTCCATAGGCGAGAAAAGAACACTACATTTAGCCAGCTGAATTATAAATTGATGAGATTTTGACACCAGTCTAGTACTGCGCTTAAATTTAAAAAGTCTAGGTACCATAGTGAGGAGCTCATACAAACAATTACTATGAAATTATTTATAGAAACAGCATAGAGAGGAAAACTTACAGCAGTGTGAAAGTGACTGAAGACAAGCCACCAGATCAGGACCAATATTGTAAAGAAATAAACCACAAATGATTGGCTCCTCCTTAAAAAAACAAAGTGAATCAAAACCAAGTTGATTGCAAGATTTTAACCATTAATGGATGACAGCACAATCAAAGTAGTTAGTAGAAATAATTAAAGTAGCATTGAAATATTGGTCTCATTATGAGAAAGTGATTGAAAGAATGTCCGTTTCTGTTTTCTTTCTACCTTTTTCCTTAGCACTGATATTTTAATGCTCTTTCATGTCATTCCGAGAGGAACCTGCACAAGGAGTGAGGTGACTTTAATTCAATCAAATTAAAAGCATGAATACCATATTGCAAATTTATTACTACTGCACTTGATCATTGAATATATTTTCATTACTTGACTGAAAATTGTAGCACATTCAGAAATGTTGTTTAAGACTATAAAGGATTTTGTCATATTTCAGCAAAGATGTTTGTCATCGTAAATATTTCTACCACAGATGTTCTCGTTTCTCATGAGGGTGGTTCCTATAATCTGTCTTTTATCCCTTTAGGAAATAAAATGAAAATTATTATTTCATATTCTGTATTTTCACAAAATAAATGCACATAAAGCAAATTTCAAATTCTTTCCACTTTTTGGGGGGGATAAGTATAACAATGTGAATTAATGAAATATCTTTTGGATCAATTTTATAGCAATTTTTTTTTATTAGGCGATCTCATTTGATAAGTAATTGTTTCAATAAGAAATCCCAAGAAATACATGTCAAAGGTTAGATTTATTGTTGGAAGTAAAAAAAAAAATTAAAAAAAAAGTCATTATTTTTATATATTCCTAAACAATGATATGTGAGGTAACCATTTATCAGTAAATATGGAACTTTGTGCCCTCAAAAAAGAGTGTCAAAAGGAGGGTGTTTCTATGACATTGCTTTTATTTGAACTACCTTCACTCTTCTGTAATGTTTATTGTTTTAATAAGTGATGATTAGAATTTTAATAAAATCTAAACTCATATGAAGGTGGTTTTATACATTTTCTTTGTTGTTGAGAATTCAGTTTCAAATTCCAATGTATATCACTTGAAGAAGGCTGGAATGTACAATGGCTAAAAGAACATGAATATGACAACAGACTGAACAATGTAAATAGTGAAAATAATTACACTACCTCATCTCAGAAATATAGACAATTTATTGGAATGGTTAGCAAAGCATCAGTTAATTTCCAACTGAATTGAACTTCTTAAAAATGGTAAATAATGATTTCTTTATAGTTGGTTCACATATTTTAATAATTTAGTAATAATTAAATAAATTTATGAATAAAAAATGGTTTTCATATTTGTTTCTTTATAAACTGGTAAATGATAAATATTGAATTGCATTAGTTCTAATTGTATTAGCCTTTATAATGTTGTAAATATAAAATTATTTTTAAATAAACAATAGTGTTTAATATTTTTGTTTTTGTAAATTCTTTAGAAAAAACATAAATTCACTTTCATCGTATGTTTAGATTTTTATTACATTTCTAATCATAGCTTTTTAAAACAAATATCGCTGAAGAGTGAAGGTAGTTAAAATAAAAGCAATGTCATGGGAAAACCTGTTCTCTTGACACTGTGTTTTTTTGTGGGCACAAAGGTCTATGTTTGCCCATTTATCCATGACAAGGGAGGTAAACAGAATATTAACAATACACATCACAAAATAGATTTTTTTTTAATATTTGAGGCACAAGTTAAATAACATGAAAAACATTCAATAAAACAATCATAGTTTTAATCAGTGTGTTTACACAAGAATCTCTTGAAAATGCAAAGAAACAAACTTCAATTGAAAATGTTTTCTATACTGTGTGTATTTGGTAATGGATTTTTAATGACAAAAAAGAAAACATTGAATTACATGTCACAACATCATGGTTTCTCCACAAAGTATGTTTTCTCGTGTTAAATGGTTTGAACTGAAAATACAATTTCACATAATTACCATGTTTTTCATCAGCAGTACGTGTTAACATGGGGATTTTTATATAAAAAAAAAGTTTGAATATACCTGTTCATCAGTCTATGCTTGCAAATGAATTTTAAATTTAAAAAAAAAGAAAAGTATATATCTACATAAAATTTTTTAAATAAGATTTCTTTGGGAATACTGAACTACACACTTCATATAACATTTCTTACTTTGGGTTTTTTAAGCTTGTTCACTGTGAACATGTTGACTGAAACCGTGGACAAAATCATGATTTTCTTCAGTATTTAAACAAGAATCCCTTGAAAATGGAAAGAAACAAACATATTCTGCGAGGAAACAGCACAGGAAGTGAGTTGACTTTAATTCAATCAAATTTAAAGCATGAATACCATATTGTAAATTTAGTGTTACTGTATATATATATTTACAGTGTCATTGAATATATTTTCATTGCTTAATTTAAAATTATGGCACCTTCAGAACTGTCATTTAAAACTATAGAGAATTTTGTAACATTTCAGTAAAAACGCTTGCTCTAAATATTTTCTACCACATATGTTATTGTTTCGCATTTTATTGAGGGTTTTTCTTCTGATCTATTTTAGAAATTGATTACACAATTTTATGGCTTCAACTACTGATTTTGTACATTGTGATTTTCAGGGTAAACATGTTTGTTAGATATATAGCAGATAAAATATACTGTTGATTTTTGTTTGGGCTATGGGCAAATAGAGAACACCCAAACAAAAATCAACAGTATATTTTATCTGCTGAGAACTAACAAGTTCTACCACCCTGGATCAGGATGGACCTGGGAACAACAAGAGCAGATGAGTGGTTCCACTCTCCTCCAATATCCCAATCAGAGGCCTTGCTGTCAGATGTAGTTTATTGTCATACCTAGGATGATGATTTGTTTTATATTGCTGTAGAAGATTTCACTTTAGGAAAGATTGTCAATGCTTTTGTTACTTTTTCTTTGAGCACTGATATTTTAACGCTCTTTTGTGCCACTTTGATATGAAAAATGCACCCTGAACAGGGAATTATAAAACAGTGATTCAATGAAATATGAAGCATGAATACCAGATTGTAAATTGTTACTGTGGTTGATTATTGCATATGCTCTCGGTGCTTAATTGAAAATTGTGGCAGATTCAAAACTATGGTGAATACTGACAAGTTTCTGGAAGAAAAACATCAATTTCTGCCACAGATGTTCTAGATTGTCTTTCTCGGGTTGTAACTGAATTATATTCATTCTTAATAATTTTTACTTGAGGAAATAAAGTATTTCTCATTCTATATTATCACAAAATAAATGCACATACAGTAAATTTCAAATCCTTTCCACCTCTATATATATATATGTTATAATTATAAACAGAATGGCTTGTGGAATTAAATCTTTGGGATCTATATATAAAATTCTGTGACTTCCATTGGATTGTCCATCACATGCTTGAAAATAGCCATACACTGACTGATCAAAATCAAATTTTGAGGAGAAGTGCAAACAGGTAAGGGGGATACAAAGTACAGTTGGTTTTACTAGTATGTGTAACTTAGTACAATAAATTTTCATTAATTTTTTTTGGAAAAATTAAAAGTTTTATTTAACATATCAGTTTAATGATTAAAATAATAGTTCTTTAATAAAAACGCAATATTGTTCTTTGCATATCTTTTCTTTAAATTTTTATATTTACAAGAATTCAGTTCCCAATTCGGCATGTTTGTAAGAACTATAAACAAATCAAAAGGCCAGACACTTCAAAAAGTTAGAATTTGGCTCCAGAAAGACACTATATTGTAAATTGTTACAGTGGTTGATTATCACCTATGTTATGATTGCTATATTTTCTACTATAGATATTCTTGATTGTTTCACGTTTTATTAACAGTTTTTCTTCCGATTTTTCACTTTAGTAAAGATTGTCCATATTGCTTCTTTTTTACTTTTCCTCTTAGCACTGATATTTTGACACTCTTGTGCCACTTTGATATAAAAGATGTGCCCAGCACAGACATTAATTTAATGTAAAGCATGAATACCGTATTGTAAATTGTCACTGTGGTTGATTATTGCCTATGTTTTCAGTGCTTGATTGAAAACTGTATCACATTCAAAACTATCTTGTTTAAAAGTATAGAGAATATTGATAAATTTCTGAAAGAGAAAACATAAATTTTCTTCTACAGCTGTTCTTGATTGTCTTTCTCAGGTTGATTTATATTCATTCTGAATAATTTTCACTTGAGGAAATAAAGTATTTCTCATCCTGTATTGTCATAAAATAAATGAACACACATAGTAAATTTCAAATTCTTTCTACCTGTATTCATTCATATAGTTATAATAGAATGGCTTGTGAAATGTCATCTTTGGGATCAATAAAAATTTCATAAAACATTGACAATATTTGTTTTTGTTAGGAAGTTGCATTTGATCACTCTACAAGAAAATCAAGTGTAGAAAAATACATGTCAAAGATTGGACCTTATTGCTGGCGGTAAAATAAATTTTAAAAAAATTAAAGTTTAAAAGAATACAATCAGTCTGTATAATGACATGTGAGGTAACCACTTATGCATGACAAAGGAGATAAACAAAATATTAACAATACACACGGATTTTTTTATATTTGTGGCACAAAGTTGAAATATTGACTGATACCTGGAGCATGATTTTCGTCATATTGTGTTTATATGAGAATCCTTTGAAAATGCAGAGTAATAAGCTCCAACTGAATAAGTTTTCTATATAGTGTATTTGGCAATGGATTTTTAATGACAACCAAGAAAATACTAAATCACATGTCACAAGACAATGGCTTCTCTTTAAAATGTGTTTGCTAGTATCTTTGGAAAATGGATCAAGTCGAAAATATTATTTACACCCTTAACAGACTATTGTTCTCATCTCTGTGGTTATCACAATGTTTTGCTTGTTGTAACTTCCAGCCTTCACTAGTTGTATATTGATCTGGGATTACAGGGAATTCTGAACTGAACCCTTTATTTAATCTATGGGGGTAGACTGTTCTTTTTCAACTACCCTTGTCTAAGGATATCTCATCTAGTTCTTATTTTTACTACTGTTCAGTTATTGGTTGCCATGTTTCCATGGAGTCCAAGTACACACTGCTCACAGCAGGGATTGAACCCACAATTACTATGTCACCAAATTCATGAATCAACACTTTAATCCACAAGGCTATTGTCCCATAGGACAATTCTCTATGAAGCCTTAAAACTAACCTGCCTGCTGAAGGTGCTGCTGCTTCTTATGTTTGATTGCACTCACTGAAACTTTTCTGTTTTTGTTACTATTGAAGACTTGCTGTCATTAGTACTTCTTTATTGGTAGCTACCATAAATATCAATTTACATAATTACCAGGAATAAAGATTTTTTCTGCAGCATGTGGAAATTATTTAAGTGAGATTTTCAATTTTATTTGAAAAAGAAATCAAAGATATGAACAGGCTTTTACTGCATTGCCTATTTGCACATCCATTTTAAAAATTTACTTCCATGAAAATGCTGAACAAACCTCACAAGAATGTAGCTACTGCTTTCAATACAGATGCAGACATGTCTGTCAAAGCAGTTACATTCAGATTTTCCCTGTTGGCAGCTGGGCAACTTGGTATGTATAGATACTGGTCTCTTTGCAACTTGTCCAGATAGGGGTCTTTGTCAGCTGTTTCATGCCAATAAGTGACAGGAAAACCAGCAGACAGCAAGACTGTCTTGTGAAGTTATTTCTTTAGCAATTTTGTTCCTAAAGATGAATGCCATTTGCTGTGTTGTGGTTTCTGAAGTATGTTTTTGTTTCCTGTAGCCTCTTTCCCTTCTCTACCTGTTACCCAGTAGTTCTTTGGAGAGTAATCCCCACCTCCTGCCAACCTTAGCACACTTGCTGTAATTTACAACAAGTCATGTGAATATTTAAATGAGAGTTGTTAAAATTATAAACAACAGACTTGAAATATTCAGGATTTTTTTCCAGTATTGCGTAGAAATGTTAAAATAAGAATCCTTTGAAAATTATGAACCACGAACATTATATATCATTTCCCAAGTTGTATCATTTCAAATCTGATCACTTTGAAAATTCTCATCAATGCACATCATATATGCTTCCTCGCCAATATGTTTTCGCATGTGTTTTTTTAAATCTGAATTATATGTAAATGCTGAATCACAAACTTCACATGCATATGGTTTTTCTCCAGTGTGTAAGCGTATGTGACTTTTTAAATTTGATTTACGTGAAAATGCTGACCCACAGAAGTCACATGTAAATGGCTTCTCACCAGTGTGTGTTTTCATGTGTCTTTTCAAGTCTGAAATCTCTCTAAATGTTGAACCACACACTTCACATATATTTGATTTTTCTCCTGTGTGTATTCGATTATGACTATTTAAATGTGATCTCTGTGAAAATGCTGAACCACACACATCACATGTATAAGGTTTCATACCAGTATGTGTTTGGATATGTCTGTTTAAATTCGATTTGCGTGCGAAAGCTAAACTACACAATTGGCAGGAATATGGTTTCTCACCAGTATGCGTTTGTATGTGCCTTTTTAAATCGGAATTATTTGTAAATGCTGAAAAGCACACTTCACATTTATACGGTTTTTCTCCTGTGTGTTTTCGCATGTGAATTTTTAAAGTTGCATTCTCTGTAAATTTTGTCCCACACTGTTCACATGTATAGGATTTTTCCCCTGTGTGTTTTTGCATGTGAATTTTTAAATTTGATTTCTTTGTAAATGCTGAACCACACATTTCACATGTATATGCTTTTATTCCAGTGTGCGTTTGTATGTGAATTTTTAAAGTTGACTTCTGTGTAAATGCTCTACCACACACTTCACATGTATATGGTTTCTCATCGGTGTGTATTTGGATGTGCCGGCTTACATTTGATTTACGAGAAAAGGTTGAACCACAAAATTCACATGAATATGGTTTCTCAACAGTGTTCGTTTGCATCTCTACCTTTTCAGAAGAACTCATTGTAATGGATATAATGAAACCCCTACAGAAATTGCTTTTTTAAATATTTTAGTATAATCCCTTGAAAATTTATGTTGTTTTCTTTTTTGTTTTCAGTATGGCTTCGTAGAAATTTTGGATGAATTCCAAACACATAGGTATTGTCTTACATATACATTTTCATATTCAATAATGAACTGAATACAAGTTTTCTTGGAAATTATATAGAGCTGTCAGAGGTATTCTTTTGTCAGATTTCATATATCTGAAAGAAGAGAAGATATTATTAAAGATCATATGTTGATGCAATATTTTCAATTAGAAATTTACGCTCAGTTTGCCTTTCAGTTAATTGTGGCATATCTCTTTTTATAGATTTCAAGTCATGAATTGTTTGTAAAAAAATTACCAAAGAATATTTTTACATGATTTTTTTTCAATATTTTCTAGTTAAATGGATAAATAGTAAATGTAAATTAAAAAATATGCATAAATATTTATTTAAAATTCCAACTTATTATACCTGCTCAATAATGTCTGAAGCCCCTCACCAAAAAAAAAACAAAAAAGAAGACAAAAATATTGTTTTCTTAAATTTAAGCACAATCTTTTATCACCAAATAATTAATATTTAGTTACTGTTCTGAATAGTAAATCATACCTATTTGCAAATATTTTTCATCAAACTGTCTTTCCCTGGCAACTATTTTATTTGCAGTTTTCATATTTTTTTGAGTGTTTAACTGCAAAATAATTTAAAATATACATCCATATTTGCTGATACAAACTGCATTATTTTTTGTCCATTAATAAAACCAATGTACATATATTCTTAATATTGATGTCTGATTTTTGTAGATTTTTTAAAATGTCGGTATATATTCCAGTTTGTTATTTTGATAGTAAACAGGATTTTAAAGTCTAAACCAAATCTAAAAATGCAAACCATTCTCAGTTTTCATATTGGATATAAATAATGGTCATTAGAAATTTTTCAAACACTCATCTTCTTAATGACACAAGGATTATTATGACAAAATTTACATGTTACAATTTTTGAATACTGACACTGACACATGATGCTTTATGCAAAAGAAAAAAAAGTATTTTTCATGTGATTAAATCTTTTTTTTTTCAAGGAGTGACTGAGTTTTTAAGAATCTTATGGTCATTCCAATTTTAAACTTTTTACTTAAAAATTCCTTGACCATTGCTACATTTACCTGTTCAATAATATGGCTGGACAAAAAGGTTTTTAAATATAGAAGTTATCTTTCATCATTATAATTAATGAGTAACAGCTGCATAGTCACCATGCTGACAAGAGTGGCATGTGTATATATTTTTCATCAAATTATCTTCATCTGACAACTATTTCTAAAGCATTTCTAAGATGTATTTTTAATAAAATAGATGTTTTATTTTACACTTTTAGTCATCCATATTTGATTTGATTTTTGGGAAGATTTTTTTAAAGCAGGGGTTCTTAAAAACTCAGTCACTCCTTGAAAAAAAAAGATTTAATCACATGAAAAATCACAATGGTTATGATCTTGACCATGGTTGGTTTTGGCTTTATATTTTTTTTAATTTTCTGGGAAGATTTTTTTAAAAATTCTTTTGAATTTAAAATTTATTAAATTAATGGAACTTCTAAAACAAAAAAAAATGATTAAAGGGAAAAAATTACTAACAAGTTATTGATTTGGTGCTGATTTCTATCACCAAATCATTGAATTTTTTTTTTACACCTTTTCTGAATTCCTTTTTGAACTTCACTAAAAAAGTAATCTAACAGTTGCAAAAATAACATTTTTTCAATAAATGCTCACACTTGAAAATGGCATTAACCATTACATTTTTTCAATTCTTCAAACTTAAGTGTAGGTACATCCAAAGATTCACTAAAAAATGAATATACACAATGAAAAAATGCCCCAAACAAAGTTTTATCATCAAAATCTTTATGTTATTATTAAGCAGAAAGACTAAAAGAGTCTTACATTATTAAATTTTATTTTTTGATCCTTTTTATGAAGTCCAAAATTTTGGTTAAAATTTTGTTTTTCTTGCATCAGCATCACCATAAATTAAAACAGGAAATTTTATTGTCTTTTTTGTAGTGAAAAACATTAATTTGGAAATTCTTTCAAAAACTCAAATAATTGTCAGATTTTAATGAAACTTTCAATACTTATTCACAAATGAATTAAATTATTTTACAAATGTTTCATTTTTAGAAAATCTTGGTAAAACCATTTTTTAATTTTTTTTTTTTATATCTGTTACCTCCCACTTATTTAATTTCATAAAATTTCAAGAAATTAATTCTTGAACCACTTGATGTTTCTTTTAATTATACGCAGAAAATCTTAGAGAATTTAAATCATCAGGATACCCAGTTACCAAAAATCTGTCCTGAATCATAAAATAAAAAAATACAATAAAACTAAGACATTATTTAATTAGAAAAAGCTTTTAATTGCTTTTATGAATAAGATATATTATGAACACTATTATCTTAAGACATGTTTTTTTTTTTTAAATGAATCATGAATTTTTCCAAGAATTGTTTTCATTTCTTTAAAATTTTTTTAGAAAATTTAAAGTTTACTTAATGTAATTGGAAACAAACATTACTTAATTTTTTAGCAGAAAAAAATTTAGTTGAAAATAAGAGAAGCATATCTTAACTTTAACCTTGTTGACCTGTTTTGAGGTGTAAATTGACGGTTACATCGATTATTGACAGGACATCGGGAATTTATTTAACAGGGGAATAGAAGTGACAATTTTTTCAAATTTTAAGTGAACCCACTTATTTAACTACACAGTAATATAAGAGTGTTGTATCTAATTTTTACATACATCTTTTATGAAATTTTATGGTATTATTTTTATTTATTATTAATTTTTATATTATCTCAGTTATGAATGAAATTTTTTCGTAACTAATATAAAATTTAATAATAAATAAAAATAATACCATAAAATTTAATAAAATAGGTAACTAATAATTATAGATATGTTTCACATTTTTATGAAATGTTATTTGTTTTTAATGTGTTCATTTTTAATTTTCATTATTTTTAATATTGTTATAATGTTATGTTTAAACTTTTTATTTTATTTAATCAAAAAAATAGAAATGTAAAAATAAAAAAAAACTCCTATGCAATTGATTTCAGGCTTTTGCGAAAATTTGGTGGCCCTTTTTTGAAAATATTCTAACAAAGACATGCCAAAAGCCTGAATCACTGTTTCTGTCCCTAAATTTGAAACTAAAAAAGAAAATAATTAATAATTGCAGTATGTCTTACACTAAAAAACAATAAATTAATTATATTTGAAAAATTAAATTAAAATATTTAGTGAAATAGGATGTAAAAAAAATAATTTAAATTTTGAAAATGCGCCGGTGATGGTCAAACAAAGCAAATCAGTCAACATGTGCTCACAGAATGAAAACACAATATTTTCTGATGACCGTTTTTGCCATCTGGGAAAACAACTCTTAAAACACTTGACATTATGTCAAGCACATCCATTCATATTTTTGGAAAAAACATTTTTGTGAAACAGCATAAAATTCTTTCAAAAATACATGTGTGCTGCAGATTGTAATAAACTTTCAAATTTATGATCTGTAAAGAGAAATCTACTTAACAGCATTCCCTAAAAAGCAAGGATTGAAACTTAATTTAAAAATATTTAACAACTTGATCAAAATTTGTATTTAAAATTGAAAAAAGAAAAAGAAACCAAAAAAGAACTTTTCTTATAAAAATTCATTTTTCATCAAAAAATATTTTGACTTCAGATAATAGTGTTTTTAACATATATTATTCATAAAAGCCATTGAAAGTTTTTCTAATTAAATAATGTCTTAGTTTTATTGGGCTTTGCAGGTTACAATTTAGAGCTAAATTTTGGGTAATTGCATGTTTCGATTTTCTAACGCAAAATAATTTCATTCATTTTGAATAACATCTGAAAGTATCATTACAATCTGACAATTATTTGATTTTTGCAAGAATTTCCCACATCAATGTTTTTCACATTTCTAATAGTGATTTTTTGCACCGAAAGTCTGTAAAAGAAGTAAATTGGCCAAAATTTGTGCTTTCGCCGCCGGATGTATCCCGCAGTAAATTACTAAACATTATGGCAGTAATGGTGGACGAATGACTAACAAAAAGTCCAATTTTTTTCTTGTCGATAACTCCAAACCGGTAGGTTTTTTCATAATTTAATTGTTAATTCTAGTTCAGCATGTACATTTATACGTAGGATACTCCATGACATCGCTTAAAAAAAATGGCATAGCATGATAAAAAAGACGCCAAACTTGACTAAAACAAAATTTTATCGTATAAATGCTTGTGTTATTATGAAGACAAAAGACCAAAGTTTTTTTTAATTATTTTTTAAAATTTTTACTTCTTCCTTAGAACATTCTAAATTTTGATTAGAAAAACCTTGTTTCCCTTTGTATCACCGGAACTAGTAAAATAACATATACAATTTTTAGTAGTTTTTTTTTTGTATGACACACATTAATTTGGAAAATCTTGCAAAAATAAAAATAATTCTCGGAAGTTAAAGAAACTTTCAGAAACTATTCATAGATGATGGAAATTATTATAAATATGTTTTTTTTTTATTAAAGTCATGACAGAAATATTTTTTTTTATATTTATTACCCCACCATAACTAATTTTATGAAAACTCTAGAAATTCGATCGCATCAGGTTTAGTGATTACAATAGCTTTGAGGAATGCAAATTGATTACAAGGCTTTGAGGAATGCAAATCATATTTTTTGTTTTTTTTAATTGAACCCGAAATATCTGAAAATCAGTTCTGAATTGTAACATACAAAACTCAATAAAACAAAGATATTATTTAATTTCAAATGCTTTTATTTGCTTTTAGTTGTTTTTATGAATATGAACAATATTTTCTGAAAGCAGAAGATTTTTTCGATGAAAAATGAATTTTTAATACAATTATTTGTTATTTCTTTAATTATAATAGATTTTTACATTTAAGTTGTTAAAATATTATAAAATTAGTTAAAAGCCGCATTGGGTTTTCTAAGTGTCCTTATAAGATAGATTGTTTTTTAGTGTATCATAAATTGTTTAATTTCGACCAATCAGAAGATCCACAGTAATGAAGAAATGTAATTTTGTGTTTATAATCGGTCGGTAATTATAAAGTATGGAAGACCAACCAGAATACAATTAAGTTGCATTATTTGAGTTCAGCATTGTTCTCCGCTGTAAAGGCCTTTACTTTTTCAAAACACATGGAGAAGTTAATTTGATTTTTCAATTTCAACTGAGAAGGGTACCTACAAGTATCAGTATCATCTTATGAAATTTATATGATCTTATTATATTAATCTCAGTTATGGCATTTTTCCATAAATGAAATATCAAAATTAATAATAAAATGAATGGAAATACAAATAACACAGTAAAATGTAATAAATGTACATAAAATTATAGTATTTTATGTACACTTCTGATAAAATTTCATAAGAAAGGTACCTATAAATTAATTAGATACCTTTCTTATGAAATTTAATCTCTCTTAACAGTCTTATTTTTTCATTTCTTTATAATATATTTTCCATAAAGCATCGTAAACATAAAGGTGAAAGCTAAGTACAAAATAAAACAAAAAAAAAATTAGAGCGCTGAAAGTTTTCCTTAAAAATAACCAGGTAAATAATTTGTTCACTTAAATCTAAATAATTTCACTTCCTTCCATCCGTAGAAAGAATTATCCTCCTGTAAGTTATCTAAACGTCATGAAAATGTCTTTCGTCACTTGTCAAGTGACGCAAAAGGTTATGACCTGCTTTGTATTATTTTCAAATTACATTTTTTCGGCGCAGAAGCTCAGTTAAGCGTGGTTCAAAATATTTTAAATTTCTGATTTTATTAAAATAAGTTTTGAAAAAATGGTAAATGATTTCTAAAAGAATTTCAAAGTGAGATTTTCATCTTTTTTATAAAATGGAAAAAATGATTGAAAATGATGGATTATCTGTCCTTTTTTTTTTTTGACAAAATAAACAAGAATTTTTAACGAAAATTTCGGACGTGCTAGGAACGATTAAAAAATGTAAAAATAAATACCCCCAAAATACTTTGATCTTTCCTCTTTAATAATAATAATATAAACATTAGAGGATAAAATTTTGTTTTCGTCAATTTTGGCGTTTTTTTTCATCATGCTATGCTCTTTTGTTTACATTTTCGTGGAGGTACCTACGGAATTATGACGATTTGTGAAAAAAAATTTTCAAGAGATATTTAGCGCGGACGTTAAAAAGCAAATTTACCAAGAGAAATTAATTAAAATTTCTTAAAAATCCAATATTTTTCCCATAAATTTATTCGGAGAAAAATACAAAGTTTAAGGGTTATAAAAATATTGCCGTTTTGCTTAAAGTAACAGAAGTTATCTAGTTCTAGTTCACCATCCAAATGCAAAAATAGCATGTGCACTTTCGATAATGAAAGTAAAAATTTTAAAAAAGTACCCCTTTTTTTGTTTTTTACCAAAAACATGAATTAAATTTTCAGTACTTAATGAATGATTTTTATATTGAATAGGTCATTATTTAAAATAAAATAAACCTTTGTGGAAATATTTTTCGGTGGCGAGCTCATACGCCCACTTTTCGATATATCGTAAAAAAAAAAACGTTTATTAACAAAAATCTTTAAAAATTCTTTCTTAATAATTAAGAAAGAACTTTTAAATAATTCTCTCTTTTTTTTTTTGAAATCACTTTTTAAATTCTTTCTTACGTATTTTTTTTTTAAATTATCGAATATTTTCTATTAATTTTAGTTTTATCAAAACAAAAAGTTATCAAGAAATCAGCATTTTTTAAAAAATTAATTACATAATTTAAAGTTTTTAGATTTTACAAAGGGAAAAAAAACAAGCAAACAAACATAAGCCAAGGAAATATAAAATATGAATTAATTTCATCCCCTTTCGTCTTTTAAAATGATGGAATTTTTAACAAGGAACTCAGAAAGTAAACAGATTTTTGAAACGAGGAATTTAATTTAACAACCTTATTGTTGACATTTTTAAAACTACCTTCTTTGAGAGCATTTTTTTTTATTTGGATATACAAGTCATTAAAATATTAATCCTTTATCGAAAAAAAATTTGTTTCTTCCCGCGAATTTATAAACAATGAAATAAAATGTTATATATACTTACTTTACTACTGTCTGGTTTCTTTTACCTGAGGGGAATTGCATACTTAAGGGAGCAATTATTAATATTTTGAACTGCAAATTTCGGTGTTCAGCGAATGTGAATTGTTTGCGATGAGGAGAGCGGAAGTCATGGTTGTTATGACTTTCGTTTAATGAATGCTCCCTCCCTACTTAACAAGAACGTTATTCTCGCCATCTTAGTGTCCCAGTAGTCCTTCTCTTCGTTTCTTTGTCTTCCATCCAAATAAATCTGGTCACCGGCAAATTTTCACTTTCATTAATCAAACCTTACTACGAACTACAAAGGCTAGGAAGTTGTAGAGAGCCATGATCCTCCACGTACTAAATAAACACGGCACTGAGAATAGAAGAATTGTGTTTGTTTTTATTATTATTTTTAATGACTTATAACCAAGGGAGATAATTCACCAAAATAATTTAATACAGGGTTTTTTTTGTTTTTTTTCGTTTGAATCCTTAAATTTTTCTTCTTTTCATTATCATTTTTTTAAAATTTTCAAAAGATTTTAGTTAAATTAAAAAGTCATAAATATTCTTATAGATCCCGCAAGATATATTGAATTATTGCCTATATACAGTGACTCACAAAAGTATGGAACACAAGACCTTATAAGGAAAGAAATGTCTGTTAACGTTAACCTAAAACTTGAGTTGAATATTATAAAAATTTAGGATATATAAGGAGAAACATTTATTTGCCAAATCTCTGGGTATTTGTGATCAGAAATCCTATAGGATCTTTTATTTGTTTAATAATCACTACAAAAAAATAGTTAAAACAAATGTTTGTGGTAAAATTCAAGTTTTATATGGGTACGCAACAAAGACAGATGACACAAACTGAGTTTAAAAACAGATGATAAATTTATTATTAACTCATAAAAATGAATGAATCACACAAATTGTGACAAATAAGTGGATTGTGAAACAAATGATGGCGGACAATAACATGTGTGTAAAAATTTTCAATGAAAATGAAATCCTTCAAATCTATAAATCAACCGTCCGTCCTTGCATAGAATATTGCTGTCATATATGGTCTGGTGCTCCCACTGTATGTCTCAAGTCCTCGACAAAATCCAGCGATGAATATGCAATATGATAGGTCATGATCTGGCATCTAGTCTACAATCGCTATCCCACAGACATGTCGTGGCTTCCCTCTGTCTCTTCTACAAGTATTTTCATGGCAACTGTTCTGATGAGCTACTTTCGCTGGTTCCAAGACTGCATGAATTTAAGTGAGCTAGCAGGCTGGCATCTCGGTCCCACCCTTTCACTGTCAAAACAGTTAAATGTAACCATATCTTCTACTCAAACAGCTTCTCTAACACTTCTCATCTGTGGAACTCCCTTCCCCTTACTTGCTTCTCCAAAGACTATAATCTTCAAATATTCAAGTGTAATGTCAATCAACATCTGAAACCATGAGCTTGTTCCTTTCCTCAAACATGCCTCTTTACTTTTGTTATCAATCCTCTATAACCTCTTGCATGCTAGTGGCACTCCCGCCTTGCTTGGGGTGAATTTCTTTAAATAAAAAAAATGCCCCTTTACAATAAAGATCATAATGCTGCCTAAGGTCCTCAGAAAAAAAAAACTACATATAAAATGTAGAAAAGTAGAAAATACTTCTCTAAATAGTTTTCAAAGAATTGGTAAAATTTTTGTAGCTATTTTAATGTTTTCAGCTAATGACTGATTGAATTAAGCAATTTTTGTTTTCCTCTTGAAAGCATGGAGTTCCATTTTTGAGGAAAGGCCATGGGCTGCATGACATCATAATCAGATATACTTTAAACATGTTTTTGTGGTATAAGATGAAGCTCTTCTTACTAAATAATAAGACTCTCTTATCATAGGAAAATATCTATAAAACTGGTCTTGCTAATAATTACTACTGAATAGTGACTTCAATCTTCACTGGTGTTAGGTTGGTGAAAAAGGATGTCTCCCCCCCTACATAGAAGTAGAACACCATGTGACAGCTTTCAAGGTTCAGACACACACATGGACTGTCTTAGATGATAGACACTCACACAAGCTCCTGGGACTTGCTCCTAGGCCAAAGGACCCAGCTCCAGACAAAGGGAATCACAGACCAGTTCTGATGAAATGGACAGGTGTTATCTGTGTCAACAATGGACACCTCTGGTAAGTCACACTACACATTCTATGTAAGGGAGGACAATGTCTGTATTAGCGTTTTCTAATAATAATAAATATTGTTATTGTTATAACTTGAGTCTAAGCCTTTTCCTTAAACTATAGAACACTGGGTTCTCAATAATTGTAGCCGGTTACAAGATTATCTCTGCTTTTTTAAAAAATCATTTCACTCTAAGAAAGGCAATAAAGCCACTAAGATGCAGGGTGTTAGTGAGTGTGAAAGAATATAAGAAAAGGAAAAAACATTATTAAGGTGCAGGAACAATAAAAGAACAGGAATTAAGAAGACAAAAGGTAAGGATTTACATTGCATTTAAATTTTGGAAGGTCAAAGTTGACTGGAAAGTAAGAAGCTGGAAGAGAGTTCCATAGAAGGAGTTGTGATAAGGGATCATTACAAGCTTAGTTCCTGGAGTTTGAGGGTATTAATCCTACCTAGTCTGCCGAGATGCTCACTAGGTGATGTTACCCAGCACTATAAAAGGAAGGACACAAGCTCTTTTGCTCCAAAATATTTCAGCATCAGCATGAGCCTTTCTCCCTAACGGGGAAAAAATTTCTTTCCCTCATGTGAGCACATACTCGACTCACATTTCCTAATAGTTAACCCTATAAATGTTTTACCCTTTTCAGCTATATATGTACACGCCAGTACATTTTCTCTTTTTTTTTGTGAATCATGTTATTTATTATATATAAAACTACATTAATATATCTCCACATGTTCAAATTTATTCCTGAAAATGTTAAATTCAATTTCTCCAATGGTTCTCAACCTCACTCTATTGACAGATCTGCAGCCTCTACAAGTTTCTAATCTCAGGTTGTACCTCCCCATAACACGAGAATGGAAAAGGTTAAGGCTAACTCTGATACTTGCAGCAATAGGCAAATGAAACTAAGAAGAATTTAATTGTGTTTGATTGGTTTGGAGTAATTTCCTTATTTTTGCTGATTATTATTTTTTTTTAACATTTTAGTACCATCTGGCCTTATCTCGATGTTTAGTTTTTGCATTGTTGCCAATCAAAGGTCAATAAGCCATAAAAAACATTTACTGCCATAGGTGTCCCTGCTTGTTGAAGGTTGTTTTTCTGATGTGTTTCATGTCTTCTAAACAGTTTCTACTGTTTATCGAAAATCTTTTCATTACAGTTTGACAGCATAAATTCTCATAGAGAAAATTCAAAATCAATGGGATAGTTAGCCCCAAACAGCATTGGTTAACGGAATGCCATGACAGGTGAAAGATCTGTGTCCACAGTACAAATCTTTCAGCTTCAGAAGATGGCAGAAATAGTAAGTCATCTGAGAGTGATTCAGAGACTGCATTGTTCTTAAGAATGGGGTTGGAAAGTCCACCTGTGAACCTAGATGATAATGAGAATATCAGAAATGAGGAAGACTGGAAGAACACAAGTGAGAGTGTGGCACTGACAGAAATATCTCCTCCTCATCTACAAAGAAGCACTTGCCGAAGGGGACCTCTATCTTCCTGCCATATATGTGATCAGGAGATCAGTTGGGAGTATCAGTTAGTCAGTTATGTGCCATGCGTGATACACGTTTAGGCGATCATGTATCTTTTGATACATGACTGATGAGGCAGATTTTTTCCTGCAGTAGGTTGCCATTTCTTTCTGTGGTAAACCAGTTGCCATCCAAGGCTATAGAACCCGGTTTGTCCTACTATTTACCCATAGCTGTAGGGGGGGGGAGAAGAAGAGGATTCATACCTTTCCCAAGAGTATTAGCATGTAAATGAATGTAATGGATTTAACTGGAATTTGAACTCGGTTCTCCGATTCCTCAATCTGAGCTGCTATCCATTACTCCACCATGTAATACTATAGAAAAATGGCTTAACTTTGGGACGAAAACGGATTTGGACGGGTCTCGCATATAAAATATTCTATAAAAGAAAATGGCAGCTTCACAAATCGTATATTTAAAACAGATACATCTCAGAGTCAAATAGACTTTTGTGAGAATCTATTTTAACATGTGCAAATTTGAACTGTAACTCAATCTATAAAAAGTGCTTAAGGAGGTGACAGAGACAAAAGTATGACTTCTGTACGGAACAGGAGATGTGTTGTTGGATTGTTTGACTTATAATTTTCTGTTGGTTGGAGAAAATATATTAGGGAGCTTTATTACAAGGCAGAAGAAACTGACTACAAGTTGTGATGAAATATCATCACTTAGAGATGTTATTCCTTTTTATGTAGTTATAAGTTCGTAATAAATTCACAGACATGTTTTGTTTGGTGTGTGTTAAATTGTGATATTTGACACAGTACATAAATGTTTTTAGTATTATTGTTATTTGTTTGTATTATGCATTTATTTTGTTTAATTTATTTGTTTTTTTACTAGACAAATGTTTATATCTATTGTATTGGGAACCAAAAGTCCTACTGCCTACAAATTTACATGGTAAAGAAAGTGGCTTACCTCTGGACCGAAAATGGATTTGGATATATCTTGCATATAAAATATTCCCTAAAAGAAAATGGCGGCTTTATGAGTTCTATATTTAAAACAGATCTTGGAGTCAGATAGACTTTCGTGAGAATCTCTTTTAACATGTGCAAATTTGAACAATCACTCAATCTATAAAATGTGCTTAAAGAGGTGACAGAGACAAAAGTGTGACTGCTGTAGAGAACAGTAGACATGTGTTGTTGGATTGTTTGACTTATTCTACTCTGTTGGCAGAAGGAAATGGATCAGGGAAATTTATTACAAGCCAGAAGACACTGATTACATTATCATTTGACCTTCTTTGGAAATTTATTTTTTGCAATGTTGTCAATCATGTACATCCATTCTCATACATGTTGTATCCAATGTTTGTGTTTTAGGGCGGTTAAGTGTCTCTCCCTGACCTTTGTGCTGAAATCATGGCTCCATCCCTCAATGAGCTTTGCACATGGCTCGCACAAGTGCACTTGGGAAATGCACGTATCCATCTCTTCTCCTTCCCGAGTTAAATAGGAAGGAAGACTCTGCTTTCTAGCCTTAACTGGACAACTCTGAATTCAAAACCATACAGAAGGCAAAACTATTAACTTTTCCAGGAAGTCATAGCAATTTTATACTGCTAGCCAAGGTAGGAGAGAAATCTGCTCTAAATTTCTTTGAGAGTTAAAAAAATATATATATTGTTTAAAACTTTTACTAAGATAACTTTCACTCAAATCTTTTTTCATCTTGTTGGATAGTTGGTGACTAAACAGGCTCCTTGTCCCCTCTCTGTAGGGTGTAAGTGTTAAGAGAATCTATTTTTATGAATGAAACCTCTCCGAGTTCTGGGCCATTTAGATCAAAGACTTCAAAGAACTCTTTGATGTGGCTGGATAACATTACAAAGTGAAGGTCTTCACCCAGGTATTCATATTCGTTGGTTGGCGTCAAAATTAAGTGAGTTGGCTGGCAAAGTCAGTTGTTGTAGAAATCTACTTCAGAGCAGTCCATTTACTATCATTTGTTAATGTGACTTGTAAACTATATTACAAAAACCTAGCAACTCCTGACTGAAGTTATTTTGAAGTATTTCTAACTTGTCAGTAAGCCTGTATGTTTTTCCTTTTTAGCTACTGACCATAATCACTAAAATTAAAATAAAACCTTTTTTGTTTACTATAAAAATTAGTTGGTCTTCTGTCATTCCCTTTACTTCTCTTTATTTTATTTCTTTTGTTGCACATATGGCAGTGAGGAACAGGGCCAGTGTATACTACCCCTGATTGGGTAAGAAGTCTGATTGAGGGCCCCAGGCAGTACTTTGTGATACTCAATATCTTATCAACATTAGCTTTTTTTCTACCTACATTTATACATGTTATAAATTAAACTAAGCACAACTGACTATTAAAGAATGAAAACTTTTGGTGGATTTTTACATCATTCTGGGGTCCTTTTTTTGGGGGGGGTCCAAATCTGTGAATTGTTTTGTTCATATGAAGTCTTGAAAAACACTATATAAATTTCATTATTTTTATCCATAATGTTGAATGTGTTAAAATTATTCAACTTTTTAACAAGAAAAATCTCAAGTAGATGTTAAAAATTACCACCAAACATTGCTGATTTATTTAGGATGGAATGATCTATTTATGACATGTCTCTAATTTGTATTTAGATACATTGTATTTATTTCCAATTTACAAGTTAGATTGTTCATCTATGTTGCATATGATCCATTATTGTACATAATTAGGTTACAATAAAATTTTTATTTTATATGAATGCTACCTGGAAAATTGGGATGTAGTAGAGTGGGGGGATGTATTATAATTTGGTGGGGTGGGTGGGGGGTCATGAAACCATTGCACTTACTCTGATGAGGAAGGTAGTTAATAACCCAGGAGGACAAAAATGAAATCTATCAAAAGACAGAACTACTGATGAGTTACTAGCCAGCTAACTAGAGGTAGTGTCACGATAAAATCAATGGGGAGGAGGCAGCAGGAAAGCCCTCAATTATCAATCAAGACAAATTCATGTCTACACATAAAATGAATGTAAGAGATAACTGTATGAAGGGGTGGAAGTCCAAATAGGATTGACATGTAATGGGAGGCATTCAAAACAGGTGTCACCTGACAGTTATCTAGAGACTGTTTGTAAAATAAATTAATTGTGTTAACTGTTTTTTTTTTCTTCTCAGACATGTTGCTGTACTGTTTACTATAGAAATACCCAAGGCTACAGTTCCTAGGATAGACTGGTATTTCATCCTTTCCTCATAAAAATGTGAAGTTCTTTCTTTGCTCACCACTTTTTCCTGTGTGCGCATCGGTGCCGCCTGAAGCTATTTCGAGTCCTTTGATGTTTGTATTGGAATAATTCTCATGCGTGCATGACTTTGAATTCTTCACTTTGAATTCTGCTTCCAAGCTTTTTAATGGAAGATGCACAGGGTTAGTTTTACCATATAAAGCAATAATATAGTATGAATACATCTGGAACTGATGAATAGATGTGTTATCATTTAATTAAAATGTAGAATGAAATTGAAAAAAGGGCGATTGAAAAGTAACTCCCTATTTTATGCATAAGTGGCCAGCCAGGAGTCCTGACTTGACACACTGACTTTTTTTCTTTGGGTTTAGTTAAAAAGGACAAGTCTACTATACAAAACCAAGACTTTGCAAGAACTTGAAGGGCAAATACAAGATGTTATGTCTTCCATACCACAGGAGTTCCTGGTGAAATCAGTTAATATGATTCCTGGGTAGATCAAGAAGTTGGTAGCAAAATCTGGTGCCAATATCAAACTTTAAATAAAACCTCATGTAAAACGTTTTCCTATCATATTTATTTCTTGTAAAAATTATAGTTAATAAATAAATTATAATTATTTTAAAATGGGGAATTAGTTTTCAGTCACCCTGTATATTTTGAGTGCAGTTGTATGCTTTAAACTACAGATAAAATGTACTGTTGGTAATTTGTTACTATAAATAGGTATTGCTAGTAACTTTTTTTTATTATAAAAATGTATTGCTGGTATTTTTTATTATAAAAATGTATTTTTTATACTTTCATAGTGTTTTGTTTTGGGGGATTCACTAACAGATGATTTTTTTTGTTTTCTAGCTTGGATAACTGACAATGGAGTTAACCCCACCCCCCGAATTAATACAAAGACCATTTTAGAAGACCCCCCACTCTTTGGCCTGAAAGATTTAAGTTTCATCTCTCACCTACCAAAAACCATTGAGCCAGATTTGTAGTAGATCTAGGAAGGATGTGTGAATAAGATTGTGCTGCAAATAAAGTATGCAATATCCACAAACATAAAATATAAGAAATGGCCAAATGGTAACGATATTCAATCATGACAAAAAATACATGTTTGAAACAACAGATTAAATTTTATATAGACAATTCACAATTTCTTGTTTGTAATGATGTGTGCAAAAGTATATATGAGGGAAAAAGTTCTTTGCTGTTTTGGAAATGTTCAATGTCAAACAAAGTTGTCTGATTTGATTTAAAGATTGAATTTAAGTTAGACAAAAGTTTTTTCTATGAAAGATATTGAGTGAAAAAGTTTGTTGTGTAAATTTTTCTAATCTCTCATAAAGGAAGTTTGTTTCTTTGGCGTCTCTCAGATGCATAATTCCTGTGTATATCTTTTATGTGTGTGAATCCTTTCTGGAATGGAGAGTTTTATACCCCAAAAGAAATTTCAGCAAAAACTAAACAGTCAATCCTGGTTCACCCCTGAATGCATTAAAGCCATAACTCACCAAAACCACTATTTCAATATCTATCACAAAGAGTAAAGTAGTTTGGCCCTCACTGCATTCAGAACTGCCTGCAATTGCTGCAAAAAAGTTCCAGAAAATGCCAACTGCAGCTATGCACAAGCGGTCCAGACCAAGGTTGGAAAGAACCAAATTGGATCCCCTGAATTCTGGAAGACCACCAACCAAATCATGAACAGAGTTAAAACGGCTGTGCCCACAATTATAAATGTTCCCAAGGTAATATCTTCTTCAACTGATAAGGCGAACCGCTTCACCTCCATCTTTGTCTCTAACACAATGTTAGATGACAAAGACCATCCCCTCCCTAAGTCCCCATGTCTCACTGAGCATAATCTCAGTAATATTACCATCACAGCATGTGAGGTCTCTAGACTTATCAAAGTACTTGATCCTAAGAAAGCCACTGGTTCAGATAACATTTCAGTGGTTGTCCTTAAGAACATCAACTTGGAGATATCCCCAATCCTATCAAAGTTATTCAACTACTGCTTGAAGGAGAAATTCCCAAACCTGTGGAAAGTGTCTGGTTTTCAAGAATGCAGGCGTGCAATCTTCCCCCTGCCAGTACAGATCCATCAGTCTCCTCAGTATCATCAGCAAGTTCTTTGAGGCCATAATCAATAAGAAGGTTGTCGAGCACCTAGAAAAGAACAAACTCTTCAGCGACGAGCAGTATGGGTTTTGGTCAGCTCGATCCACTGTTGACGTCCTAATTACCATCACTAACAGAACCAGTCACAAAAACACCTTAAGGATCATAGCACTAGATATCTCAAAGGCCTTCGACAAGGTGTGGTACAAAGACATACAAGCTCTCTAGTTATGGAATCACTGGAAGGGTCTTCTCGATCATAAAATCCTTCATAACAGATAGGACCCTGAAGGTAGTAATAAATGGTCAGTCCTTTGGAGGTCTAGGGGTCAACGCAGGTGTCCCCCAGGGGTCACTTCTCAGACCAACCCTCTTTTTGATCTACATAGATGATCTGCTGAAGAATATACTCAGATCATTTGTAAACATCTATGCCAATGATACGACTATATATAGACGCATATCTAAAACTCTCAATGGTTAGAGATGGGTGATTGAACACTCTTCCGATTTTGCACAAACTACCCAATGAGGTAAAAACTGGCTGGTTACATTCAATGCCTTGAAGACCAAGCTGGTAACATTCCATCATCATCAACCTAACTCTGAACTGCCACCAATCTGAATGAACAAGTCCTCTTGAGGAAGCACCATGCCTTAAAAGACTGTTGGGCCTCAAACTCGGACCTGACCTCAAGTGGAACTATTCTCCAGCATTCAACCTCTCCCCAACAGGTGGGATGTGGCAAGCCTCTCACTGTTCTACTGCTACTTCCATGAAAAGTGCTCAAACTACCTTCCTTGGTCCCGCTGAGGTAAACCTTCACAGCAAGAACATGCCATGCCACTTACATAGTAGCAAACTACTCACATTCCCACTTGAACTTTTTCTTCCCAAGAACCACTGCCCTGTGGAATGACTCCCAACAGGATACTTCCCAGATCACTACAATCTTAACCTGTTTAAGGCTAGTATTAACCATTATATTTCACTCCTATACTAAGTGCCCCCACCCAGGCCTTGTAAAGAGTGAACCTCATTGTAAAAAAAATTTCCAATACAATCAAAATGGAATAAACCTTTATTTATGAGGCAGGGCGTAATGGTAGTGCGAAATAACAAAGGGAGGGAATAGCACAATTATAATAGGATGTTTGATAATGTTTTCATTTCTCTGCTTATTCTTATGATAGAAGTGGATGTGCAAGTGGTGTAATAATGAGAAATTGGACAGCTGGGTTCAAATTCAAGTTGGGTTTCAACAGAGGGTGAACCTTGCTGTAAAAAAAAACAAACAAACAAAAAAACACTCCAGTTCAGGGTGTTCCTGGGAACAACAGGGATTAAGAGATGGTTGCACGCTCTTCAAAAGCTCCAATCTCACGATCAGGAACCTTGCTGCTAGATGTAGAAAATATTGGCAATGTGAGATTTCATTTTGATATTTCACTTGATTTTCCTATAAAAAAAAACAAACAAACCAACAAACAAATAAACATCATTGCTAATTGGTGCTCCTTAAGCCTATAAATAGGAAATAATATTCTCACTCGTTTACAGTTTTACAACGCCAGCTATAAGATGTTGTCACATGTGGGAAAAAAGTATTCCCCACTGGGGCACATTCATTTTCAATGTTTTACTTTTCTCTTGTCACTTTTTGTACTCTTTCACACACATCTATCATGTAGGCCTGCACAAATTACACATACACAAACACCCATTCTCTAATTTTATGAAACTAGTCTTTAAATGCTTCCTTTTATTGTAATTGTAATACTTTTCTTAATACATGCATTGTCATTTGTTGTATATTATTTTGTGTTACTCATTTATTACTTGGACTCATATTCTCATTTCTACCTAAACACAACAAGCATTCCTGTTACACCACGAACAGGTTTTTATTTATTATACTTTTTCTGATTGAAGATACAGTTTTGGATGAACAAACACAAATATGTGCAGTAAATATGATTGAAACTTTTCATTTCTTTTGCTCATTAAACTGGGAAAAAGCACTGTTTGAAATTTTAAATAATGATGCAAAATTATTTTAAGACAATTTCAGTTAGCTCAAAAGATGATTAATAAAAAAATATTTTTTATTTAAATGTTTCTTAATCAGTTTAAAAAATGTGATAAAAGGTGGTTAGCTTAGGCAATCATGTATCTTTCCATACATGACTGACGAGGCAGATTTTTTCTCAAAGTAGGTTGCCATTTCTTTCTGCAGTAGACCAGTTGCCATCTAAGGCTATAGAACCTGGTCTGTCCTGCTATTTACTCATAGCTGGGGGTAGAAAAAAAGGATTCATATATTTCCTAAGGGTATTAGCATGTAAGTGAATGTAATGGATTTGACTGGAATTCAAACTCAGATCTCTGATTCCTCAATCCAAGTCACTATCCATTACTCCACAATGCCTCCTTTCATGACTAAAACTGTTATAAATTATATTTTAAATCTCATTAAAGAAAATAAGTCTAGTTCAACGTCACAAATTTAAATGCAGTACTAGATTAGCAGCTAGGTTTCATCATTTCCCAACTGAAATAGGAGTAACAGTAAGTTCTATGCTAACAGTTTCTTCTCTCACACTTCTCACTTGTGGAACTCTCTTCCGGCTTCTTGCTTTCCAGTTAAATACTGTGTCAATCATTATTTTCTATTCTTTTATGGTTCTCTCCCCTTAATTTTTTTCTTTTCCTCATCACCTTTCTTGTGTCTTAATTTTTTTTTTTTGTCTTGGTTTGGGTGAAATGATAAAAATAAGAAAGGTTGTAATTTAAATTTAACGAAGAAAAATTTTATCTTATGTGATCAAATATTTTACAAATTCACTAAAAACTGATGTTTTATTTGAGTTCAAACCAGAATAAATTTTATTTAATATATAAAGTTAATAAATGTGAAAATACCAGAAACCAGTTTTATTATTGTGAACCAAACTTATCCAGTTTTAATTTAAATATTTAGTTTGTAATTGCTAGCAGGCTTATTCAACTTGTTTTCTTCCAAGAACCATATTGTATGAATAATTGTGATTGATTGCAAAAAATTATAGATTAAATTTCCTATATCAAAGTTATTCATGAAAATCACCTAAGAAATTGACTCCACATTAAAACTATGTAATAATTAGTGTTATATGGCAAGAATAAGTAATAATCTATATAATAATTGTTTGCTACTGATTTTGTTATTTAGTTCCTTAGCTCACACAACCATTGCACCCTGCCACTACCTCATAAATAACGAACAATCTTGTTTTGATCGCATGGAAAGAGGGGAAAAGACACTACTTGTTTTCAGTGAGAAAATGAATGAAAGAAAAAAAGGGAAGATAGAAGTGTTTAAAGGCTATTTAAGTGAAATGGAAAAAATTGTCAATTTCAAATCTTTTCATTTGTACCCCCTTACTTGTTAAAATAACAACCAGCATCCGCATTATGATTGCAATTGCAATATTTTGTTAAAGTTGTTAAGCTCAAATACTTAATGTGATAGCAGATTTCTATGGATATTTTATTCTCATAGAATTAGTCATGAGCTCATTCAATCATTAACTTAAGAATTAAGATTCATCAGAAAATTCAAATAGGAAAACTATGAAATTTTCACACGTCTTTCCAGTAATAAATTTGCATGCAATTATTCAGTATTAATTTTTTATTAGAGTTGTTTATTGAGAACATACAAGTCATGTTTTGCCCTAAAAGACGAGATATTCATTTGTCTTTGCAACAATATAAAAAGCAATATACCGAAAGTCCTTTGGTTTCAAAATTATCATTCTTACTTTCTGTTCGAAAGTGTGTGAGATAAATAGTACATGAATGACCAACAGACATGGTATCAGGTCTCTACAGTCCATTTGTGATGTTTTCTGGTGATAAGTTGCAGTAACTGATGCTTTGTGTAAATAACTGTAGCTATGTTGATCAATGAAAGGCACTTTATGCTGTATAGAGCATTGGCTGATGGGATGTGTGGCACTAAAGCAGAACTGGGATTTGATACAATGTTGATTGCTAGCAGTCACATTCTTGTAACACACATGGACGCCTGTTTTTTTTTCTTCATGTTCTGCTGATGTCTGGAATTCATATATTTTTGACAGCTGCCAATGAAAAACGTAGGGCAATTGCTATTTTTGGAGATGAAGTGCTCTATTTTTCTGGCCCCAAATAATCATTCCCATATCTGATGACTATTGCAGCAACACTAATAGTTAACCTATGATGCTTCATATATGTCACCTTTTGACGTCCATTTCTACAAGTGTTTAAAGTCAAAATCATTTAGTGACCAGGTATCTCTTAGTTTTGGTCATTTCATTTTAATACTTCATAGTGAAACTGGTTAAAATGTACTGAAACCATATTTAAAATTTCTAACAATTTATTAGTAATGCTGGGAAATACTTCAAAGAAATATAAGACACTAGAATTTTTTGTAACATGCTGATGCATGTTGAAACCCTCACAATATTTAATATCATTGAAGTTAACACTTCCTCTGCCAATTTGAAACTCTCCCTACTGTGATTATATTTACAGTGCTACTACTGTGCTTTATATTTTACCAGAATGAAATATATATATCAAAATTTAAAGAAAAGGTATACAAATACAAAAAACAATATTGCATTTTTATTAAATAAGTATTTGTTATTTTAATTGTTTTTTTTTAATAGTGGAAGTATTTTGTGTTAAATTATAAAACTAAAAAAAAAAAAAACGAATGAAAATTCATTGTACTAAGCTATGCACACTAGTAAAAATAATTGTACTTTGTACCCACTTACAATTCTCCCCAATTTAGTTTTGATCAATGTATGGCTATTTTAGAGGGTGTGAGGGATGGCCAGACAGAATTTATATATATATATATATATATATATATATATATATAATGTAGAAAGAGAGAGAGGAGAGAAATAGATAATGTCTCAGACTTAATCATCCTTTCATTAATCACATTTCCATAAACATTTGACAAATGTTTGTTATTTCATATCCCCTTCTTCACTCTTATAGCAGAGATACAAATTAAGAAGGAATCATACCTAATCCAATTCAAAATTTGGCAATCTTAGACCTTCATGCCCACAAAAAATACAGAGTGTTAAAAGATAGTTTTTCCTTTCACACCACTATTATTTTAACTACCTTCTCTTCTCACCAATGTTTGTTTTAAAAAGCAATGAGTAGAATTGGAATAAAACCTAAACATATGATGAAAGTGAATTTATACATTTTTTGTTCTTGAGAATTTACAAAAATATAAAAAATTATCAGATAATTTAACACTATTAGATTTACAAGAATAATTTTATATTTACAATATTCAGAAAAGTAAAAACTAGTACAATGCAATATTTATCACTTCAGTCAATTATGTGCCATGCGTAAAACACACTTAGGCAGTCATGCATCTTTCGATATAGGACTGAAGAGGCAGATTTTTTCCCCACAGTAGGTTGCTATTTCTTTCTGCGGTAGACCAGTTGCCATTCAAGGCTATAGAACCAGGTCTGTCCTGCTATTTACCCATAGCTGGGGAGAGAAGAAGAGGATTCATACCTTTTCTAAGAGTATTAGCACATAAGTGAATGTAATGAATTCGACTGGAATTTGAACTCAGCTGTCCGATTCCTCAATCCAATCAATTTATAAAGAAATAAATATGAAAACAATTTTTTATTCATAAATTTATAAACATTTACTAAATTATTAAAATACAAGATTATAAGGAAGACCTTATTATTTATCAGTTTGTAAAGTTCAAGCCAATTTTTTGCCAACCATTTCAATAAATAATCTAATACTATTATTTTTGTTGCAAATTATCAAGAACAAAGAAATGTATGAATTCACTTTCATGTTTAGGTTTTATTACAATTCTAATCATTGCATTTCAAAACAAACATTGTCGAGTAGTGAAGATATATCAAATAATAGCAGTGTCAAGGGAAAAACCGTCCTTTTGACACCACTTTTTTCCAGGCACAAAGATCCAAGATTGTCCAAATTTCAATATCTCAGGTAAACTAAATGAACAATGATTTTTGCATTTAATAATACTTTTTTTTACCATTAAATAGTAAAATTAATAAATTTATTTTGCAGAGATGCATTGATAAATGAAAGCATTTTTATAAAATACAAAGTTTTTCTGCTGTGTGTATCTCCATGTGAGATTTTAAATGTAATTTCAAAGGTGGTGAATCACACACTTAACAACATGAATATGATTTCTCATCAGTATTTGCATGCAACAGCAAAAATGTTATCTGTATGAAAATGGAGAAACACATGCATCACATAAATTACAATTTTTCACCAATATGTGTTTGCATATGTCTTTTTAAAGCTGAACTCACTGAAAATGCTGAGCCACACACTTCACATGCATATGGTTTTTCTCCTGTGTGTGTTCGCATATGACTTTTTAAATCTGATTTTCGTGAAAATGCTGAACCACACACATCACATGAATATGGTTTTTCACTAGTGTGTATTCGCATGTGAATTTTTAAATCTGAATTCACTATAAATGCTGAACCACACAGTTCACATTGATATGGTTTTTCTCCAGTATGCGTGCGCATGTGAATTTTTAAATTTGATTTTCGGGAAAATGCTGAACCACAAACTTGACATGAATGCGGTTTCTCCCCAGTGTGTGTTTGCATGTGACTATTTAATTGTGATCTGTCTGAAAAAGCAGACCCACACTTTTCACATGGATATGGCCTCTCACCTGTGTGTATTCGCATGTGTATTTGTAAACATGATCTTGCTGAAAAGGCTGACCCACACACTTCACATGAATATGGTTTCTCACCAGTGTGTCTTTGCATGTGTCTTTTCAAATCTGAACTCTCTGCAAATTCTGACCTACACAGTGTACATGAAAATGGTTTTAAACCAGTGTGTGTTTGCATATGTCTTTTTAAATGTGATTTTCTTGAAAATGCCAAACCACATACTTCACATGTATATGGCTTCTCACCAGTATGTGTTTGCATGTGTCTTTTTGAAGCTGAATAGTCAGTAAAGGCTGAACCACAGACTTCACATGTATATGGTTTTTCTCCTGTGTGTGTCCGCAAATGAATTTTTAAATTTGCAATGCGTGGAAATGCTGAATTACACACCTCGCATGAATATGGTTTTTCTCCAGTGTGCGTTTGCATATGTCTTTTTAAAATTGATGTTCGGGAGAAGGCTGAATCACATACTTCACATGTATATGGCTTCTCACCAGTATGTGTTTGGATGTGTCTCCTTAAATCTGAATTCACTGTAAATGCTGAACCACACACTTCACATGTATATGGTTTTTCTCCTGTATGTGTCCGCATATGAATTTTTAAAGTTGAGCTGCTTGAAAATGCTGAACCACATACTTCACATGAATATGGTTTTTCTCCCGTGTGTGTCTGCATGTGTCTTTTTAAATTTGATCTGCGAGAAAAGGCTGAACCACAGACTTCACATGAACATGGTTTCTCACCAGTGTGTGTTTGCATGTCTCTCTTTCCATGAGAACTCATTTTGACAGTTGTACTGACACAGTGCATAAGAAGATTGCTACTTCGGAAGACTTTTGTAGATCTTTTTTATTATAATCACATGAAAGAATAAATAATCATATTTCAAAAGAATGTTTTGTTTTTTTTTAACTAGGCTTTTCAACTATTCAGAAATGATCAATTCTATACATACAGGTATTATTGCAGATATATTTTCATATTTAACATTGAATTTTATAATCTCAACTTTTAAGTACAGTATTTATAGATAGCCAGCAGGTGTTCATTTGTTTCCAAACAGATGTAAAATATCTGAAAGAAGAAGTAGTAGAATTAAAGATCATTTGTTGATGCAATATTTTAAATTAGATATTTATACTTAGCTTACAATGGATTGCAGTACATATGTAAAAGAAATTGCAAACAAACATATTTGAATTGATTTTTTTTTCCTGTGTGTTTACATGTGTCTTTTTAAATTTGAAAGACAGAAAAAGCCTGAACTACACAATTTACATGAATGTTTTCTCACTAATGTGTATTCATATGTCTATCTTTCCATGAGAACACATTCTGACAGATACAAGTGTTGTTCAAAAAGTTCTAATCCTTACCCAGAAAGAGGAGCCATAGCTGAACATTTTTGTTGTGGCAACATACTACCACGTTTCATAAAACTAAAAAAAAACAATTCAGATTTGTCTTAATTTCTGTGCAGGTGAGGCCCATACAAAGGTGAGAAGTGTGGGGTAAATCTAAAATGGACAAAACAGAGGCCCAAGCAGTGATAATGTATCTGCAAAAGAAAGAAAATCCCCGTACAGGCACTTGCTTTGGACTCCCCTTCCGACACAACTGTGAAGAAGTGGGCTGCAGAATTCATTTTTGAATTGATTTTTTATATATGGACACTTTCTGGTTATAAGTATAGTCATGTTAGATTTAAAAACAAAATTAAATAAGACCTATTTCTGTATTATGCATAAGAATTTTTCTATTAGATTTTTCTCTAATTCCCTTTCTAATGATGCAAATGCTATGATAATTGATTAAATCTCTCAGTATTCACTGTCTTGTTTCTAATCATTTTTTCCTTAAAGTACTGTAGAAATTTAAATATCATCTTAGAAATTGTGTGAAAATTGGTTGGAAGCACACACAGGGGAAAAAAAAACTATATGCAAGTCCAATAGGTTCAAAAAGCAAAACAAATCCACAATTCTCTCCGTTTCTCAATCTCAAATACGCCACTCCTCATCAGAAGCAAGACTCCTCTTGAATGGGCGTACCATACTTTTATGCACCTGACCCAGCCATCACTCAGCCAATGAGCACCCAGGACCATTAAATAAAAATGGCTACAAGCGACACAACCACTTCCACCAACATGAAGTGCTGCCAGATTCACCTTCAGTCCAAAGCTCGCCTATTCGCAATCTCTACACTCCATTGCAAAATATACACACAAATCTGGCCCTTTTGGGTCACCAAGGTATGTTTCTGCTACAGAAATATATCAAACAAAAAGAAAACAGAAACCTTTTTATTTCCTTGTGTGTCTAGACAAGCTAGTAAAGGCAACACATGTAGTCACTGAGAGATAATCAAGAAAGTAAAATTATTTCTTAACTTTCTATACACGCAACTGAATTTTCTTCATCTTTAAATAAAAAAATCATTATTTAATATGATGGTTTTTAGGAATAGACTGTTTCAATGGTGACAACTTAAAATATGAACTATGGGAGGTAAAAGTTTTAGGATACATGAGAATTCAAAAATTACTCAAGACAATCCTGACACCATTTGATCATCCCAATGACAAAGAGTATCACTGATTATATTATTAGAGCTGAAAATGCTGCAACAGTGGCATCTCAATTCCTTATGGGTCATTTAATGCCAAAATTTAATTTTCTTGGGAACTTTAGTAATTAATTTATCAAAAATGTATTGCTGGTCATTTTTCTCTTCCCTTTTCCAATACTGTATTGCTGGTAATAAATTTCTTTTGCTATGAAAATGTATTCATGGTATTCTTACTACAAAAATGTATTTTTATACTTTCATAATGTTTTGAACACTGTTTGGAAGGGTTCACTATTTGACCATAGTAGGGACCCTAAGAGGTGCTACCACCCTGGGTCTGAGTGGACCTGGGAACAACAGAAATTAAGAGGTGATTCCATACTCCTCACAACCTCTCAATCAGAGACCTTGCTGCAGGATGTAGTTTATTGTCATACCCAGGATGACTCAGCGATTATCACCTTCTTTTCAAAAATGCATGGTGGTACCCATTTTTATGCAATTATTTTATTTTTTCAAGTGATGTCTGTTTGACAATCTAATGGTGAATGTCAATTTAAATTTCCATTTAAAGATTCCTTGCTTATTGCTAATGTTTCCTGTTTAATAATATGGTTGAAATCATTGTTGGTTTTTTGGCAATGTGCCAAAAAATGGTGTGTTTTAAAGGATGGTTATTCTCTGCTATTATTGCATACACTTTTGACACCCTCGGTAATGTTTATTTACAAGATTATAAAAATATAACCATGTACAATGTGATATTTATTATTTACCATTTTATAAATAAATAAATTTGAAAAGAAATCTTTTTATTAAAAAATTTATAAAAAAAATGACAAAACTATCAAAATATGTAAACCACCTACAACGCAATATTTATTATTTACCATTTTATAAATAACTGGGAAAACTATTTTAGTAAATTTATGTGATGAGTGCAAATGAAATAAATGCATTTTTTCAAAATTAATAATTAGTTATGTCATAAGTTTATTTAAATTTTCTAATTCACAGATATTTTTATAAATTTATGAATAAAAAAATTAATTTCATATTTATTTCTTAATAAAATGGTAAATAATATTTCATTATGTTTGGTTTATATATTTTTATAATCATGTAAAGATAAAATTATTCTTGTAGATAAGCAATCTAATAAATAGTGTTTAATATCTTTGTTGTCAATTTTCAAGAATAAAGATGGATAACTCTAATTTTATATGCTTGGGTTTTAAGATTCAGTTTAATATCACTTTTTAAAACAATAAACATTGGTGAGGGAGTGAAGGCAGTTTACAATAATAGTGATGTCAAGGGAATAACCACCCTTTTGACATAACCGTTTTTTTTTTTGTGGGCACAAAAACTGTTTTTTAATGTAAAAGTGTTGTAATGGAATGTCCCACACTCCCAATCACCTAATGTGAACTGACTATATCAGTAGCTATATATAGTAAGCACAGGATATACCTGGTGGACTTCCTTTGGGAATTAGTTGGAGATTCGTCTCCAGCTGAACTGGTTGAACTCTCTGCCTTCGGGCAGGGAGAAGCCCAAACAAGGCTATGCCGAAGGATAGAGTCTCATCTAGGGTGGTAGACAGCTACCCAACCCCATTTTTTACGGGGTCTATGGGGAAGTTTTGCCTAAGCCTACAGGCTCGGTTTTGACCCACATTAAAAATGGCCTTATGCCACATCCTGCCTCACGGGGAGATAAGGTAAATAACCACTCTTCAGGAATTACTAGCTTGCTAACCAATTCCCTGTCTTTCAGTAGTTTATTCTCTTTTACAATAAACCTCTTTCTTTCATCTACACCCATGTTGCTGTTCCTTTCACTTGAGTACCACCTTTGTCTGTTTGTAACCTTCTTTAAGGATACAACAAAAATTACCTTTCAACAATTCATCAAATTTTAAGCATTTGACAACAACTATTTGTTAAATTCCTAATTCAAGAGTTTAACTGCACAATAGCTTAAAAATGGCATGCATATCTGTTGAATTAGACATCATCATTTTTTTAATTTATTTTCAAAAGCAATTTATATAGAGAGATATTTTATTTCTTATAGTTCCACCATTAGTATAGTTACTCTACTTGAATATAGTTGTGGCACAATAGGTCCTCCATACAACTGGCTGAACAAACAGTCAAGTGAGCTCTAACTGATGTTATCAGTCAGAAATTTCATTTTTTTTTTTTTAAATGGCTGGAAAATACTATTTAAAGTCTAGTGTTCAAAGCTGCAACCCACATGAGTGAAGAATAAGTAACTCCCAAAATTTGTATATCTAAGGTTTAAATGTATTTTTCATAAAGGAAAAATCCTTTTTGAAGCTTTCCCCCAACTTTAATTGAAAGCTAAAGGATTAAATTTTACTAATTCCATTAAAAAAACAAAATTACTGTGGAGTATTTCAAATAGAAATTTCAATGATTTTTAGTTGATTCTTCTGAAAAACCAATTAAAATGGCCATTTTTAACTTTTTTTTAGAAGAATGTAAACAAAACTTATTTTTCGGTTTTGAAAATCCCACTAAAATAAAATATACATTTCTGAAACATTACTTTCATAAAATTAGCAAATTTAAAGTTAAATTAATCAGTTCTGAAACAAATATCACTTACCTATAGCATAAAATTTTCTAGACAAACAGTTTTTGACCTCGAGGGTTTTATTATTTTCACGTCTCCATCGATAATTTGATGGCTGAATGTGTTGACAGGTTTAGTACGGTGCACCAGAATTGACATAATTTTATGAATTCTAAGTAAGAACGTTTTGTTTTTTTTTTGTTTCTTATAATAATTTATAATATTATAAAAATTTCTCACATTATTGAGTTACCTCTATAATGGTATTTTATTATTTAACAGCTAAGATAATGATAATTTTATTAATTATTAATATTACATTAAGTTATCACATATTTAATTTAATAACTGAGATAATAATTAATAAAATTATTACAATATTAATAATTAAATTATCTCACTCAGTTATTAATTGTTTAAATTGATAAATGAGATAGTAAAATTATCTCAGTTTAATTTTTAATTTAATAACTGAGAGTGAGATAATTTAATAACTATCTCAAATTTAAATTGATAACTGAGGTAATATAATAATTTTAATTATATTATCTCAGTTATGAAATTAAAAATTAAATTATTAACTCAGTTATTAAATTTTTAACTGAGATAATATATTTATATTCTTTATTATTAATTGCTATATTTTGATGGTTATGAATTGTTAAAGTTATTTTATTTAACTCACAAAAATGAAATTTAAAATAAACTAAAAACAAATTAAATTATTTTTTTTAACTAAGAAAAAAAACTAATAATTAAAACAAATTATGCATGACACACACTATGAAAAGTATAAACACTATAAAGTAAGATGAATACACAGCAAAATTAAAAATATTTAGTGAAATAGGAAAAAAACTTTAGAAATCATCCCTTCAAAATTTAAAATGAAACCTGATGAAACATACTGACGATGAAACACGGAAGTGAAATGAAAGTATTGCTTGCAGCCAAAAACCTTTATGTCAAGAAGTTTTCTCTAAGATGGACAAGCCTTGGAACATGTGACCTTTTAATCATAATAGCACTTACAATACACCATACTAAAAAAAAAATACCATTTTGACACATAAAAAAAAAAAATATATCTTTAATTATGGTAAAAAGTTTTGGGAGTATGATTCATATTAAGATTTTAGTTTTTGCTTAGTAAATATAGTCTTCAATTAATAACTTAATAACCTACCTTGTACTCTGTTTGGAAGAATTTTAAAACATTTTTGAAACTTAAAGGAAAGTGAAAATAATTCTTGAAAAATTAAAGAAAAATGCAAACAATTCTTGTAAAAATTAATTCTTCATCGAAAAAATTTTTTTCTTCAGACAATAATGTCTTAATGTATATTATTTATAAAAGCAAATAAAAGTCTATCTAATTAAATAATTAGTATTATTGCAGTTTTTATTTTATGATTTGGAGGGATTTTTTAAAAAGTTGGGAGAAGTTGTGAAAAAAAAAATTGACGATTTACTTTCTCCAAGGAGTCCTACTCATAAGTAATATAAAACAATTTGCGAACTGTTTGAAATTCTAGAAAATGTTATAAAATTGAGTAGTTGTTGTTTGGTGGTGGTGGTGGGGTTGTAACAGATGTAAAAAAAAAAAAATATTTTTACCAAGATTTTCTAAAAATAAAAATTTCAAAAATAAATTAATTTATTTTTGAATAAGTCCTGAAGATTTCATTAAAATGAGACAATTATTTGATTTTTGCAAGAATTTCCAAATTAATGTGTTTTACACTGGAAACTGCTACAAAAAGAAGATAATGAAATTATTGAAATTTAATGAAACCTTCAGGACTTCAGAAATAAGTAAAAAAGGGGATCAAGTGGCACTTAGGTTTCCAATTTAAATTCTCCAAGGAGTTCCACTTTTTAAAGCGATATAAACATTAGCGGGACAAAATTTAATTTCTCGAAATTTCATGAAAATTAAATAAGTGGTAGGGGGGGGGGTTACAGAAAAGAAAAAAAAATTACCAAGATTTCATTAAAAAAAATAAAAAAGACCTTTCAAAAACTATTTTTAATTTATTTGCGAATAAGTTCTTAAAGTAAAGTTTCATTAAAAACCGACAATAACTTGAATTTCACACAAATTTTCAATCAATGTGTTTTTCGCCGCAAAAAAGACGATAAAATTTCATTATCTTTGTCCCCACTGCTGAAGCAAAAAAAAAAAAAAGATTTTTATCAAAATTTCGAACGTTCTAAGGATCAAAAAATATAATAATAATAAAAAAATCCTTTGGTCTTTCTTAAACGAAGATTTTGACGATAAAACCTGGTTTTTAAGTTTGGGGTATTTTTTCTTCATGGTAGGCTTTTTTAATTTTTTTCTTTTTCTTTTTTTTTTGTAAGGAATAAGGAATTAGCTTTTTTAAGAAAGATACTTCTTTACTTTTTTAAATGTAAATGAAATTATTTAAAAAAAATGAAAATTGAGAAGGTATCGCGAATTTGTGTAGGTATGTAGAGTATGTACATATTTTTTCCTTTTCTTGCCATTCGTTAGTTAATTTTTTAAATTACTTTGTTTTCCTTGTTGAAAAAGTGGGTGATTAACCTTACAACACTAATAACACTACGGGTGAGTGTTGTTTGACAATCTTCTTATTTTTATTTTCAAAATTATTATTAAAAAATAGAATTATTTCTCTTTGTTTTACAATCGTTTATTCTTTAATGACCTTTACAAGTTAACAAGGCATTAAAACAATGAGATATAATAATTAATTCATTAACTAACACAATTGCGACAGCATTTTCCCTTTAACGAAGAAAGCAATTGTAAAAAAACAGAAAAGAAAATGCAATGTCATACTCACTTCTGTCTGTTTTGTTTACTTTTTTTAAAGAAAACTGGTAGGAAATATTTAGCAGCAAACTTCGGTATTAATCTTCCTTTGTTTAAGATTAGGAGAACGGTCGTCAAGGGAGATAATTAACGAACCTATAGTTAGTTATGTGCCATGCGTGATACACGCTTAGGCGATCATGTATCTTTCGATACATGACTGACAAGGCAGATTTTTTTTCCCGCAGTAGGTTGCCATTTCTTTCTGTGATAAACCAGTTGACATCAAGGTTTATAGAACCCGGTCTTGTGGGGTGCAGTTGAACAAGAGACCAACAAAACTACTTGTAACACCAAAATCAAAGTCAGGGATTCATTTTTAAAATCAGGAATAAAACTGAAAAGACATTTCTAAAATTTGAATCTTTGTAACATGTTACAAGGAATATCTGAAAATATGTTTAAACATATCATCTACACAAACCACACTTGTAAGTACTTTAATATAGCAAACAAAAATAAAGTGAAAAAGTTTCTTAAATGTAATGTTTTATTGAAAAAAAAACAAAAGCAAAAGGTTATGAGATAATGGATGAGGAGGGAAAATTTCTTTTAAGTAGCCATCTTTGAATATTTATTTTTTGTATATCATTCATTTATTTATTTTTGTATCACAGTATTTATATCAGTCATTAACTGGGGCAAGAAATGGCTTGTAAATTTTAATGACTCCAAAATGAAACTGGTAGCCTTTAACCATCATAGAGAACCATTTTTGCCCTCTGTCAGCATGGCTGATGCTAACCTCCACTTGTGCATTTTTTGTCTCAGATTTTCTCCAGACATGAAGTGGCATGATTATATTGAATCAATTGTTGGTTTGCTGATAAGGAGATTCATTTATTGTGCCATGCCGCACAATTTTCCTCATCAAAATTGATCTTTCATGTTTACAAATCTACCTTTTGTTTGTGCATTGAAAATAACTGCCATATCTAGTCTGATGCTCTGACGGTGTTGACAAAGAAGGATTTGTAATTTTATTGATCCAGACCTGGCAAATATATAGCACATAAATTAATCCCATACTAAAATAATTTAAATATAAATTTGCATAAAAAAAAAACAATATTTCAATAACATGAATTACTTAATTTCATTTATTAGATATTGAATTGTGTCACTTATCATCCTCTATAGCTTGCCTGACTTTTTGGCTAACGTGATGAGTATTTATGAGTGTTCTTATATTTAAAAATTTGGAAAACCAATAACGTTCTTGCTCTTGTATATAAATATTTGTTACAAAATAAAATCTTTGCATTTGCCTTGATAAAGACCTCCAGAAGAGGAAATGCATCAGCTAAGTTTTCCTTTTTTCTTTATTCATATATATGTATGTATTTACATATCCAAATGTAGTAGCCACTGCTTTACCACATGGTGAAGGAAGGTATATTTCTTTTCAATTTGGCAATGTTTATAAAATTGCTATAAATGCATCTGATAAATAAATAGTTTAAATAAATAATCTAGTAATAAGTAGTGTTTATTATTTTTGTTATAAATTCTTATGAACAAATAAAATGCATAACTTCACTTTCATCATATGTTTATGTTTTATTACAATTCTAATCACCACTTTTTAAAAGAATAAACATTGCTGAGGAGTAAAGGTAGTTAAAATAATAGCAGTGTTAAGGGAAAAACCATCCTTTTCACCCTTTAGGCTTTTTTACTGGTACGAAGGTCCAAGATAAATTTCTTTCTCAGAGCATCAATAAAACTAGTTTATATTTTCCAGATTATTAAATGTATATTTTAAATAAAATTTAGTAATTTACCTTACCTGTAACTCAAATTTTGACTTAAATTGTCAAGATTTTAACAGATTTATAAAAATAAATTTTTCTTTTGGAATTAACTTTAAATTATAATTTTGAGAAAAAATTCCAAGCTACTATATCAGATAAAATATTTTAAAACTGAATGAAATAGAGAGGAGAAATATTACAAAATGGAATTGTTGCAGGTTATGCTGGTATTGTTTGGATAAATATTTAGTCACCATTATATTGCAGGAATCAACACTGGATTGTAAATATTTATGAGCTCCTGGAAAATTTATCTCACAAACAATATTGGTGGACTCAATGTGAGTCCAAGTAAAAAATGAGTAGCACAAAACAATAAAAATAAAACAAAGGACAATGGAGATATTGACACAAGAAATTACATGTGATGAAAGGAAAAACCATGAAACTAGCTATAATAAGAATGTGTTTGTTTGTATGTGCACGTAACAAGCGTGTGTGAGAGAGTACAAACATCAAAAGAGAAAATCATGAGAATGAGTGTCCTCTAGTGGAAGATACTTTACCCGTGTGCTACTACATCTTAAAGTCAGAGTTGAAAATCTGTAAAAAAATAGGAAAGAGGCTAGGGAGAAAAATGCACACCTTTTGATAGGCTTAAGTGGCATCCCCAATGACATTATTTTGGCATCATATGTTTGTTTTATTACAATTCTAATCACCACTTTTTAAAAGAATAAACATTGCTGAGGAGTAAAGGTAGTTAAAATAATAGCAGTGTTAAGGGAAAAACCATCCTTTTCACCCTTTAGGCTTTTTTACTGGTACGAAGGTCCAAGATAAATTTCTTTCTCAGAGCATCAATAAAACTAGTTTATATTTTCCAGTTTATTAAATGTATATTTTAAATAAAATTTAGTAATTTACCTTACCTCTAACCCAAATTTTGACTTAAATTATCAAGATTTTAACAGATTTATAAAATAAATTTTTCTTTTGGAATTAACTTTAAATTATAATTTTGAGAAAAAATTCCAAGCGACTATATCAGATAAAATATTTTAAAACTGAATGAAATAGAGAGGAGGAACATCACAAAATGGAATTGTTGCAGGTTATGCTGGTATTGTTTGAGTAAATATTTAGTCACCATTATGTTGCAGGAATCAACACTTTGGATAGTAAATATTTATGAGCTCCTGGAAAGTTTATCTCACAAACAATATTGGTGGACCCAATGTGAGTCCAGGTAAAAAATTAAAACACAAAACAAATATAAAACCAAGGACAATGTGCATGTATTTACAAAAGGAATTACATATGACAATACGAAAAAAACATGAAACTAGCCATAATAAGAATGTGCTTGTTTGTGTGTGCATAAAAAAGAGGAAAGAAGCTAGGGAAAAAAATGCACGCCTTTTGATAGGCTTAAGAGGCGTCCCCTAGTGACATTAAATTGGCATCATATATTTATGCTTTATTGCCATTCTAATCACCACTTTTTAAAAGAATAAACATCACTGAAGGGTAAAAATAGTTAAAATAATAGTAGTGTTTAGGGAAAAAAAAACATCCTTCTGACACTAGGTTTTTTACTGGTACGAAGGTCCAAAATAGCCTAAATTTCTTCCTCAGAGCATCAATAAAACTAGTTTATATTTTCCAATTTATTAAATGTATATTTTAAATAAAATTTAGTAGGCTTTTACCTTAACTGTAACCCAAATATTGACTTACATCATCAAGAAGATTTTAACAGATTTATAAAATATTTTTCTTTTTGAATTCAATTTAAAATTGGAGAAAAAAAAATTCCAAGCCACTATATCAGAAAAACTGAATGAAATAGAGGGAAGAAATATTACAAAATAAAATTGTTGCTAGTTATGCTGGTATTGTTTGGGTAAATATTTAGTCACCATTATGTTGCAGGAATAAACACTTCGGATAGTAAATATTTATGGGCTCCTGGAAAATTTATCTCACAAACAATACTGGCGGACCCAATGTGAGTCCAGGTAAAAAATGAGTAGCACAAAACAATAAATATAAAACAAAGGACAATGCAGATATTGACACAAGAAATTATATGCAATGAAAAGAAAAAAACATGAAACTATCTATAATGAGAATGTGTTTGTGTGTGTGTGTGCACGTAACAAGCATGTGTGAGAGAGTACAAAAATCAAGAGAGAAAATCATGAGAATGTATGTGCCCTAGTGGGGGACGCTTTACCCACCTGCTACTATATCTTAAGGGCAGAGTTGAAAAACTGTAAAAAAGAGGAAAGAGACTAGGGGGAAAAATGCATGCCTTTTTACTGGCTGGTGGTGCCTTCTAATGACATTATTTTGGCATAGTCACATGGGATAAACCACAAATGTTCCTGTTACATTTATATACACTAATCAATTAACACAGGAGATAAACTGAAAGCTTACCTGTGTTGAAAGTCAGCGTTTTAAATTTACACTATCTTCTGTGTAAGTAGGGAAGATAAAATGTAATCAATACAAATAGCTATTTATAGGTATTTATAAAAATTACCACAAAACTACCTGAATGTGTCACCCAGTGAAGAGTGACCTGCGAGACAAGCTTTGTGAAAAAAAAAATACTGTGGGGCAATATATACATTTTTTTGTTTTGGGATGAGTGGTCAGAAAAATAAATAAATTTACCTTGAGCTCCTTGATTAAATTCAAAGAAGAATCAGCAATATTATTGTTCCTGATCTGGCATCTCAGATTCAGTCATTTTCTCGCCACTCATGTATATCCTGTGCTCACTATATATAGCTACTGATATAGTCAGTCCACATAGGCGATAGGGAGTATGGGACATTCCATTATAACAAAAAATATACATAAAAAATATCTGCTTAATTCTTGTCAGCATGGTGACTGCTCAACTGTCACTCGTTAATTATCTGATGGTAAAAGATAGCCTGGACTTTAAAGAACAATAAGTCTCAACATTTTTATTGTTTTTGCTTAGATGTATTACAAGTAATAAATCATTCTATGCTATTTAATTCTATGCTAACAGTTTCTTTTCTCGCACTTCTCCTTTGTGGAACTGAAGTATATGAGAGCTAATGACAAGGAAACAAAACAAGATAAGGAATTTATTTACAAGTATACACATTTAGAGTTGTCAGTAGCTTGTTTCAGAAAAAGGAATCAAATATTTAAAGTTTGTAGTTTCAATGAATTGTCAAGAAGAGAATATGTTCATATTAAATCATCGGACACAAAAAGTAAAATTCCAAAATGTTTAAAACAAATTGAGAGAGTTTTTTTTTCATATAAAAGTTATAAGGTTGTATTCAACATGAATGACAAGATATATTTTAACTAAGGTACCTAGCTTTGAAGTTGAATAGGGGACTTTGAAATTGCCCTGCTTTCGTTAAAGGCTGATAATATATCAGCATGTAATTTGACACTGGTGTTATTCAGATGCGTTGAACTCTGCTCCTTTCTGCTTCTCTATCTGCTTAGATTCAATTTTTTCTGTCTATTTATATCAGAAAGTGATTTGACATTGGCTCGTTACTTTTTTCTCAGTTTGTAAGCGACCCCCTTTTCCATTGACCAAAATAAATTTCACATAGGCTCATTAAACATTGCCTTGGTATTTTCTTCAGCCATTCCCTTTTTCTATTGGTCAAAATAAATTTTCACACAGGCTCGCGAATTTGAAAACAGTGAAGAAAAGATTTATTTTTATTTCATATTCACCACAGAACTCGCTTCCGGTTCTGCGCTTTCCAGCCAACTTTAATCTGCAAAAATTTAAATGTCAATCGCTATCTACTGTCCTCCTGATTACTCTTTTCTCTTCTTGCTCATTATTAATTTCTCTGTTCCTAATTCTTCCACACTCTGTAACCTTTTGTGTCTTAGTGGCTTTACTGCCTTGCATGGGGTGATAATAATTTTAAAAAAATTAAATTAAATTAAAATAAATTCGAATTCTGTTTTATTTACCTTTTTAAATTCTTACTTTAAAAAAACTTAGGCATTTCATTTATTATATTTAATTTGGACAAAATTAGGGGAAATCTACAAAAAAAAGTAAAGGGAGAAATACAGATATAAAAAAATTACTATAAAATTTAAGGATTTATTTCCGTTAATTATCTCCCTTGATTTTCGCTCTTTTGATTGGAAAATATTAACAATTCCACCATTTCTCTCGTGTAAACTGTTGCTCAAGGGAAAAACAAATCAGACGAAAGGAAAGCAAATAGGTAAGTAAAAGTAATGTCTTTATTTCTTTGTTTACAAATTCTAGGGAAGAAATAGATTTAAAAAATTTTTTTTTTTTACTTGTGAAACAAAGATTCATTACATTATTTTTTTCTTATTGATCTCACCAACGAAAATTCGAATGTCTTGTCGAAAGATATTAAAAAAAATATTTAAAAATGAGTCCTTACGAATTTACTTACATTCATGACAAACATAAAAGAACAAGTTTGCATCTTGCAATAGCAACAAAAAAGAATAAAAAGTTGAATTAAAACGGCTACGAAGTCAAAAGTTTCTCTTTATCAACAGAACTTAACAATGGCAGTTTATGATTGACAAAAAACTTGATATTTATAAACAAATAAAAATAACAATAATCGTAACATCAAGACAATTATATGGAAAATAGTTATTTTAGGTACCTCCCAGAAACCCGATACCTACGAAGATAAAAATGAATTTTTTTTTTTTTTTTAAATGAAAAACATTTCTTGAAGCTTTTCTTTTAGTTTTAATTTCAAGCTAATTGATTTAAAATAAATGTAATATTTCCAATAACCAAAATACTTTTTCTCTATTTCGAAACTAAATTGATTGGATCGAGATTTGTTTTTTTTTAATCGTTAAAATCGCTGATTTTAGCGCCATTTTTAGACATCTGTCATCACAAAGTAATTCTCTTCATTAGAAAATCTTTCAAAAATAAAATATACTTTTCTGAAACTTTAAGGAATATTAGGTGATTTATACAGTGTAACCCGGATATAAGAGAGTTGTCGGGACCATAGACGAAGTCTCTTATATCCGGGTTTGGTCTATTATATATACATTAACACAGGCTCTAATTTGGGACCAGAGACAATCTCTTTTATATCCGGGTTTCTCTTATATCCGGGTTACACTGTACTGTAAATCAGGTTTTATTCCTCAAAGTTTCAGAAAAAATGCATATTTTATTTTTCGCCCTTTTTAGTTGTTTTTCATCATAATGTAATTCTCTTTATTAAAAGATCTTTCAAAAAGTATATGTCTGAAACGTATACAAAAGCATTGTCTGAAACTTTGAGGAATATTTGCTGATTTAAAGTATAATTGTTTCAAATCATATTAAACTTTAAATTTTAAAGTTTAATATGTTTTGAAACAAATATTACTTAAGTTTAAAATATTGCTGAAATTCATTTTTTTTAACATAGGGGTAGCTGTTTGTTTAAGGTGTTGACAGCTTGACTGACAGAAGTTTATCTAATTTTTTTCTCCAGTGAACATATCTGCAAAAATTACCAGAAGAATATAATGTGAGCACCTTATTTATATAATTTTTAACTACCCAGTAATAATAAAAATTTAGGAAAATATTCTTTGTAATGTTTTATTGAATTTTAGGTACTTTAATTTTATTATAGTTATCATTCTTATTTTCTGCTAATGTTGTATATGGATATCTGTATTTACAAAAATCGGCATGTTTACACACTCACAAAAAAGTAAAAATTCTTTATAAAAGTATTGGTGGGGTTGCTGAATTGTAGTAAGCTTTTACATTTAAGATTAGTAAATATGGTTTTTACTTAACAATATCACCTAACTGGATTCAACTGGAATTCAAACTCGGCTCTCTGATTCCTCAATCCGAGCTGCTATGCATTAGTAATTAATTTTCACAGCTTTATAAACTCTTTCTCTGTCCTTTGAAATCGTTGACAAAGTAGAGTGTGATATCTTCAAATCACATGCAATCACATTCACTTTCTTTCTTCCTTCTTACTGTTTAATCAACCATCATTTTCGTGTCAAGATCAGTGTCCTTTCTATAATGCTGAGGAGTGAAAAAAAGACAATTTCCTCTTGATAGACATCTTGGGGTTTTTTGAAGAAAAATTTAAAAGATGCAAGTAGACTCTGGTAAAGTGTTTTGTACCAAGGCTGCTCTAACAGTGAGCGTGGAGGAGAAGCCATGACAAAATAAGTGACAGAACTGTCTAACAAGCAGAACTGACAAAGTTTGAAATAAGCCATAACAAGAAAAAGAAAAGAACAGGACAAAACATAATATAAAGCAAGCAAACAATATATGCAAGGCAAATTAACAGTAATAAGGCAAAGCAACAGTAATAAGGCAAAAAGTTCACAAACTAAGAATTGAGGTTGACACACAAAAGCAAGTTCAGATAAGCAAATATACCATTCTGATTTCAAGGCAAGACTGACTGGGACTGAGTCAGATGAAACCAAGGACTGGCCTATTTTACTGGTTAGGAAAAAATCCCAGTATGCATTTGTGTGCTTCTACCTATAAAAAACTATATTATTTTTCCAATGGTTGTGCTGGGCAATAAAAAAAAATCTCATTATGTCACCATAAGCAGGATTTCCAACTTGACGCCGAGTGGATTTTTTTCAACACATCATGGTAACTATGTGATGGAATTGGAGGTTTTGTCAAGAGACATGTTGCCAAAAAAGTCTACAGATGCCAATAAGGGATCAAATCCTTGATTATAAAGGCATTCAAATGTTTGTAGGATAGATCTTCTGGGATTCAAGTTTTTGACTGAGATCAACTGACAGAACACTTTGAAATGGGTAAGACTATTCCTAGAACAAGGAGAAGCATCATTTCATTTCAATGACAAAAATTTCTCACAAGCTCACAAGTAAAGATGAAGATGTACTATATACATTTGACTTTTGCAAGGATGAACCAAACTTGATTGTACAAATGTATCTTCATATGTAAGCTGTGCTTATGATTCTGTTTAGTGGATTGTCTTAGTTAAGATGACGAGTACAGAACATGTTGATATTGAAATCAAATTTTTACATCCACATGGTCTGAGGAAAACATATAACTGGCCTTCAAGGAATGACATTTACTTTGTACCACTAAATAAAGTTTTATGTGAAATTTCACCTCCAAAATCAGCAACTGCTACTGGAAGATCTTACAAGCTTTCAGATGATCATTTCATTAAGATAGTAGCAGCATTTACAAGTTTCCAATCAAAGACAGCTTGATTCATTTTTTAGGATTCTACACATACACACACACCATCTATTATTTGTATATAAATTCAGTCAGTTATGTGCCATGTGCGATACATGCTTAGGCAATCATGTATCTTTCAATACATGACTGGCAAGGCAGATTTTTTCCCGCAGTAGGTTGCCATTTCTTTCTGCAGTAGACCAGTTGCCATCCAAGGCTATAGAACCAAGTCTGTCCTGCTATTTACCCATAGCTGGGGGGAAAAGAAGAGGATTAACAAATTTCTCAGGGGTATTAGCACGTAAGTGAATGTAATGGATTCGACTAGAATTTGAACTCGGCTCTCTGATTCTTCAGTCCAAGCCACTATCCATTACTCTACAGTGTATATAAATTACTGATGTGTTTTATTTCATGTTGACAATTTTTAAACAAGAAGTGTTTTTTAGTTAATCAAAAATAATTAAAAATTGGTAAATGAAGGAATAAGATTTGGTCCTAACACTAATGTTATCTTGTTATTAAAGATATTTACATAATATATTAATATACATGGTAACCAAAAAAATTCTGTCTGTTTTTTGATTAGTCATTGAATGAAGTTGAAATATATACGAAATGCGTGTAATAATTGTTTTCAAATTCGGACATCTGGAAGTAGACATTATAAAAAACACTAGCACCGTGCACGGCCATCAGTTATAAGCCGGACAGCTGTGAGAAGGATGGTAGCGTCTAGAGATCTCGTTCGGGGCTGTTTGCTTTACGACTTCAAAGTGGGCTTATCAGCAGCTGCATCAAGTCACAGCATATGTCCAGGATTTGGGGATAGTGCTGTGGATGAACGTACTGCAAGGCATTGGTTTTGAAAATTCAAGTCGGAAGATTTGTCTCTCCATGATGAGCCTTGCAGTGGACGACCACAGGTCTTGAATGACGCAGTCCAGAAGACGGCCATTGAAGAGGACAGTAGTCTAACGTGTGGTGAACTTGCAAGACAGTTCAACATTTCCGATGAAACAGACTTTACCTGCACCGCCTAGGTAAGACGTACAAACTGAGCAAGTGGGTTCTGCAAACGCTGTTGGAGGTCCACAAGGGACAACGAGCGGCAGCCTGTGTATCGCTGCTTTCTCGCCACCATACTGCATCCTTATTCAATCGAGTGCTTACTATTGTTGAAAAGTGGGTTCTGTACGAAACTCCCAAGCGTTCCAGACATTGGTTGTCTCTTCAGGATGCTATCCCTCACACGGCAAGACCGTCAATGCACCCACGCATGATTATACTTTGTGTCTGGTTGACAGGTCGTCAAGTGGTTCATTATGAACTGCTACCAATGGACCAAATGGTCACTGGAGACCTATACTCGCAGCAATTGAAACGTGTGCAACAGGCATTGCACCAGAAGGAGTCAGCACTGGTGAATCGCAAAGGTGTGCTTTTCCTCCATGACAACGCCAGGCCGCATGTCGCGCGAGTGGTCAGGGATACCATACAGCAACTTGGGTGGGAGACTTTGTGCCATCCACCTTATTCACCTGACCTTGCGCCATCCGATTACCACCTCTTCCACTCCCTGGATAATCATCTTCGTGGGAAATCCTTCACCAATGTAGCAGACATGCGCAAAGCCCTCACGGACTTCTTTGCATCAACCCCCCCCCCCCCCCGAGTTCTACCGCAAGGGCATTGAACAGCTGGAGACATGTTGGCAGAAGGTGCTGGATGGTGATGGCGATTACTTCAAAGACTAAATATAAGTTACACATACTGTGAAACATTTTCTTTTTTTCCTTTAAAAACGGACAGAACTTTTTTGGTTACCTGGTATATATTTACATCATTTTACAATATTTATATATATATATATATATATATATATATATATATATACACACACACATAATTTTACAACAGGTTTTATCATCCATAAATTATATACATACTTTTAATATTTCTTTCACGTTTACAATAATGAAAGAATTATTTAAACTGAAGAAGTGTTCTTACTTAATACTTTAGAGATTGAAAATTAATAAAATAATGAATAAAGAAAATTTGTTTCATAATATTCACATTATTTCATAATATTCATATTACATTATTTTCTATTAAAAAAGTTTTTTTATTGTGCTGATGGTGCTGATATTATATTTCAATGCTGTATTTTAACTTCTGTAAATACTTTTTGTAGATAAACATTGTTGTAGCATACCTATGGATAATAATGGGTATGTCCCTATATACATAAATACAGTAGTGAATACTGTATGTTGGTCTGCAGTTGGAGATTCATTGTGGAATTCACTTGAATTTTAACTAATGTTGTAGCTTCTATTCTGAGCAAACTAAGAAATAACCAAACTATCTTTTTGGTACAAATAATATCCAATATGTTTAAAATAATAATAAATTTTTTTTTTGTCATAGATGCATTTCTACATGAGGATTCTCCACCCTATTGATCTTGCTATGAAAAAATCAAATCATAAATAACTTAAAATTGGTTAATTTTGAGCTTTTCTTGATAGGATTTTTGGATTCCTCAAATCAAAAAACTCTTCTGGGCCAATTTTTAGGAGTAGGGAAGCTTTAGGACTAATTTTACAGACAACAATATATTACAAAAGGTTATGACTTTTTTTGTGTGACCCCAAAACTGGGGGGGGGGGGTATTAATGTAAATCAGACAATTTTTGAAATTAGAAAATCATATTTTGGGAATTGTCTTACTTTAACATAGTCAACACTTGGACAAAATTTCAGAAAAATTGAACAAGTAAGGGTGACATGTTCTGGATGATTTGACATGGAATAACCCTGAGGCATGTGGTAGAATGCTAGCACTACTGGGACCTGGGGGTGGAAATTGTTGTATACCAAACTGGGAATCACTCATGCTGCCTGACACAGTTGTGGCCAGATGGCCAGACATACCAATTTGCACTCATGGTCATAAAGTTGACTTGTCCTGTGTATAAACTATATCTGGCAGCAAGGGCTCTGATCGGGAGATTGGAGGTTTTGAGAAGTGTAGAATCACCTCTTAATTACTGTTATTCCCATGTCCACCCTAACCCAGGGTGGTAACACATGTTAGGGTCCCTGCTATGTGCAAATAGTAAACCCATGACCAAAAATCTACAGTACATTGTTATAATAAAATGACCAACAATACATTTTTACAGCAAAATGACAATCAATGCAGCACTAAAAAGTATATAAAAATAGATTTTTATAGCAAAATTACCAACAAGAGATTTTATGATCTACAAAAAATATATGTAAAAATCATAGCTTTACTCTCAAAGTATAGAATTATGTACAAAATATCTGCAGTTGAATGCATAGTATTACATACAAAATATTTAGATTTTAGCATTTAATAACTTATATAGGTTGATGGGCACCCTGAGATGGTGTAATGGTTAGCAAGCTTGTCTCACTAGAACAATTATTAATGAGTAGTGAGTTGCCCCATACTTTTGGTCTTGTGCCACATCTAAGCTACACTTGGAAAATCACTATTAAAGGGCACCTCAAGGCAATGTAATGATTAGCAAGCTTGTCTCGCTAGAACAATTATGACTGAGTAGTGAGTTCAATCCTCACTGGGTGCTCCCTACTTTCAGCCTTGTGCCACATCTAAGCTACACTTGGAAAATCACTATATAGGTTGATATGCCACCAAACATGATTAACCAAACAACCAACATGAAAGAACTCTTTCATGACATTATTCCATATAACATCCTACAATTTCTTCAAGAAATCAAACTGTATTGCAAAATACAACTCAACAAAACTACAACATAAAATGCACATATTACTGCTTCTAGTAATTATGTCCATACAACATGTATATGCACAAAAGCTGAGTATCATCTACCATATATTCAACTGTGAAAGTAGAATAAGGTATATCATTTTTTTTTTTATTACTTCAAAGCTCCAAAGAAAATTAAATTTCAGCATTAAATGACCTGTAAGGTTTTGATATGCCATTAAACAAACAAACAAATCAATCAATCAATTGTAAGTCAACAATACCCTGTATAGAATAAACATAACATTGATCAGGTTATTTTGAAATAGAATTGGTAACTTGCAATGACTATAATATTGTCACATACGATCAATAACAACAACGAAGATAAGGATAGTAGTTCTAATGCATATAATGTAAATACTAAAAATTGTAATGTTTCAATTTTAGTGTAATCATCATTGTGCCAATTACAAGAAAATTCTCTTGAATACACAGAACTACAATCTTTAAAACTTTTAAAAAAACATTTATTTATCAAATAGGCACATGACCAAGTGGTTAGAATGTTCAACTTTCCAACCTCGGTTTGAATGTGATTTGTCATGAACCTGACTTCTTGATATTATCATCCTAGGGAAGTGATCCCAGCATATGGCACCTTTGGAAAGTCTCTGAAACCATTTTTAAAAAAAAGTACACCAGAGTAATATTTTTGCATATATATATATATATATATATATATATATATATATATATATATATACATATACAGTGTAACCCGGATATAAGAGAGTTGTCGGGACCGGAGAAGAAATCTCTTGTATCCGGGTTTGGTCTATTTTGTATACATTAACACAGGCTCTAATTTGGGACCAGATAAAAAATCTATCTTATATCCGGGTTTCTCTTATATCCGGGTCACACTATATATATATATATATATATATATATATATATATATATATATATATATATATTTTGTCTGCCTAGTATTATTTTTGCCATTCTTTTCTTTTGTTATTATTTATTGCAAGCTTTGTCAATTTTGTTGGGCATTTTTACCGATTGCCTTGACCCAGGCCAATTACTCTACAATACAGAAACAGTGTTATTTGTTTTTGAAATTTTATTTTACTGTTGTGTACTTCTATCAACAGAAAACAATAGAGAAAATAAATTGGAAAAAGTTAATTCCCAAATTTATGCATAGTAATACTAGGCATAAATCTGGCATCAACTTGCCAAATTAAAATGTATAACAAAATTTGTTAGAATTAACTGAAATCTTGTATAATATAATTTTAATTTTTAAGTTATGAATATTCTATGCAACATGGTATTTAATATTATTGCTTGTTCTTTCAGAGATTTTCTATCTGGTGAAAAACAACTGGACTTTTCTGATGGATGGATATAAATACTTTACAACAAAAGTGTGATTAACACTTTACTGTTGGGAGATAAAAAAAATATATGCAAGATCATCAGAAGTTTTGAACATGTTCATTATGTAAAAAAAATTGAAAAACCAACAGTATAAAAAAAATCAACATTCTGTTACAATGTTATTACATTTAGAGTGTGTGCATTAAAATAAATTTAAAAAATAACTACCAAGGAAAAATATTCTTGCGTTAATATCTCCATTAAAATGAGTTCTTGTGAAATGTTAGATATGCCAACATACATTAGTAAGAAAGAATATTCATGTGAAGTGTGTGGTTCAGCATTTTTATGGAAATCACATTTAAAAAGACACATGCAAGGACACACCAGTGAGAAACCATATTCATGTAAGATATGTGACTCGGCATTTGCACAGAAATGTTCTTTAAACACTCACATGCGGACACACACTGGTGAGAAACCATATACATGTGAGGTGTGTGGCTCAGCATTTACACAGAGATCCACTTTAAACACTCACATGCGAATACACACTGGTGAAAAGCCATATTCATGTGAAGTATGTGGGTTAACATTTACTGGGCATTCAAGTTTAAAAAGTCACATGCAGACCCACACTGGGGAGAAACCATATTCATGTGAAGTGTGTGGTTCAGCATTTGCAGGGAAATCATATTTAAAAATACATATCCAAACACATACCGGAGAGAAACCATATGCATGTGAAGTGTGTGGGGCAACATTTTCAGGGAAATCATATTTAAAAGTACATATGCAAACACATACTGGTGAGAAACCATACTCATGTGAAGTTTGTGGTTCAGCATATTCACGGAGATCAAATTTAAGTTATCACATGCAAACACACACTGGTGATAAACCTTATTCGTGTGAAGTGTGTGGTTCAGCATTTTCACGGAGATCACATTTAAATGATCACATGCACACACACACTGGTGAGAAATCATTTTTATGTGAAGTATGTGGTTTAACATTTTCATGCCAAACATATTTCAGAAGACACATACGAACACATACTGGTGAGAAACCATATTCATGTGAAGTGTGTGGCTTAGCATTTTCACGGAGATCAAATTTAAACACTCACATGCGAATACATACTGGTGAGAAACCATATCCGTGTGAAGTATGTGGTTCAGCATTTTCACGGAGATCACAATTAAATGCTCACATAGAAAGTCACACTGGTGAGAAATCATTTTCCTGTGAAGTGTGTGGTTTAACATTTTCATGGCAAAGTACTTTAAAAAGACACATACGAACACATACTGGTGAGAAACCATATTCATGTGAAGTGTGTGGTTCAGCATTTTCACAGCGATCACATTTAAATGGTCACATGCAAGTACATAGGTGACAAACTATATTTTTCTGAAGTGTGTGATTCAGTATTTTCACAGTTGTAAAAGCTTATATAAATACAGTAAAGTAAAATATAGTTGAAGTTTGTGGTTTGGAATTTTTAGAGTCTTCAGCCTTTTGAAGAATATATGGTAAGAAAATATTGATGAAGAGTGTGTGGTTTGGCATTATCAGAAAGATCAAATCTCAAGAAAAAACGTACATGTGAAGTTTGATTCAGCATGCACAGAGCATTCAATACTTGCAAGAAAACATGTGAAAAGGGTACTTCAGAATTGTGATAAACATCACCTTTAAATCCTCATATGTGGGGACACAGGAGAAAAACATGGAGCGTATACCTCAACACCTTTATTGATTTCAACTTTAAAAAGAGACAATTGTATTTTAAAAACATCTACATCTTAAGTATGCAATTTGGCTTTTTCACAGAGATGTAAAAGCGTGTGCAACAACATGAAAGTGAAAGCATAATGATATGCAGTTCTTTTAATATATAGTTTTGTTGTCTACATCCTGGCATTTTTTTTTAATATTACATTTTATATTTAAATATACATGTCATATAAATGATGACATGTACAACAGTCTCATTATGTTTGACAACAGGAAAGAAATATATTAGATATTTTATGTGTATCATAATTATTTTAAAATACACTCTCCTAATGTGGGTATTGTAGAGGAGTTATAACTCTGAGTAAATAATTATAACCCCCACCCCCAACATTTTATATGTGTATATATAAAAATACTCATAAAAATGACAAACGGCAAGACATGGAAACAACTAAACTAGTTTTATTTATTATCTGGTTGTATTGTGGTGTTGGAGAAATGAGAGACAGTAATACTGAATAGAATTGTCAGTTTGGGGTTAAATGTAGATCAAATATGGATCAGAATCTGAGAGTATGAGAAGATAAAGAATAAGCAAAGTGTATACAATCTTTCTCATATATTTTTTTTAGATGTGTGTAATGAGTGTTTAGATAATTTAGTTAGAAAACAAAAAATGTCTGGGGTTTTCTTACCTCAAATTTTTGTTGACTGCTAAAAGGTAAATGTTAGTATATTATGTCCTGAAAACGAAAAGGAGATGAAATTTTTGTTGATCCATGTGTTATGAACTGTCCTTGTGAACTGCTTGTCCAACAGAATATCATGTTTGTGTGTGTAGAGGAGAAAACTGGGGTAAATCCTCATTGGTTTAGAATGACTGATAATTATAATTGTTAATTATTTTATTTTTGACACTATAATTTTATTTTTTATGGACAAGACACTATTATAGTATAATTAATTTTTTATTCAGTCAGTTATGTGCCATGCTTGATACACGCTTAGGCGATCATGTATCTTTCAATACATGACTGACAAGGCAGATTTTTTCTCAAAGTAGGTCGCCATTTTTTTCTGTGGTAGACCAGTTGCCATTCAAGGCTATAGAACCCAGTCTGTCTTGCTATTTACCCATAGCTGGGGGGAAAGAAGAGGATTCATATCTTTCCTAAGGGTATTAGCATGTAAGTGAATGTAATAGATTTAACTGGAATTCGAATCAGTAAGTTATGTGCCATGCTTGATACATGCTTAGGCGATCATGTATCTTTCAATACATGACTGACATGGCAGATTTTTTCTCAAAGTAGGTCGCCATTTCTTTCTGTGGCAGACCAGTTGTCATCCAAGGTTATAGAACCCAGTCTGTCCTGCTATTTACCCAGAGCTGGGGGTGGGGGAGAAGAGGATTCATATCTTTCCCAAGGGTTTAGCACGTAAGAATGTAATGGATTCAACTGGAATTCGAACTCAATGTTTTTATAAGCTTTAGTTTGGGAAGATCCTAGTCACATGACATGGCGGCATGATGGTACCCCAGGCCAACTGCCAAAGTTGCCAGCACCTTGAGCCAGTCCTGCTTGTGTGTTAACCTTAATTCTTAGTTTGTGAATTTTTTGCCATATTACTCTTGCCTTGCCTTGTATATATTGTTTACTTGCTTTATATTATCTTTTTGGCTCTGTTCTTTTCCTTGCCATTGCTTATTGTGAACTTTGTCAATTCTGTTTGTTGGGCAGTTCTGCTATTTATTTATATTTAACCATGGCCACTCACTCTACAATTTTGGTAATATCTGCTGATATTTCTCTCGTATTTTTGTTATTTGTGATGTGATGATCTATATGTGCATGAGATGTAAGATTTTATAAGAACCGAGTTAACTCAGGAGAGAGTGTAGTGAGTGTGTGAGCAGTATAAGAATTTAATGTCTTTTTTTTCTTTTTTTTTTTTTTTTTTTTTTTAGTATTGGTATTGGAGATACAATCTCCCAAAGGACATAAGAATTGATAAACAACTTTGCTATTGAGTTTCTGAGTTATTAGGAAATATTAGGTTAGATATTTTTTAAACCTTTTATAGTAAATGATAAATCTATTCACTTCTTATAAGACTCTCTGATCCAAATTTTAAAGGAAAAAAAATCAAAAGTTTTTTCCTTGAACTTTATAGCCCTCCACACTATCCTCAATTTTACCCACTGAATAGCATATTTCAGCATGGAAACCTGATTAATCATGACAAATTTATCACAGACTGAGAAGTAGTATCAAATTTATGTCAACTATTTAGAATGTAATAATGAAAACTTAACTTCTGTCACCAACCTTCGATTTACAAGGTGCAGAGTGGGTTCTGGTGATAATTTATAAGAAAAAATGCATCTTATAAGCAGTAAAATATGGTATTGCAATCATAAAGTGATATGTACTTGAAAATTATATTTTACGAATTCTTGTTTATAGATTGGGTGAATCTGATTACAGTAGAATAATTTATGGCCTGGGTGAATCTGATTACAGTAGAATAATTTATGGGCTGGATGAATCTGATTACATGTAATATTCCTTCATGCCTATCACAATGGCTACAGATTAATATTAGGGCTAATCAAATAAAAACTTGTAAACGAGATATGGTGGGTTCAGCTGCTTTATTATCATAATGTTGTGGGTGGTGTTTACTTCTGCTGGTGTATACTCTGAATGTCAGGATACTACATACACCCCCCCCCCCCACTTTGGAATTAAACTGTATGTAATGATAGGTTGAGACCTGTATCTATATGTGTTGTTAAGAGTTCCCGGTTCAATTTTGAGTACTCCTATTTTGTTAGTGTATTAAGTGCAATGTTTTTTGTTTAGGCTCAGTTACCAAATCTGTCAGGGGCACTTCTGTGCTTTGTTGGTCATGTCTTGACCTTGGTTGTCTTTTACAGGGGTAGTTGCTATGTCTTGAGTTGGAGTTGTCTGCTGATTTGAGTTTGTGCTGTTCTTGAGCTGTCTTTGGTGATTATTTTTTTTATTTCCATGACCTTCCCCTTATACTGCTTTTTGTCCGGTGTCTCGACCACAACACTGTTGCTCTTTTTTCTATTACTTTGTGGGGGTTTGGACTAAATTCAGTCATCAGCTTGTCAACTTTCTTTTGCTTTAGTGGCACTATGTCTCCAGGGCTTATGTCACTGACAGCTGTGCCACTTTTGAGGTCTGCATAGTTATTGTTTTTTATTTTTTTTCTACCAATCTCAGTCTCTTAGTTCTCCACCATTGGGAACTATCTCTCGGATATCAGGTAGTTTCATTCAGATTGGCTAGCTAAAAAATACTTTGCCCGGGGGCCTGCTTGTAGTGGCATGAGGTGTTGTTCTATAGACCCTGAGGTAGATGTTAAGTTCCTTTCACCAGGTTTTTCCATGAGTGTGGGAGATTTTCAGGGCTTTTAGCATGAAACGTTTTTTTCATTCTACCTTTTTGTTGGCTTGAGGCTACTGTGGAGTGCACTTCCAGTGTGCTATTCCATTTCTTTTACAAAGAAAGACTTCACTTCTTCTGACTGTAATGGTGAATGGCACTCCATGTTGGGTGAACATTTTGTCCAACATTTCATTTATGCACTGGCTTATAGTTGATGTTGAAGTATGTTCAGACGTCCGAAAGTCTTGTGGTGAAATGAAGAATGTTGATAAGACCAGAACATGTGTGTAGCGTTGAAGCTTTTATTATTTTTTGAAGATTGCTTCAAATTAGCAGCAGCAGCTGCTATGGGAAGGGTGAGTAAGTGGGGGTTGTAGTATTGGAGTATAGGTTGGCTGATGATCATGTCACAACCCTAATAGCAGCAGTTGAAACCTTGTTTTGATACATATGACATGTTACCCTTTTTATTTTTTTTATTTATTCTCTGTGTCTTTGTGGAAGTTTTATTATTCTTCCACTTCATGTAGTGTTTGTGTTCTGTATTGTATTTGGTGGTGATGTTTCTGTTTGTTTATTTTGGGTGTTTAGTTTTTTGTCATCTGGAAATATGATGTCATAGTATTCAATGTTGGTGGTTTTTTGTCTTTAGGAGACGCCTATTGCGTCTAATTTGTTTTCCTTCTTCAGTGAGGACTAGAGAGGAATAAGGTTGGGCTAGTTTATTATCTTGCCCTTTCTAAACCAGTTGTTGTTAAACTTTATTCTCACGCTGTCATTTGTTCTGAGTTTGGGCAGCTCGTAGGTGTATGTGGAGTTTTTTATTTATGGTTTTTGATATTTGTTGCTGGTGATTTTAGGGAGATTTGTTCTCAGGGTTCTGTTCATTAATTGTTTTGCTGGAGTTTTGGCCCTTGATGCAAAAGATATGGGTTTTCATTCCCCACTATGCATTTGCTCTAACACTGCTCCAAGTCTGTGTTTACTGGCATCTGTGGTGATTTTTGTTGGTAAGTGGGGGTGGTAGTATTGGAGTATAGGTTGGCTGATGATCATTTTTTTGAGATTATTTACTGCTTCAATTTGTGGCTTGTCAAACGACCATTTTACATCTTTCTGTAGAAGTTGGCATAGTGGCGTTGTAACCTCTGAGTAGTTCGGTAGGAACTTACATAGGTAATTGGTCACCCCAAGGAGTCTCAGTAGGTCTGGTCTGCATTTCGGAAGAGGCATTTGATTGATGGCTTCCACTTTTGTTGGGTTTGGTTTTAATCCTTCACTGGTTATGAGATGTCCCAAGTATGTGATTTGTGACTTCGCAAACACGCATTTATGTTTGTTTAATTTCAGGCCATATTTGCAAAGTCTGTTGAAAACAAGTGCCGGCCTATTTATGTGCTCCTCTATTGTATTTGACCATACTATAATGTCGTCTTGGGAGCTTTTTGTTCCATCTATTCCTTTCTGTGATTTTTGCTGCCTCTTTTTGGAAGACTTCACTCGCACTTTGAATTCCATAAGGTAAACAAGTGTAACAAAATCGTCCATAGGGTGTGTTAAACGTTAGCAACCGTGAGCTTTCTTCATCAACTTTTATCTGCCAGTACACATTCAGGGCATTGGGCTTAATAAAAAAATTTGGGGTTCTGCATCTCTGCAAATATTTCTTCTGCTGTTGGGAGTTTGTAGTGTTCCCTTTTTATTGCTTTGTTTAAATCTTTTGGGTCTAAACATAAGCGTAATTTCCCATTGGGTTTTATCACTGTGACAAGGGAGCTAACCCAATCAGTTGGATCTTTTATCAGTTGAATAATTCCTAATTTTGTCATTCATCTTAATTCAGCTTTTAATTTTGCTTTTACAGCAAATGGTGCTGTTCGTGGAGGATGTATTACTGGTTTTGTGTCTTCGTTGAGTGTGATGTTATGAGTTTGATGGTAGAGTGCCAATTTTGCCAAAGCTGTTGTCATCGTTTCAGGTTTGAGTATTATGGTTAGTTCAGTAAGTAGAATTCTCAGCTTATCTATTAAGGTTGAGATTTCTTCAGATTTGTAGTTAGTTTTTTCTGTTGTTTCTTTTTTTGGATATTCAGGATGTTTATTTTCTGAGGTCAGCAGAGAGGCATATGTTATTGTGGGTGTCTGCGTTTCGACAATTTTTCTTGTTTCAAAGAAAGAGATATTTCATGAATATTTTGTTTTGTTGATTTCCTTTCTTTTCTGCCATACTTTACATTCTCTTGAGCCTGCAGAGTGCTCCTCTTTGCAGTTTGGACACCTACGTCTTTCCCTGAAATCTTCTGGATGTTCAGTCTCTGTATTTCCACATCTTCTACACACTGGATCTCTATCACAAGTTTCTTTGTGGTGTCTGTATCTTTGGCATCGGTATGTAGGTCTCCACTTTTGCTATTGAATATCCAATTCTTATGTCCCTGGGTATTACAGGGGAGTTAAAGGTTAATATATATATGTTGGTTTCAATAGGTGTACCATTTTTTTAATAGTTATTCTTTTGACATCTTTTACTTGTTGGTTTTTTAGGTTTGTTTTTATCTCTTCCAGGGTGCATAATGAGAGTTCATGGCTTCTCACTACTCCTTTGGATGAATTTAGGGTTTTGTGTAGGTATGTTTTGATTTTTATCTTGTCAAAGGTTGTCCAGTTTAATATTTTTTTGCGTGTGTATTTTTTGGAAACTTCGATTAGTATTGTTCCATTCTTCATTTTTTTCACAGATTCTATTTTTTGGATGTCGGTTAAGATAATTTTCTCTATTTTAAAAGGAGATATTTTGGTAAGAGGAGTATTTTCAATAGATTCTAATGCTATGAATTGAGGATGTGTTAGTTCATGCTCTGACTCGTTGTCTGAGCTTGATTCGATATGAGGTCTTTTTGTTGTTTTTTTTGTTGCCATGTGGGTTTGTTTTTATCATCATCTCTTTTGCTCCCCACCCTCTTCGGAGCCTGGCAGTGGGAGATATCAAGGGGGGGAAGCCCATTCACCCTATTTTCTCAAGGATACAAAAGAGGAAAACTCATATTAGTAGTAATTTTGCCAGCATTTCCGGTGTTTTTGTTTTTTACCCCTGTTTTTATGAAAACTTATATTTAATCGTTCATGTGGCTGATTTTTACGTACTAATTGATTGGCCCTCGCCACCACCTTCTGACACTTATTTGGGGAATATCACGTTGTTTTGAAATAGAGTTTGAAAGATATTTATTTTGTGAGGATAGGTGTTAGGGCTTGACGTAACTAGCCAATTGGTCGGATCGGGCCTCTCCGACCTCCTGTCTAGCCCAGGTAAAGACCAAAGTGGTGTGTTTCAGGGTTGTGACAATTTTTCACCTGGGTCACGACCTGCTCAACGACCAGGATCCCATCCGCAGGTATCACGGGTCACCAACAGGTGGCCCCGTTGAGGGACTTTTACCCTCTGCAGGAGTGCAGTCGACGTATTCTGAAGCCCCGCCAACAGGGTTATTGGCTGGTTGAGGTTTACCCTTTTGAAATACTTGCCTTCAGTGAGAGATGCTCACTTGAGGTACGAAGTAACCATTTAGAGCTGTCACCATTACTTTGTGGTCCGTCACCGTACTAGTCTCTGGCAGTGTTGCAAAAATTTCTTGTACCAAAGGTCTTGTTAATGTATTAGTAAAGCATGTCTTCACTGTCTCACTTGTTTTTGTTGCAGCATTATGTCAGTTATCACCTTCAACAAACTCTTTAATAAGTAATCCTTGTCTATCAACATAGAATGAAAATGCTTTCATCCGGTGTGTCCATCTGGGGCCTGCCATTGCCTGTTCGGTGTAGCAGTCACAGTTTCTGATTCCACTGTTTAAATTATCTTCCACTGTATCACATTTATTGCTTTGTTTTTTTATTGTCATTGTCGTCAGTGTAATATTCCTTTGTGCTTATGATGGCTACAGATTAATCTTAGGGCTAGTCAAATGAAAACGCATGTGAATGAGGTGTCATGGTGGATTCAACTCTACTATATTATCATAATGTTGTGGGTGGTGTTTACTTTCACCAGTGTGCATGTTACGTGTGTATATCCTGAATGCTGTGATACACATATGTTAGAAATATGCTGCAACAATGAATTTATTCTCTTAAAGTACAGTATTATTCATATTATACAATAAAGATTGCTACATATTTGAGGTTCATTGAAAACATCACTTTTTTGTTGCTGAGACCTGGAAATTCTCCATGAATATATTTAAAATAGTCCCCCTGTTCATTCAAGGGTTTTCACAAATCAGGTCCAACTTGATATCGAGTGATGGAAATGCAATTCTATTTCTGTCAACTCTTGACTCATTTATGATTTCCTTTATTAATTGGTAAATGATAAACATTACATTGTATTAGTTGGTTTGCATCTTTAGAACATTGTCAATATAAAATTATCCTTGTAAAGAAATGATCTAATAAATAAACAGTGTTTAATATTTTTGTTGTAAATTCTCAAAGAACAAAGAAAATGAATAAATTCACTTTCACATTTTTGGGTTTTGTTAAAATTCAAATCACTTTTAAAAATACCAAACATTGCAGAGGGAGTGAAGGTAGTTAAAATAATAGCGGTGTCGAGGGTAAAATGGTCCTTTTGACACACTGTTTTATTGTGGGCACTGTTATAAATTTTGAACACAATTCAAAACAGCAGGAAGACAAGATGGCAATAACTTTTTCAAATGTTCTTTTCCAATACTTCCAGTCTTTAGAAACATTAGTGGCATTGTGATCTAGGTCCAGTCAATATAGCTTGAGTATTTTGGATATCACACATTATGAAATGGACAAAATCCGACAATTATTTTAAGACATTTTTATGTTTATACGTTTTTTTCTTATAGATGCAAATATGTAAGTAAATGTGCTGTTTATAATAAACAGTATTAACAACATTTACCGGCCTGAATGTCCGAGAAATCTTTCATAGAAAATATGCGTCCTCTGACAGGAATCAAACTTGTATCATACACAGAACTGCCATATAAACGCTCCTCTTTGGCTATATCAGTAAAGCACATCAGGCTATATGATGGTTCCATGTAGGATACAGGTTCGATTCCTGTTGGAGGACACATATTTTCTATGAAAAAATTCTCTGACATTCAGGCTGGTAAATGTTGTTAATACTGTTTATTATAAACAGGGCATTTACTTAAATGTTTGTATCTATAAAAAAAACAAAAGAACGTATAAACATAAAAATGTCTTGAAATATTTTGGATATGTTGAATTTTTGTTGAATAGTTATGAATTTTGAATGCAATTCAAAATAGCAGCAATACCCTTGAGAATCTTTATTTAACAAAAAAAATGGAGCAGAATGGCGCTATCGGTGTCTCTCCACATAATGTTACTATCCCCAGAATACAGCATAATTTATAAAGGTAAAAACATATGTTTATTTACATACACAAAATTTATATAAAAAAACATTAGTTTACAAAAAGAAGAATTTGCATAACATGAAAGAATAATGTTCATTTACATAACAGGCACAATTACCAAAAATTAATTATATTTGCTCATTGATGACATGATTGGGGAAACTATTATTGATAAACATTTTTATCTTACTCAGTTCTTTATAAAATGTATGTGAAGATGAAACTATTTTTGCTCAGTTAATCAGGATGTTGCCAACAAAACTCTTCTTCATGATACTAACAGTATTTAGTTCCTTAGAATGACCAACATGGTAAAAAGTAGTGTAACCAAGACAGAACAAAAACATCAAGTTTGTCATTGTATTCAAGATTTTGATCAGGATGTACAACAATTTCATTGAAATGTGGAAAAACTAATGTAATATCTTTCTATTCATGGAAATATATTGTGGCTATTTTTGATGAATAAAACTTTTCTCTATTCTTGTATTGATGTATTTCACCTACAATTTAAAACATATATTCATGCAACAAATTTATTATAATTTTCATTTTAATTGTATCTTCAGTTCATGTTTTGATTTAATGTATATCGTAACAGAGATTGCCGGTTATGTTTTTTCAACAGTACAACAATATTTTACATAATTGTAACACTGTAAGATTTTTGTATTGGGGTGTGTACACACCCCAGTGGACTATCCATTTTCAGAAATCCGAGGTGACTAATGCAGGGTTAAAGATCCATACAAAGGATATCTCTTCCAGCTTCTTCATTAAAGATTGGATATGGTCTGAGAAGCAAGGGAACCACTTGAAATAATATGAAAACATGCTCAATACTCTTTTGAGAGCAGCTCTCTTGGAGATCGAGGAGTGGCTACAGTCCATCTGGTTGAACCAGACCCTCACTGATTTTGTAACCAAGCACTGACACTCTTTGTTGAGATAGGATCGATTTACCTTTATTTAAAGTGAGTCCTCAAAGTTGCACAGCCTCAAGAAACACCTTCACACAGCTGATATGCTCCTCCTTGTCCTTCTCAGCAATGATTATAGTGTCAGTGTAAGAGGATGTATCGACAAGACCTTCCTCCTCAACAAATTTATCAATAACTCGTTAAAATATTGCTACTCCATTAGTTATTCCAAATGGAATTTGAGTATATTTGACGTCATTCTGAGGCTTTTTTTTTGGTCAAATCCATGAATTTGTTTTGCTCATACTGAGTCTAAAAAAAACACAATACAAAATTCACTATTTTTTTATTCATAATGTTGAATATGTTAAGAATATTCAACATTTAACAAGAAAAATCTTCACTTGATGTTAAAAAAAGAGGATGTATTGACAAGACCTTCCTCCTCAACAAATTTATCAATAACTTGTTAAAATATTGCTACTCCATTAGTTATTCCAAATGGAATTTGAGTATATTTGACGTCATTCTGAGGCTTTTTTTTTGGTCAAATCCATGAATTTGTTTTGCTCATACTGAGTCTAAAAAAAACACAATACAAAATTCACTATTTTTTTATTCATAATGTTGAATATGTTAAGAATATTCAACATTTAACAAGAAAAATCTCCACTTGATGTTAAAAATTGCCACAAAACATTGTTGATTTATTTAAGAGAAGATGGAATGATCTATTATGACATGTCTTTAATGTATTTATTTTCAGTTTTTCTAGTTGAATTGTTCACCTATACTCTATATGATCCATTATTGTACATAATTAGGTTACAATAAAATTTGTATTTTATATGTATACTACCTCCTGAAAATTGAGATGTAGTAGAGTGGGGGCCCCATATCATGGATATGGATGGCCCTGTATCATATATTTGGTATAGGCTCATAAGATCATTCCTCTGCCAGTGGTGGATCTACTATGGAACTAATTAAGCTTAAGCTTCAGGGTCCCTAATCCCACAAGGATACCTGAAGCTCTTTTTAATGAATGAATTTTTTTAAAAAAATGGATTTTTTTTTAAAGTGTCTGTTATTAAAATAAGGCCATTTTAGTGATAGAATCATAAATCAAGGGGTGAAGTAGCCAACGTTGACCATAGAACATTCTCTAGTATCCATTTCATATGGCCTCAAAAGTAATGTTTAATATTTTTGTTGTAAATTCTCAAAGAACAGAGAAAATCTATAAATTCACTTTCATGTTTGGGTTTTATTTAAATTCTAATCACTTTTTAAAACAACAAACATTGCTGAAAGAGCGAAGTTTGTTAAAATAATAGGGGAAAATTGTCCTTTGTGAAGGTAGTTACAATGGCATCCTACCAGTTCACACCAATTCTCAAAATTATAAAAGCTTAGCGAACCAGTTGTTGGATTACCCGAAAGTAATCTCATATTTTAATAGCCAATGTATAATAGATAAAAATATAATTAATACCATTGTTGTAAGTTCTGCGGTAGCTGAATGAGGTTTTCTGTGATGAACATAATTCATTCTGACAAAAGAAATTGTATTGAGGTTAATGTGGCAAATCTTCTATTCATAAATTAGATAGGTCTTATATTGGATCTTTGGGACTGCAGCAATTCAGTTTGAATGCAGCTAAGAAGCCATAACACAGATGATAACACTTGAATAAAAATGCATAATACTTCTGGACAGAAATATGGAAATATCTTAATAAATCAATGTTTTCTATTAAATTATCAAAATGGTTTAATTCTTCTTGGTACTATAAAGTGATTTGTTTCCATTCTCAGACTGAAAAGAAAATAGCCAGAATAGGTTCCTAAAGATTACCCGCCTTTATAGAATCAGTTCCTGGAAATTTGGGATGCCATTATTGTCCATGAATATATTTAAAACACTCACCTTGTTCATCCAGGGCTTTCACAAATCAATTCCATCTTGATACAAAGTGATGGGAATGCAATTATGTTTCTGTTATTTACGGAACTGATCCAAATTCTTTCCCATCATGTAGAAGAACACATTTGAAATTTCATTTTCAACCGTCCTTAATAATGAGGAATATAGTTTTACACAAGCATTTCATTCAAGAGGGAATCAATATTATTACAATAGACAAAGTCATCCTCTTCATTTATATATTCTAACAACAGCTTGCCTATTAGAATAAATGTCCTGGGTATGATGATAAACTATATCCAGCAGCAAGGAACATGGAACCACCTCTTAAATGCTGTTGTCCCTAAGTCCACCCTGACCCGGAGTGGTAGCACCTGTTAGGGTCACAACTATGGGAAAATAGTGAATGCCCAAACTGTGGTCAAAACACTATGAAAGTATAAAAATACATTTTTATAGTAAAAATCTCCAGCAATAGATTTTAATAGTAAAAAAATTCTGGCAATAGATTTTAATAGGAAAAAAATTCTAGCAATAGATTTTAATAGTAAAAAAACAAAGCTCCCAAGAAAATTAAATTTCAGCATTAATTGACCCATAAGTAGTTGATATGCTGTTAAACAAACTAAACCAAACTATTGCAATAAAACAATATTCAAACAACTTTTTGTAAAACTAGTCTCAGAGCTAACAACTTTGAGTACTTCTTGGATAGATCTAAATCGCAAGCCAAAGTCATTAATTTTTTTGTCTGACTGCTTATTTTTGTCAAATAAGAACGCATACACACTTTGAACTTTTATGCATTTATTTACTATCTGTAAACATGGCCAGTAGATTACTGGTGGGTTAAGAGTCATATCAAAATGCCTTTTCACCTTTCTAGAAAGTTCTGATTGATGAGGCATAACTTGGTTCCCATCTAGGGAGTGAGTTAGTTCCCTTTGTTATGACCTACTACCCTGACATTTATTGACTAAGAATTCCTCTGTAATCAGTTTTTCAACTTATCTTTCATCCTATTGTTCAATGTCTAACATTACTTCATCTGAATCATCAGTGTCTTCATTTTCGGGGTTACTAGCCCCTCCCCACCTCCCTAAAATGGGAACAGGAATCTCATCACAATACTTTAGGAATTTAAGCACAGTACTAGATTGGCGGCAAGGTCTCATCATTTTACAGTTGAAATAGCTAGATGTAACTGTAAGTTGTATGCTAACAGTTTCTTCTGTTGTACTTCCCACTTGTGAAACTCTTTTCTGGCTTCTTGCTTCCCTGTCAACTTTAATCTTCAAAAATTTAAATGCAATGTCAATCACTATTTTCTGTCTTGTTTATTTACAACATGCTAAAAACTAGAACTAATGCAATGCAATATTTATCATTTGCCAATTTATGAAGAAATAAATGTGAAAACAGTTTTTTACTCACAAATTTATAAACATTTACTAAATTATTAAAATATGTGAACCAACTATAAAGAAATCATTATTTGACATTTTATAAAGTTTGAATCAGTTGGCAATGAACCGATGTTTAGCCAAACATTCCAATAAGCAATATAATAAATAAATAGTGTTTATTATTTTTGTTGTCAATTCTCAAGACCAAAGAAAATGTTTAAATTCACTTACATCATGTGTTTAGGTATTATTTCCAATTCTATTCATCACTTTTTAAAACAAGAGTGAAAGTAGTTAAAAAAGCAGTGTTGTGGTAAAAACACCCTTTTGACAACTCCATCTTATTGCAGACACATTTGTCCATGTTTGCCAAGAAAACATTATTAAGAAGAGAGAAGGATAAAAGAAGAAGAATTAAGAAGACAGAAAATAACGATTGACATTGCATTTAAATTTTTGAAGCTCGAAGTTGACTGGCAGGTAAGGAACTAGAAGTGAGTTCCACATGCGAGAAGTGAAAGAGAGGAAATGGATAGAATAGTACAGTTACATCTGGCCATTTCAACTGTAAAATGATGAGATCTTGTCTCCAATCTAGTACTGCGCTTAAATTTATAAAGTCTAGGTACCAAATAGGTAAGCTCCCCAGGACAATTGCCAGGAAAATATTTATATAATAGAAAAGGCGCAGGAAAGCTAATGTGACAGCAGTTGGAAAGTCACTAAAGCTGTGATGCCATACATAGAAGCACCAGTCCAGTGACAGTATTCAATGCATGGATGAATGGCTAGACTTAGAAATGTGTAAGGTATTTTCTGTAATTATAATGACAAACTAGATGCTAACTTTATGGAAACTGATATGTTATTTAATATGTGAACTGAATGAATATTTTTTGTTAGAAAGTAAAAAAAATAATACAATAAACTAAATTTGTTTATTGTTTTGTTTTCTCATGGGGCGAATATAAATTTTATATAAAAAATTTTAATTGAATATTAAAAAAGTGTAGATAAAAAATAAATATAATAGACTAGATTTGTCCATATATATGAGATGAGTTATTGTAATTATTTACACTATTGACATTGTTCGGACTGTTGTCCTCATCTTTATTGCCATATTCACAACGTTTCGGCCATTTAATGCTCTGGCCTTCTTCAGGATCTGTCTCCATTTCTGAGATGAGGTATTGTAATGGCCCAGTGGATAAAAGTGTTGTTAATCCAGTGACTTGTCTCAAAGAGTTGTGAGTTCAATACCTGGCCACAGCAGAGGTGAACTCGATTACTTGGAGAGTTGAGTTATAGAGAAATAACTGAAACTGAAATATCCGAAAGATGCATGGCACATGGAACTAGAACAATCTACCCCAGTAGATGAAATAAAGGGTTTGATTCAAAATTCTAATCATCTGAAGAAGACCAAAGGATGCAACGACTGAAACGTGAATATGACAATGAAGATGAGGACAATAGTCTGCACAATGTAAATACTGTTAAAAAATAGACTAAATTTGTTTATTACACTTGCTATTAAGAGTGTTAAAAAAGCCAGATGGTTAGTAAAAAAATAACATAGAAATTTGATTAAAAAATAAAGAACGTCTTTATAAAAATAGAAAGTCTTGAAAAGAACCTACCAAAATAATTCGGTCAAAGGCAGGTGATTTTGTTACTTCTAAGATTTACTTTTTAAATTTCAAAAAAAAAATTTTTTTTTTTTTTTTTTTACCAATGTGGAGGGTTTTTTTTAACAGCATATCAACTTCATACAAATCATTTAATGCCAAAATTTAATTTTCTTGAGAGCTTTGAAGTAATAAAAATATGATATATGCTATTCTGCTTTCACAACTGAATACATGGTAGATGATACTCAGCTTTTGTGATAACACATTTTTGTGTCTACATAATTACTAGAGGTGGTGATATGTGAGTTTTATGTTGTAGTTTTGTTGAAGTTATATTTTGGAATTGGAATACAGTTTGATTCCTTTAAGAAATTGTAGGCTATTATATAGATTCATGTCATGAAAGAGATTTTTCATGTCGATTATTTTATTGATTTTGGTTTGCGGCATGTCAACCTCTATAGATTATTTTATGCCGAAATCTAAATATTTTGAATACAATTTTATGGATTGAACTAATTATATTTTGAACACAATTTCATGCCTTCCGCTACAGATAAAATGTATTGTTGGTAATTCTATTAATAAAATATATTACTGATCATTTTGCTATAAATTTGCATTTTTGGTAATTTTACTATGAAAATGTATTTTTATACTTTCATAGGGTTTTGTTTTTGTTTGGGGGGGGGGTCACTATTTGTTCATAGCTGAAACCCTAATAGGCGCTACCAGCCCTGCTCAGGGTGGATCTGGGAACAACAGCAATCAAGAGGAGCTTTCATGCTCCTCAAAAAACCCAAATCTCCCAATCAGAGGCCTTGCTGCCAGATGTAGTTTATTGTCATACCCAGGACTACAGTGTGGAGGGTATCTTCCTCCCATGCAAATTTAAAATTTGGTACTTATCTGGAGCCTATTTGGGGACTATATAAGAAGTCAATTTGGTGGAAAATTCAGAAGGTTTTGAGAATTTCAGAAGGACCCAAGCTAGAGAAGGATTTTAGAAGGACAAGAACATTTGGCTGTTACCCGTGGATGAACTAAGCTGTTTGTTACGAAAAGAAGTAAAAAGTAAACGAAGTAAGAAACTAAGAGACTAGAAAAGTTAAAAATTTCTTAAATTAGTAATTGAACTGTGTTAAAAAAAAGAACACGTTTTTTAAAGTCCCAGGTAACTTTCTCAGTTTCAATTAAGTAATTAAGTCCTATATATATATATATATATTTTTTTTTCAACCAATCAAATCCCATCAGGAGGTTTGTTTGATAAACAACAGATACTGCCAAAATACGAGGGTCTTTCAATAAATAAGGTGAATTTTTCGGTATAAGGACTTCTAATACAGATAGAAGCTTACTTTTTTCTTTCAATGTAGTCTCCCAGCACTGTCACACAATTTTCCCATCTGTGCACAAGCTTCCGTATTCCCTCAGCGTAAAAATCTTTGGACTGATGTTTCAGCCAGTCGCTCACAACACTTTTGACTTCATCGTCACTTTTAAACTTCGTGCCTCTCGTGAACGCTTTCAAGGGACCAAACAGGTGAAAGTCTGAAGGGGCAAGGTCTGGGCTGTAAGGGGGATGAGGGAGCAGTTCCCAGCCCAGCTCATTGATGGTCTGCACCGTTTGGGCTGCTGTGTGAGGCCTTGCGTTGTCATGATGCAAGATGACTCCTTCTGACTGATGAGCCCTACGTTTGTCCCAACAGATAAGCTCAAAGTCCTTGCAATGTCATCCACTGTCAGACTGAATGAGGTCATTGACTGATTCGATCACCTCAGAAGACCTCACTTCTGTAGGCCTCCCAGGCCTGTCTTCATCCTCAACACGGCTCCGTCCTTCTTTAAACAATTTAGCCCACTTATAGACATTTTTTTGGCTGAAATATCTGGCACCATACACAGTTGACATTCTCCTATGAATTTCAACTGGTTTGCACCCTTCAGCAACCAAAAACTTGATAACTGACCGCTGTTCAATCCTGGAGCATGCTTCTTGGTCGGCCATCTTTGTTAATCGCCAAAACTCTCAAAGTTTTTTTTAATCTGCAAAAGAAATTAAATCCATGTGAAAAAGAGTAAGCTTCTATCTGTATTAGAAGTCCTTAAACCGAATTTTTTTTTATCCACCTTCGTGTCTTAAAGAGCTGGAGCAGGTGTTATGGTTGGAAATTCCTCTGGATGAAGTCAGGAAGCTATATGATTGCATTCCTAGACGTATTAAAGTTGTATGTGAGGCTAAAAGAGGACCAACTCCATATTAAATAAATTTTCTTTGAATTTAACAAGTGTTTCAATTATTTTGTCCAACCGCTGTATATAAAAAATTGACGAGGATCCATTGAAATATATTGTAATCTTATGTGACGAATGAGGAGAACTTTTATTTATCTCCCTTTTTAATTATCTCCATTGATTTCCGTTCTTTTCGTCGGAAACAACTTCGTTGTAGAAAGTTTTTTTAAAGCAAAAACAATTGTAGCTTATTTAAAAATTAAAATAGTAATACTTTCCCTGCTTTTCTTTCGTGTATGTCAATGTTTAAAAGAAAGAAAATCAAACAAAAAAAAAAAGAAACCAGAAATAAGTAAGTATATAACGTTATTATTATTATTTGTTTACAAATTAACAGATAATCGCGGGGAAGAAACAAACTTTTTTTACCGTTTGTACAAAGTTTAAAAATATTCTTTTCTTTTACCGAAAAGAATTGTTTTGTTAAATTTTTAGTATTTCCTCAGTGGCTTTTTAAATAACTTACTTAAATTTACAAAGGCTCTAAAATAAGTTTTTTTCATTGTATGGAAGTTAAAAACGACAAAAAATGTTTTGTTCCTCGTTTACTAAAAAAAAAAAGCAACATGTTAAAAATAAAAACTTCTGAGATCTTTTATAAACATCCGTCATTTTACAGAAAGTGAAATTAATTTTTTTTCATTTTTATTTTGCTCCATTTTTTTTTTTTTTTAATTCTTCTTGATCGAAATTTAGTCTCAAACATAAAATTTAAAACTATATTAATTTAATTTATTTAAAATATTGATTTTTTTTTTAAATTAAAAAAGATATGGGAAAATGAAGTTTCTCTACAAATGCACGAAAAAATTCATATTTCCTGTTTGTTTTTTTAATTTAATTTATGTAGGTACCTCCATAGAAACGTGATTCAACCTAAAAAAAAATACAGTGTAACCCGGATATAAGAGAGTTGTCGGGACTGGAGACTAAGTCTCTTATATTAGGGTTTCTCTTATATCCGGGTTTGGTCTATTATATATACATTAACACATGCTCTAACTTGGGACCAGAGAAAATCTCTCTTATATCCGGGACACACTGTAAATGAATTATTAAAAAAGATCTTTCTTCAAGAATTTTAGTTTTAATTTCAATTAAATTGTAAAATTTCCATTAAGCAAAAAAATACTTGGGTTTGGCTGTATTTCAAACTTAATTTAAATTTAGTAATCTGTCATTTTAAAAGTTTTTTTTGTCACAAAAATTTTGTTTTTTATTGGTTTGTTCATTTTTTTCATCATGTATCCCCCTTTTTAGTGAATTTTCTTAGGTATTTAATTAAATAATATAAATATTGACTATTCGCCAAACTTGAATCTTCATGCCTGAAAAAAATATGAATTGTCAAAAGGACACTTTTTCCCTTGACACCACTATTATTTTAACTACTTTCACCCTTTGGCAATGTTTCTTGTTTTTAAATTGGAATTGTAATAAAAACCTCATTATATGATGACAGTGAATTTATACATTTTTTTTTTTTTGAGAATTTACGGCAAAAAAATATTAAACACTTAATTGATTGTTTATTTTCAAAAATAAATTCTGAAAACTAATATAATTGTATTAAAAACTCATGCAATGCTATATTTATCATTTTACCAATTTATAAAATATTAAATATGAAAACAATCTTTTTTGATAAATTTATAAACATTTACTAAATTATAAAAATATGTGAAGCAACTCTAAGAAATCCTATAAGGAAATCGTTATTTACCATTTTACAAACCAATTGGTAATTAGCTATTGCTGTTGCCAAACATTCCAATAAACAATCTAATACATAAATAGTGTTTAATATTTTTTTTCTTAAGAAAGAAATTGTATAAATTCACTTTCATGTGTTTAGTTTTTTATTAAGTTTTTAATCTTTTTAAAACAGTAAACATTTTTTTTACACTCCATTTTTTTGTGGGCATGAAGGTGCACGTATGCCAAGCAAGCTCCCCCCCCACACACATATACACCATCTGCAATGACTGGCATCTTGGCTTCAGTCACTTTACCACCAGTGTAACATATATTCCCTGTGCATTTTCTATAAATACTTTCATCAGAATTGTTCTGATGAACATTCCTCTATTGTGCCTGGACTCTATTAATGTAAGTTCAGTACTAGATTGGCAGCAAGGTCTCTTCATTTTATAGATAAAATGGCTATATGCAACCGTAAGTTCTATGCTAACAGTTTCTTCTATTGCACTTCTTGCTTATGGAATTCTCTTCTGGATTCTTGCTTCCCTGTCAACTTTAATCTCCAAAAATGGATGAACGCATTTGTTGATTGATCCAGAAGTGACTTATCCAAAAGACTTGAGTTCAATCCCTGACCACAGCAGAGAGAACAAAAATTTGGAGAGTTGATTTATCAAGTGGAATTAACTAAAACTGGGATATCCAAAGGGTTTGTATATGGAATTTGAACAATCTACCTGTGTGGACTAAATAAAGAGTTTGGTTTGAAATTTCAAATATATCAACTGAAGAGTGTGCAAAGGCTGAAATGTTGTGAATATAGCAATAAAGATGAGGACAACAGTTTGAACAATGTAGATAGTGTAAATAGTAGCAAACTATTTGACTAAGTTAATGGAGCAGTATGCAGACCTCAAAAATGCTTTCATTTATCTGTATTTGTTAATATGCAAAAAGAACTGGTTTAAATTTTTTTTATAAACGTTTTGTATTTATTTAAAAAACTTAATGCTTCTTTCTGGAGAGGTTTGGCCTCCTGATTTTTTATAATAATACACAAAGTTATAATTGAAAATTATTACTTTGTCAAAAAAATAAATAAAATCTTTTCAAAAAGAAAGAAATGATTTTTAAGTCGAGGGAATATTTATATATTAGAACTTTTAAAGTTATTAGATGATGTGTCATTGACTGACTAGAAAGCTGGCAAAAGACATAATGTGTCATTTTTAGTAGTTACAGAATATGTGAGTGGGAGTAGGTGACTAGAGTTGAAGTGATAGAGGATAAACAAGTTCCATTTGATAGGATAGATTTTTAAATTAATTTTTTTTTGTGCTTATTCAGTAGGAACTTTAATTTTATTACTTCCTTGATTTTATCCCCATAAAAGATGATTAAGCCAATTTTATGAGCATATTAATCCCTAATACAATTTATATGGACAAAGAATTATTTTTTTTTATCATGCATGACAAAATGATTAAAAAACGTACCTGACATTACAGAAAGTTTTAATCTCTTGGTTTGCTCAGTAATAGGAGTTCACAAATAATAAAGAAAATGATTCTCTGGGAAGCAATAATTGCCTATGACCTGAAGAAAAAGAATTTACTGATAAGAAAGATAGACACTGTAATCCTCTGTGTATAAGGAGTGGGTTTTTTCATCCAAAATTATGTCTAAAACTTTGCTATACCTTATACTTTAGTTTAGAACTCAATCCCATTTTTTAATTTTATTCTCATCCAAACTTTACAAAAGTATTTAAATTTATCGAGTAATTTGCTATGGTTAAATGTAATTGTCAGGAATTCTCAACAAACAGAATTGACAAAGTTTTCAAAAACATAACAAGAGAAAGAAAAGAAAAAAAACAGCAAAAATAATATTAAGCAAGCAAACAATATATGCAATGCAAAGCAACAGTAATACAGCAAAAAGTCCACCAAGATTAGTGTTACCACACAAAAGGGGATTCTGCCTTCAAGACCAGAAAGATGAAATGAGCTGGATGAAATTGAGAAGTGGCTTATCTTATTGGTTAGGAAAAATATTCCTGAATGCATCTGTGTGTTTGTCTATAAATTTAGGAAGGGAAATGTTTTTGCAGTTATTCTTAATGGTATTGGAACCAATAGGAGCAGTACTTTGCAAAAGATTTAAAATAGGCACCTAATAGTATCTACAGAAAGTTTGAAGTTTTATAAAATTTATTAAAAAGACATAGAAGTTAAGACAAATCTCTTGTAAAACATTTTTTATTTCAGAGTTTAGAAAAGGGGTTTGTTTTTTAAATTTGATTTTTGTGTACATGTCTCACTTGGGAACATGGAAGAAATCAACTGGAAAAAAGTTGTCAAATTTATGCATAGTATTTATAACTTGTATAAGAAAATCTGCTAGAATTCATTGAAAACTGATTTTTAAAAAAAATTAAAATTCTTAATCTGGAGTGCTTTTTCATATATTACTATCGATATACTTGACTTGTAATAGGGTGGTGTTGTGTTCTTAATGTAAGTTACCCCACGTTACATGTTTTTTTTTGTAGTTGATAGAGGATTCCCTTTCTCTTTTTTTATATTGAAAATGAATAAAATGCACAACAACATGCAACAATAAGACTTTGTCAAATTTATGCATAGTATTTATAACTTGTATAAGAAAATCTGCTAGAATTCATTGAAATCTTGTCTAATATAAATTTCTCTCCTGACATTATTGCATATATTTAATAATACCTCTTCTACTTTCAGAGATTTTATATCTGGTGGGAAGCAAACTCATTTGATGGCTGGCTATGAATGCTCAACAACAAAAGTGCAATTATCACTTCAGTGTTGAATATGAAAATATATATCCAACATTAATATTACCTATGAGATCTTGTGCTTATTAATATTGTGCCAATACAAACTATTTGCAAATATTTCTACAAAGGAAGTATATTCTCTGTAGACTATCAATATATTTATTAAAATGAGTGCTTATGAAAAAATAGACATGCAAACATACACTAGTAAGGAAATATGTGAAGTTTGTGGTTCAGCATTTTCAAGAAAATCATATTTAAAAAGGCACATGCGAACACACACAGGTGAGAAACCATATTCATGTGAAGTGTGTGGTTCCGTGTTTACAGAGAATTCAGCTTTAAAAAGGCACATGAAAACACATACTGGTGAGAAACCATATTCATGTGAGGTGTGTGGTTCAGCATTTACACAAAATTCAAATTTAACAAGACACATAAAAACACACACTGGTGAAAAACCATATTCATGTGAAGAGTGTGATTTAGCATTTCCACACAAGTCAACTTTAAAAATTCACATGCGGACACACACGGGAGAGAAACCATATGCATGTGAGTTTTGTGGTTCAGCATTTACTAACAGTTCAGTTTTAAAAAGGCACACGATAGCTCACACTGGTGAGAAGCCATATTCATGTGAAGTGTGTGGTTCAGCATTTTCACAGAGATCGCATTTAAATTGTCACATGCAGGGGCACACTGGTGATAAATCATATTCATGCAACGTTTGTGGTTCAGCATTTTCAAGGAAATCACATTTAAAATGTCACATCCAGATACACACAGGAGAAAAACCATATTCATGTGATGTGTGTAATTCAGCATTTGCAAGGAAATCACATTTAAAAAGACACATGAGAACACATACTGGTGAGAAACCATATTCATGTGAAGTATGTAATTCAGCATTTTCAGAGAATGCACATTTAAAAAGACATTTGCGGACACACACTGGTGAGAAACCATATTCATGTGAAGTGTGTGGTTCAGCATTTACAGAGAATTCCCTTTTAAGAAGACACATGCGAACACACACTGGTGAGAAACCATATTCATGTGAAGTGTGTGATTTAGCATTTTCCCAGGCATCAATTTTAAAATATCACATGCAAACACACATTGGTGAGAAACCATTTTCATGTGAACAGTGTGGTTTTTCATTTTCAAGAAAATCACATTTTCATCATCACTTGCAAAAACACATAATTAAAACAAATGTTGTGTAAACTTTGTGCTTCAAGCCAAATTTAATTCAACTAGATAGAAAACAACAGTGGGGTCATCAGTTTTTTTTATAGCAATTACCATAATCATCACATGATTCTGGTTGTAATTATGTACACATTCTTCCCTCTTAGAAAAATTATCAATAATGCATATTACATGTAGATTTGATGACAAACCTCACTTACAATACCACATTGAGGTGTGTGTGGATGTATTTTAAGAATCTTGAACTTTAAAAACCACATGCTGGTGAGAAACCATATTCATGCAAAATGTGAAGTTGAGCACCAAAGCGTAAATTTAAAACTTCATGTGCAGACGCACTGGAGCAGAAAACAAATATATATATGTACTGCCTAATTCAACATTTTCATAGCAATCATATTTAAACACTTATTACAGACACACTCATTTTTCATATGAAATGTGTTATTCAGCAATTACAGTGAATCAGTTATGTGCCATGTGTGATACACGCTTAGGCGATCATGTATCTTTCAATACATGACTAACAAGGTTTTTTTCCCGCATTAGGTTGCCATTTCTTTCTGCAGTAGACCAGTTGCCATCCAAGGTTATAGAACTCGATCTGTCCTACTATTGACCCATAGCTGGAGGGAGAAGAAGAGGATTCATACTTTTCTCAAGGGTATTAGCACGTAAGTGAATGTAATGGATTTGATTGGAATTCAAACTTGGCTCTCTAATTCCTCAGTCTGAGCTGCTATCCATTACTCTACCGTGCCTCCATACAGAGAATACTAAACTAATAAGACATATACAGACCCACCCATCCAGTGTTGTCATAGCAATCATCTTCAACTCTTCAGCATATATATATATATATATATATAAATGTAGGAAAGAATGAGAAGCTCTGAAAAGAGTCTGCCCAAAAGTAGCCTACTGGCATTAAAGTGCTCCATGCCATAAGAAATGGCAGAGATTCAATACTAACTTAAAAACCAGGTCAGCAGTGACTGGCCACTACTATAAGTTTTATGTGCTTGTACCTGAAGATTGTGTACAAGCACATGAAACTTATAGTAGTAGCCAGTCACTGCCAACCTGGTTTTTAAGTTAATATATATATATATATATATATATATATGTAATTCTGTCCTTTGGCTGGAATCTTTCATATTGAAAGCCCAAGTCACCGGGGATCTTCCCCTCTAAGCAATACCTCTTCTTCAACAGTGGCCTGGGTTTATTGCTTGGTACCTGAGGTGTTCCCAAGAGACAAAGTGCCAAAGCTTGGGCAATTTTTCCACAGTATTGTTGTGAAACCCACTTTAAACTTACCATGTGTCACATCCAGTAGGTGCCTTCTATCTATCTGTCACTTTCACTCTCTCTCATATATATATATATATATATATATATATATATAATATTATAAATTAACTGATTTTAAATCAGTTAATTTACAATATTTATGCTCTGTAAATTTACATTGAGTACTGTTTTGTAAAAATAAAAATATCAATTAAGAACATCAGATTATATATCTTACTGTTCTTTCTTTTTATTATATATATATATAAAGAAAATATCCTCTTAAAAGACCATGAGTTGATATATATTTCATTGAGGTCTGAAAATTCAACCCCAACTCTTCAGACCTCATTACACAAATATAAATAGAAAAGATTTTTCCAGGCCTAAAAATAAAAAATTATGTTAAATATGTAGATCTAACATACCGATTACTAATATTATCATTATCTATTGTCTCCTTATGACAATAAGTTGAGCTCTCATTGGAATACTTCCTGCTGAATTACTTCTAAGATCCACCTGTTCACCAAGAGATGGAAAAATTTACTCCAGAGTACTCCCTGAAAAACATTCTGTATCCTTCGTTGCAATCTTTCACTTTTTCCCTTACAGATAAAATCAATGATCTAATCAAAAGAATTTGATGGGAAACCTACTTCTTAAATCCTCAAAATACTCTGAAATACCAGAGAGAAACTTATAATCTGAAATCCCAAAACACTCCACCTAGTAATAAACTTCTAAATCCTTTCAAGGTTGATATGCTCAACTAAATTAAAAAGATCATCTTTAAGAAAACAACCAACCACTTCCAATCCAAAATTAAAAATGACATTAAAGATATAAAAACTTCTAGGAAATTATGGATTAAGGTCGATAAATCAGAAAATATTTACAAAATTAAACCCTCTGATTATCACCAACTCATCCTAAACAAAATAACTAGTTTTTATAAAAAAAGACAAGGACAATAACACCTTATCCTCAATAAATGGAGACCTTGCCAAATTTGCCAAGAAATGTAAAGTTGCTGATAGAGTGGGTACAGGTCATACGAAAAATGCCTACCTGTTATTTAAAGATCATGAATTCAATTTTGTCAATAATTTACAATAACGCTTAATCCTTCTAAATCTGAATTAGGATTAATTTTGAAGAACATACTTAAAAAATAACACTAGCTGTACAAGAGAACTACTCTGTCAATCTTTGGAAAGATTCTTTGGACAGTATTAAATGATTCTGAAATATCACCAATAAAAAAGTGCTACATTCATTCAATTTGACATCATCAATATCTGCCCATCCATTTCCGAAGACTTATTAATAAATAGCCTAAATTTTACTATGAATTATATTAATATTACTGAAGATGAACAGAAAATTATTGTATCATCTAGAAGATCTATACTGATGTACAATGACTCCCCTTGGGTTAACCGGAATAATGAAAATTTGATGTTCCTATGGGAGCATTCAACTCTGCCCAAATAGCAGACTTAGTTGGTATATATATATATATATATATATATATATATATATATATATTATACACCCTACATAGAATTATTAACCCCAACCAAGTAGGTCTTTATAGAGATGATGGTAATGGTCCTCTAACCTCTAAATTACAAAAAAAGATTTTTAAAGTTATTAAATTTATGGGTTTCAAGATAGATATATTCTCTAAGCTTAAAATAGTTAGCATTCTAGATATTATCCTTAACCTTTCAAATGATACATTTAAACCCTTCCAGGAAGAGAATCAGTCCCCCATCTACATCAATATCCACTCTAACCATCCAAAGTCAATAATAGACCAAGTTCCCAACACTGTCAGCACTAGGATAAATAGGTTATCTTCTAGCAATCAAATTTTTAATGAAAATAAATTTATCTACAATCAAGCCCTTGGAAATAGTACATTTAAATAAGAATTATTTTATCAAGAAGGCTTGAAAAACTATAAATCTAAAAACAGGCAAAAGGAAAGTCATATGGTTCAACTCACCCTTCTGAAGGTTTTACAACATTAATATAGGCAGTTTCTTCCTAAAATTAATGGAGAAACATTTTGATAATAAGAATCCATTGAAAAAAATCTTCAATGGGAAAACATTAAAGATTAGTTACTCTTGCATCAACAATGTGGAGAAAATTATCTCTTCCCACAATAGTAGTGAAGTACAAGCAATTAACCCCACCTGTAAACAATCTCTATGATGTCAACGTGCCAGCATTTTTAGAACAGAATTGATATACATTGTTGAAGGATGCAAGGCAAGTCAGCTATTTGCCATTGTTTTCAACAGATTTGTTTTATGAAATTTTGGCAACAGAAACAGTGAAAGCATGGGATTTTATATATATATATATATATATATATATATATATATAAAACCCCCATCTGTTGCCAAAATGTCAGCATCCTGGGTAGGATGACAAACTACGCCCGGCAGCAAGGCCTCTGATCAGGAGGTTTTGAGGAGCGTGGAACCACCTCTTAATTTGCTGGTGTTCCCAGGTTCACCCTGACTAGGAGTGGTAGCACCTGTTAGGGTCCCAGCTATGGGCAAATAGTTAACTATTACTAGCAATACATTTTTGAAAAAAAAAATATTATCAGCTTTACAATTTTGAAAAAAATTATTACCAGAAATACATTTTTGAAGGAAAAATATTACCAGAAACAGATTTTTGACAAAACAAAATATTACCAGCATTAAAAAAACTTTATCGGCATTAAATAACCCATTGAGGTTGATATGCTGTAAAACAAACCAAAATTTCATGAAAAGGATCTGTTGAGAACAATGGCAAATATCCAACTTGCCTTGCGTCCTTCAACAATGAATGTGTATGTCAATTCAGTTCTAAAATTGCTGGCACATTTACATCAGAGATCGTTTATCCACTCAAAATCTGACATATATGCACCTTTATCTCATTCAGTTTGTAATTATTAATGTCAGAAATGTCGATATCCATGTTATCTTGCTTTTCGTCTAGATTTTCTTCCGTTTTTTTCCTTGGATTTTAAAGTAACTTGGGCTGTATATTTCTCAAACAAGTGCTCTGTATCACCATTTTGTTGTGATGCTTGATTTTTCATTGTTTTCTCTAAAATCAGGGGTGTTTTATACATGAAAATAAGCTTTTTTAACCCAGTAATCTTTCTGCTTTTTTAATTCTATACACTAAAGATTACAGTACACAGAATTCTAACCATTTCTCTGGTAAAACCATTCTTTTTTCTTTGACTTTCTAAAAAGAACAATAATACAATCCCTTTTCAAATAACAACAAAAATCAAACATCAGGTTTTTATTCCAGGTAACATTTCATTGTTTTGATGCCCTGATGAAATCTTTTCCTTGTTCATTGTTTACATCACCCAAATTTTCAAGAAAAATTTCATGAGATGAATAAAAAAGTATCTTAAAATTCATATTATAAGCAAAAGCACAAAGAATTTAATCAAATTTTGAACTATTTCAATATAAATAACTTGTTTGATATTTTCCAAAGAAAACAGACCATCTCAGTGTTCAGATTTTCCTCTGCTGTTCCATAAGCAAAGGAAATACAGATATTTTCTGTATCCATTTTTTTTTTGCTCAAATCTACATATAGATTCACTCTTGCTAATTACATGACATCAATTGCAATAGGCATCCCTAATTAAAATTTTGTTTTCAATATCTTCATTTATGTGCCATGCATGATACACACTTAGCCGATGATGTATCTTTCAATACATGACTGATGAGGCAGTAGGTTGCCATTTCTTTCTACAGTAGACCAGTTGCCATCCAAGGCTATATAACCCTGTCTGGACTTGAAAACCACCACCTCTAGACTTTCTCCAAGCATACTACCATTATCCTCCTTATAAATGGACATATTGTGACACTGAATACCAAAGGAAAGTAATTAAAAATATTTATATTATACCATTGTTCAGTTAATTTTATATCCTATGTTTCTGATAAACAACATCAAAAATATCTACAACAGCACTACATCCACACTAGTGACTTCCTGATGTGGTCACACTGTGTCCACATTTTTTTTGTTAATTAACTTTAAATTGTAATTTATAACAAGTTCAAGCAACTGTTATCAAATAAAATATTTTAATAATCAATGAAGAAGATATTAAAATAAATAAACTGTTACAAAATGAAATATTCTTGTTAAATTTATACAGAACAATGGATTAAAATTGAAGGAAAATTTGCTCAGGTGCTTGTTCTCACCTGCATTGAAAATCAGTGTTTTAAATCTTCATTTTACCCTGGCTACTACTGCCACTCAGAAAGTTTACAATTAATATCAAGATACATTTATGAAAATTATCACAAAGCCATAGATATAGGACACCATGTGAATAGGGGCCTGTGGGAGATGCTTGCTAACAACTGTTACAAGGCACTACATACTGCTTTCCTTTCAGATGACTACAACTTCATGCCGCCTACAAAAAATGGAGTGTCAAAAGAAAGGATTTTCTCTTGACACTGCTATTATTTTAACTGCCTTCACTCTTCAGCGATGTTTATTACTTTAAAAAGTGATGATTAGAATTGGAATAAAACCTAAACATACGAAAGTGAATTTTTACATTTTTATTTTGTTCTTGAGAATTTACAAAAAATGAATCACTATTTCCTAGATTTTTTTATTCACAAGAATAATTTTATATTTACACTATTCTAAAAACTAATACAATTGTACTAAAACTCATGCAATGCAATATTTATCATTTATAATGAAATGAATATGAAAACACTTTTTTATTCATAAATTTATAAACATTTACTAAATATTAAAATATGTGAACCAACTATATGGAAATATTATTTTACAATGTTTAAATCAGTTGGCAATTAGTCAATTTTTTGCCAACTATTGTAATAAATAATATAAATTATGTAAATAGGTCTTTTTAGATTCTAATCATTGCTTTTTAAAAAAATTAAAAGTTACTAAGGAGTGAAGGCAATTAATATAATAGCAGTATCATGGGGGGAAAAAAATCATTGTTTTGACACTGCTGGATTTGTGGGCACGAAAGTCCAAGGTTGCCAAATTTTTAAAAAAATAAAATTTATATGGGATCCAGTTTGCTGTAAAAGCTCATTGTAAATTGATCACACCAACACAAGACAAAAATATGACCATCAGCCTCTATGATGTGATACATTCTCACTCTTGATTTCAAAAGGAAATACATCAAAATTTTATTTTTACTACTTTAAAACTTGAACTTGAATAAATGTTTAATCGTCTAGGTTGTTTTTTTTTTAATACACATTCTTTTGAAAGAAGTGTAATTTTAGGAAGGCCAGACGGTTTATGGAAAAAATTGTTAAACTTGTTTTTGTGATGTCAACGAACACTCATTGCCACTTTTGTAATGTCAATGAATACTTGTCACTTTTGTAATGCTTGTTGTAAGAGAGACTTTGTAATCATGTACACCACTATAGTAACGCCATTGAATAAGGCTGGTGTTAGTCCCCTTTAATAACATTCGCACTAATAGTACTTGCTCAGTAATACTTGCTCGAACAGTAACCACCATAGAGTAATCCATATAGAGAATAGTGTAGAGAAGGGAATAGCGATCCGTATAGTAATAGAGGATAGAGTAGAAATGGTGATCCGTATAGTAATAGAGGATAGAGTAGAAATGGTGATCCGAATAGTAATAGAGGATAGAATAGAAATGGTGATCCATATAGCATAGAGGATAGAATAGAAATGGTGATCCATATAGTAATAGAGGATAGAGTAGAAATAGTGATCCGAATAGTAATAGAGGACAGACTAGAAATAACGATCAATTAGATGCCAGCCTACGTTTTACTTATGCATTTCTCTATGGTCACATAATCTACTTAAATTCAATAATGGGATCGCCTGTGATTGCTCACTGGTGATCTATGTTCAAACTCAAATGTCAGCAGTGACACTCTATTCCTATATAACACTTGTATATCTGTTTAGGCTCAGCAGTTAAAAGCTAACAAAATTATTAAGAATCAAGTTTAGGAAAATTATTTTTCAGATAATGAGAAACATGGTCTCAAGCCATAGTAAGAACCCAAATGGTGGTCTTGTGTGAGCCTATTTTTCCAAGTAAGTAGAGCTCACATAAATAAATAACATTTTGACAGCAAGTGGATAAGGCAAATTGACATCAGGGAAAGGACAGTCGAGAAGGCATCTAAACATTTCAACAAGATGAAACAGTTACCAACTTGGAATTCACTAGTGAAAATTCCACAGTTGGACAACAAAGAATGAAAAGAATTCAATAAAATTTTTCCCAAGATCAAATAGTGTGAATTTAAGTTTTCTGAAATTACTGTATGTCTCAAAGACACTTGTGGGGTAAGTAAAAGTAGGAGGGTAATTTTTTTCTGACAGGTGGTTGCACCTTTATTTTTGTGTCTCCTTGAATTGTTTTCCCTTTTTGTCATTGACTCCTTGTGTCTTTTCCTAAACTCTAACCCTTTTTTTCCATTATATATAGTCCTTCTCATTTTTCTGAAAGGTAGTTGTACCTTTGTTTTTCTGTCTCCTTGAATTGTTTTCCCTTTTTGTCATTGAATCCTTGTCTCTTTTCCTAAACTCTAACCCTTTTTTCCATTATATATAGTCCTTCTCATTTTTAAGAAAGGTGGTTGTATCTTTGTTTTTCTGTCTCCTTGAATTGTTTTCCCTTTTTGTCATTGACTCCTTGTCTCTTTTCCTAAACTCTAACCCTTTTTTTCCATTATATATAGTCCTTCTCATTTTTCTGAAAGGTAGTTGTACCTTTGTTTTTCTGTCTCCTTGAATTGTTTTCCCTTTTTGTCATTGAATCCTTGTGTCTTTTCCTAAACTCTAACCCTTTTTTCCATTATATATAGTCCTTCTCATTTTTAAGAAAGGTGGTTGTATCTTTGTTTTTCTGTCTCCTTGAATTGTTTTCCCTTTTTTGTCATTGACTCCTTGTGTCTTTTCCTAAACTCTAACCCTTTTTTACATTATATATAGTCCTTTTCATTTTTAAGAAAGGTGGTTGTATCTTTGTTTTTCTGTCTCCTTGAAATGTTTTTTCCTTTTTGTCATTGAATCTTTGTGTTTTTTCCTAAATTCTAACCCTTTTTTCCATTATATATAGTCCTTTTCATTTTTCTGAAAGGTGGTTGTACCTTTGTTTTTCTGTCTCCTTGAATTGTTTTCCCTTTTTGTCATTGAATCCTTGTCTCTTTTCCTAAACTCTAACCCTTTTTTCCATTATATATAGTCCTTCTCATTTTTAAGAAAGGTGGTTGTATCTTTGTTTTTCTGTCTCCTTGAATTGTTTTCCCTTTTTGTCATTGAATCCTTGTCTCTTTTCCTAAACTCTAACCCTTTTTTCCATTATATATAGTCCTTCTCATTTTTAAGAAAGGTGGTTGTATCTTTGTTTTTCTGTCTCCTTGAATTGTTTTCCCTTTTTTGTCATTGACTCCTTGTGTCTTTTCCTAAACTCTAACCCTTTTTTACATTATATATAGTCCTTTTCATTTTTAAGAAAGGTGGTTGTACCTTTGTTTTTGTGTCTCCTTGAAATGTTTTTTCCTTTTTGTCATTGAATCTTTGTGTTTTTTCCTAAATTCTAACCCTTTTTTCCATTATATATAGTCCTTTTCATTTTTCTGAAAGGTGGTTGTACCTTTGTTTTTCTGTCTCCTTGAATTGTTTTCCCTTTTTGTCATTGAATTCTTGTCTCTTTTCCTAAACTGTAACCTGTTTTTTTTTTAATTTGTTATCTTGTGCAAATCTTGCATTTATGCCTTTTTTGTCTTAATGTTTTTTTCTTTAAAATTTTATGCAGTGTTTGTTTTGTTATTTGCATCTATTTTGATCTCAAGGAGAAGAGAGGTGTGTCGATCTATTACATACTTACATACATACAAAAATACAAATCACATACAATGCCAAGCATTCATTGGTTAATTAAATCACCACTATGTTATTATAGACAATTTACAAATTGCAGCAATGCAACAATTTTGTAATTGCTCTATTTTCATGTATCTCAGTTTTGTGCACTTTTGGGAGAAATGGATGACAGAAGTTTTCTTAAGTCTCTCCAAAGCTCGCTTGCTGATTGGTCAATGCCAACCAATCATATTGTCTGCACATGAAGAATAACTTTTCTCGCGTAGTAATCTGGAGCCTATAGTCACTTATTTAAGCAAGAATTTTTCTTAGCTAATTAGTGAGAATTCAGCTGCCAAACAAATCCACGACAGTTAAAACCATGCATCAACCTTCTCACTCACACGCTAAACATACCTTGTATACACTCACATAATCTTTTCTTACACAGCAAAAATATTTTGAGAACAGTCATTATAAGAGATTTTCATAAACATTCTTCCAGTGAACTTTGAAATACAAATAACAGTTAAAGAGAGACAATTCTTGTTTTATTCAACCTTTTCTTACTTAAATGCATGCTTTCTTTCACATCGTTGTTTGATATTGTACATCTTGTTAAATACATATTTTATGTGTAACAATGTCTTTTGCTTATCCTTTTCTGCGTCAGCCCTGTTTCCTAATCTAAAGTTAAATTAATGTGGTGAAGTCCGCCATAGAAGCACGTGTTCTTTTTCCTTTCTATTCCGTCTAACTAGGTTTTAATGTTTGACAGAAGAATTTAGATTTGCTTGGGAGTTAACATTTTTTTATAAATATCAATTTAAAGCACGTTTGTTTGTTTTTTGTTTTTTCTTGCTTTTCTGAAGGTGATCAATTTGCCATGAATTTAATTAATAATTTACATAGTAAACTGAACCTTCTTCCTTGGAACTTAAAAAAACAAACAATTATATTCGTGATTTGGAGTGCATATGAGGGAGAAAAATTGTAAGAAAATTTATGGAAGATACATTTCTGTAAGAAAACGCCATTTATTTTTGTCTTCGTAAATTCTGTTTGAGAAACTGAGGCATCAATGGGAATAAAATTAGGGAAAAATAACTAAAAATAAAAGTAATGGGAAAATTAGAGATAAAATTTAAGGATTCCGTTGATTGAAAGAATAATTTTGTGTTTGTTACACTACACTCCAGTGAATAACTTTTAGATTCCTTGATTATCTCCCTTGACTTTCGCTCTCTTTATCATAAATGGCTTCATTGCTGAAAGTTTAACTGTAAAACTTGTAGATTATTTAAAATCGGAAAAGTGTCACCCTTTTCTCTCATGTATGGCGATGCTTACATGAAAAAAAGCAAACAGAAGTAAGCATAACGCCGTCTTTGTTTCTTCTTTATTTACAAATTAACACAAAATAGGTTAGGAAAGATAGAAAAAAAACTGACATTTTTTTTTTTCCTATTCAACAAAATTTGAATATTTTCTTAATTTCTTTTTGCTAAGTGAATTATTTTTTTTATATTTCGTCACTGGTCTTTTAAATAACTTATATTGACAAGTTTTTTATTAGACGGAAGTTGAAAACGGCGAAAAATATTTGGTCCCTCGTTTAAAGATTAGGGTTGTTTTTTATGGTCTCCTGTTGACGTTGACGCAAGAAAAACAATTTTTAACAAAATTTGAATGTTCTAAAAATGATTAAAAGTTACATAATGGAAACCCTCTTGTCTTTCGTCTTAAATATTTTGACGATAAAACTTTGTACCTCCACAGACTCTCGAAATAGCATTCGAAATTTTGATTAAAAAACTTGTTTTTCTTGCGTCGGAGGTTATACTAACTTTTTTTTTCTAGGTACCTCCATGAGATCGCTAAAAAAAAGCATAGCATGACGAAAGAGACGCCAAACTTGACGAAAACAAAACTTTATCGTATGTTTATGCTAAAAGGATAGATCAAAGTATTTTGGGGGGTATTTTTTTTACATTTTTTAATCGTTCCTAGCACATCCAAAATTTTTGTTAAAAATGTTATTTTTTTTTTAGTCAGAAAAATTGACAGATAGTCAATCATGTCAATCATTTTTCCATTAAAAAAAAAAAATGAAAATCTCAGTTTGAAATTCTTTTAAAAATCAATTATAATTTTTTCAAAACTTATTTTAAGAAAGTTAGAAATTATAATGTTTATTTAAAATATTTTGAAACAAGTTTAACTTAGTTTCTGTGCTGGAAAGATGTAATTTGAAAATAAAACAAAGCAGGTCATAACATTTTGTGTCACTTGACAGGTGACAAAAGATATTTTCATGGCATTGATAACTTACATGAGGATAATTTGTTATTAAGAGAAAAGTATTTTTTGATTATTTTTTTTCATCCTTCCTAGCACGTTCAAAATTTTAGTTAAAAATTTTGTCTTAGTCAGCAAAATTGCTATAAAATCAATGATGTCCGCCATTTTTGAGACTTTTGTAAACAAAAAAATTCTCCATTTAAAAATCTTGTAAAAATCAATTATATTTTTTCAAAAGTTATTTGAGGAAAATTAGAAAATTTAAAGTTTACTTAATAATATCACTGGAAACAAACATTACTTACTTTTTTAGCAGAAAAAAAATTAGTTGAAAATAATAGAAGCATGTCTGCCTAACTTTGAACATGGTGACTTGTTTGGAGTTGTGAATTGATGGTTACATCGATTATTGACAGCTAACGTCAGGAATTTATCGAACAGAAATGACAATTTTTAAAAACTTCATGTAAACCAACTTATTTAACTACACAGTGGTTTTTAAGAATTAAATTCTTTCAACAATCATTTCTTGTTGATTTTTTAGGTTCTTTAGCTTTATGTTTGAAGAGGATTTCTGGAAAAATAAAATTTGAAATACTAACAATAAAATAAATTTAAAATGTCATAAGTGAGAGTGGCATAAAATATGAGAGAGGTATTTAATTTTTATATACATCTCTTATGAAATTTTATGGTATTATTTTTATTTTTTTATTGCCATAGCATTTATAAATTAACTGGACAAGGGTAATTGCATAACATAAATTAAAATGTATAAGTAAATCTGCTAGATTTTATTGAAATCTTTTCTAATAGAAATTTATCAGTTGAGAATATTGCATATGATATTTAATAATGCCTCTTTTACTTTCAGAGATTTTACATATGGTGGGAAACAAATGATCTCATTTGATGGCTGGATATGAATACTCAACAGAAAAAGTATAATTATCACTTCAGTGTTAAATATGAAAATATATATCCAAGATAAATAATACCTATGAGAGTTTGTGATTTGTGAAAAGAAAAGCTGAAAAAAAAACTGCTATAATGTGATTAATGATATTGTGAATATACAAAGTTTGCAGAACTATTTCCTTCTGTAGACTATCAATATATTTATCAAGATGAGTTCCTATAGAAAGATAAACATAGAAACATGCACTGGTAAGGAAACATATTCATGTGAAGAGTGTGGTTCAGCATTTTCATGGAAATCACGTTTAAAAAGACACATGCTAATACACACTGGTGAGAAACCATATTCATGTGAAGTGTGTGGTTTAGCATTTACAGAGAATTCAAATTTAAAAAGGCACATGAAAACACATACTGGTGAGAAACCATATTCATGTGAAGTGTGTGGATCAACATTTTCACAGAAGTACAATTTAACGGTTCATTTGCAGGCACACACTGGTGAGAATCCTCATAGATGTGAAGTGTGTGGTTCAGCATTTTCATGGAAAGCACATTTAAAACGACACATGTGAATACACACTGGTGAGAAACCATATTCATGTGAAGTGTGTGGATCAGAATTTACAGAGAATTCAAATTTAAAAAGGCACATGAAAACACATACTGGTGAGAAACCATATTCATGTGAAGTATGCAGTTTAAAATTTTCATGGCAATCAAATTTAAAAAGACACAAGGAAACTCATACTGGTGACAAACCATATTCATGTCAAGTGTGTGGATCAGAATTTACAGAGAATTCAAATTTAAAAAGGCACATGAAAACACATACTGGTGAGAAACCATATTCGTGTGATGAATGCAATTTAAAATTTTCATGGCAATCTAGTTTTAAAAGACATAAGGAAACTCACACTGGTGAGAAATCATATTCATGTGAAGTGTGTGGTTCAGCATTTACAGAGAATTTTACTTTAAAAAATCACATGAAAATACACACCGGTTAGAAATCATATTTATGTTAAATATGTGATTTAGATTTTCATGGAGATCGCATTTAAATAATCACATGCGATCACACACAAGTGAGAACTCATATACAAGTGAAATTTGTAATTCAATTTTCAGAGAATGTGCATTTAAAAAGACACATGCAAACACATTGGTGAGAAACCATATTCATGTGAAGTGTGTGGTTCAACATTTACAGAGAATTCAGTATTAAAAAAGCACATGAAAACACAAACAGGTGAGAAACCATATTCATGCAAAGTATGTGGTTCAGCTTTTTCAGGGAGATCATGTTTAAATAATCACATGCAGACACACACTGGTGAGAAACTATATTCATGCAATATTTGTGGTTCTACATTTTCATTCATATCAAATTTAAAAGTTCACATGCAGACACACTGGAGAGAAACCATATACATGTTAAACCTGTAATTCAGCGTTTTCAGTGAATGTTCATTTAAAAAGACACATGCGAACACACAGGTGAGAAAGCATGTGAAGTGTGTGGATCAGTATTTCCACAAGTACAGTTGAAAAGTTCATATGCGGACACACTGGAGAGAAACGTCATAGATGTGAAATGTGTGGCTCAGTTTTTTCAAGGAGATCAAATTTAAAAGTACACATATGGAAACACTGGTGAGAAACCATAATCAGTGAGAAAATTGCAGTTCGGCCTTTACAGCTAATTCACTTTTAAAAATCATTTGCTGATACTTATTAGTGAGAAATCATATTCATGTGAAATGTGTCATTCAGCGTTTTCTCAGGCAAGACTTTCAAATATCACCTACAAATACACACTGATGAGGAACCAGTAAGATGTGAAATTTGTGGTTCAATACTTACAGAATGTTCTCCTTTAAAATGACATGAAAACACTTTTTTGATGAGAAACTGTATTCATATGAAGTGTATGGTTCAGCTTTTTCACAAAGATCATGTTTAAATTGTTACATGTGGCACACTGAAGAGAAACCATATACATGTGAATTTTGTGATTCAACATTTTCAGAGAATACACATGTAAAAAGTTATTTGCAAATGCACAGTGGACAGAAACTAATTTGTGTGTAGCTGGATGAAAATCATTGCAGCCTTCTAGGTTTTCAAAATTAATAGATCTCTTGTTCATCAAAAGGGCAGTATTTGCTCAGTATCTTGTCAGCATAATAGTCAAGGTAATTCAAAAGGATGTTACACCAATGTCCGTAATCACTGGCAGCTGTTAGGCCACTGGGGTCAATATTCAAACATCTTAGTTTCCAACTTGTTTCTATACTTGAATAGGTCCTTTTTTATGTTGAACAAATTATAACGAATATGAACATGAAGTATATTGAAACTTCAAGCCAAGTTTTATTTAACTAAAAGTTTGCAGTGTGGTCACCAGCATTTTATTGGTATTAGCATTGTCATCAAACGGTTTCAGTTTTAAGTGTGGAAGCCAATACGTGCATATAGCACAACACACTTAAAGTTTATGGTTTAATATTGTCTTTCCAATCAGTTTTGAAAAGATACATGTGAACTCCCACTGGTGGAAAACCATATTTGTGTGAAGTGTGTAATGGATTTATTCAACTCAAAAAAATACATGAATTTGTTTTCCTTATGCTAAGTCTTGAAAAACACTATACAAAAGTCACTGTTTTTTATCCATAATGTCCAATGTGTTATTGTAACTGAATGCACATCCATTTTTGTTAAATGCATGCATGTCTTAGACAGATAATCACTTTTAGGCAAATAACTCTTTGAAGCAATGTTGAGTTTCATCCACAAGTATTTTATTCACCAAACAAGGTAAAACTGAAATGGATTAAAAATGCAGTTACACCAAAATATGAACAGAAAATAAGAAGAAATACAAACAGGGCTGGGCCTAACATGTCCTGGAACCTTGAAAAGTCCTGGAAAATTAACAGGGTCTTTTCCAAGGAAGGAAATTCTTATTATTCACTATTTTATAAAGTTTAAATCAATTGGCAATTAGCCAATGTTTTGCCAACTATTCTAATAAACAATATCATGAATAAATTGTGTAAATAGGTTTTATTAAGATTCTAATCATCGCTTTTTCAAAAAATAAAAGTTACCAAGGAGTGAAGGTAGTTAAAATAATAGCAGTGTCATGGGAAAAAACTCCTTTTGACACTGCTGGTTTTTGTGGGCAAAAGCATGCTGTATAAGTTTATTGTAAATTGATCACACCTACACAAGCCCAAAATATACCCAACAGCCTATACAATGTGATATCGTCTCACTCTTGATTTCAGAACAAAGTATATAACAATTTTTCTGCTTTAAAAATGTTAGACTTGAATAAATGTTTAATTGTCTAGGTTTTTTTTAATACATATTCTTTTGAGAGAAGTGTATTTTTAGGAAGGCCAGACAGTTTATGGAAAAATTGTTATACTTGTATATCTTTTTAGGCTCAACACTTAAAAGCTGCCAAAATTGTTAAGAATTCATTTCAACTTTAGGAAAATTGTTTTCCTAAAAAAATTGAGAGAGAAGTAGTCTCAAGCCCTAGCCAGAACCCAAATGGAGGTCTTGTGTGCGCTTATTTTTCCTAGTAAATAGGACTCAGGTCAATAAATAACAGAGAAGAAATTTTGACAGCAAGGGGACGAGGCAAATTGACATCAAAGGCATTTGAAAATATCTAGACATTTCAACAAAATGAAAGATACCAACCAGCTCCAGCTTGTTGATAATATGTTCATATTTATCAAATTCATATTTTAAATATAACCTCCTTTTAATTCACTTGAAACACTAATTTTGGGATTAAATTGTCATTAATATTTTATTAGTTAACTGAAAGTAAATTTTTTTTTCTAATATTACTACTACTCCTATCTTGGTCTGACTTCAAAACTACCACTTCCAGACTTTCTCCAAGCTACTACCATTATCTGCCTTATAAACGAACATTTTGTTACACCGAATACCAAAGGACTCACTCTAAAGAAAGTAAATAAAAATATATTATTTATTTCATACCCTTGTGTCAGTTCATTTTATGTCCTATGATGTTTCCAATAAACAATATCTACAACAGCACTACATCCACACTGGTAACTTCCCAAAGTGATCACACTACATCCACATTATTTTTTTTCTTTCATTAACTTTAAATTATAATTCATAACACATACTATAAGAAATTTCAAGCAACTTTATCAAATGAAATATTTTTAAAATCAATAAAAAAGATATTAAAATAAATAAACTTTATTACAAAATGAAATATACCTGTTATATTTATACAAAACAATAGATTAAAATTGAAGGAAAATTTAGTCAAGTACTTGTTGAACCAAGCTTCCAAGTGGGAAGAGATTCTACCTTCCTTGAAAATCAGTTTAACCTAACTACTGCTTCCAGTGCAAATTTCACACTGCAATTAATTCCAAGGAAATATTCATGAAAATTATCACAAACTCATAGATGTGGGACCCCATATGAATCAGGGCCTGTAAGACAAACTTGTTAAAAAGTGCCTATTGCTTTCCTTTCAGACGCCTACAACTGTTTGGAAAAAAAACACAGCATGTCAAAAGGGTGTTTTTTTTCTCTTGACACCACTATTATTGTGTACTACCTTCACATTCTTGGAAATGTTTATTTATATGATTATAAAAATATGTGGACCTAGTACAATATGTTATTTATTATTTACCTTTTATAAAGACTTTTTATTTACCATTCGATAAAGAAATATATGTGATAAGAAATCTTTTTATTCCAAAAGTTTAAAAAAATTACAAAATTATCAAAATATACAAACCATCTATAACGCAATATTTATTACTTACCATTTTATAAAAATGTATTATATATAATAGTTAAAGTATAAAATATATTGTTATGAGGATGCATATCTATTTTTAAAAAAAGTCTACAATAAAGTTAAAATTTATAGTAAGGGATTCTACTGAATCCTACCTGTTAATACAAAAAAGTTTTCTTTCATGAAGTAGTTGTAAAATAGAGAAATTAGAAATAGAACGTTTTTTGGAAAGTTTTAGATCATTCCAGTATATTCAAGAAAAATCTAGACGATTCGAAAAACATCTAGAAATATGCTAATTAGGTTCTGGCCTCTATAAAAATAGTTTTTTGGAAAAGAGTTGTCAGTTGTAAAAAGGAATTTCTGCCATTATCAACTCCGGCTTTTTGATTCGAGGATTATTATATCCAGCCGAAAGAATCTTTATGAAAAGTTGCCGACCAACAAAAACCCAAAAAGAGAATTTCATGGAACAAATCTGGTAAATAGAATTTTGACTATTTTCATTGACCAAACTAAAAATTAATCTATATATACACACATTTATGGATTTCCAGTAATAGCACTTAGATTACTTCGCTAGCCCTAACTTGGTAAAGATACTTGACTCATCTTCCGTCTCCTTTGTAACACTTTGCCAGTAAACTCTGTGTTTTCTGTTTTGTATGCCACAATTGTATATCTTGTATATATTTTATTTTGTGTTTTTAGTAAATTAAATATTTGTTTGTGATTTAGTTCTGTGTTTTGGTAAATCATTTTTTTTCTTTTGTGACAATTTCCAACACGTAACAATATATAGTTTCTCCTTGTCATAGTAGTGTGCCTACTTGTCCCAGTGATCCTAAGAGCAAAGTTGTCTGGAGTTCCAACTCCTATAGGGGCCATCCATAGTGGTAAGGTCAAAGAGGAAGGACCAGACTGAACGCGGCCAGCCCCTGAAAACCCAAATGGCAGAATAGGCAAAGATCTACATGATCTCAACAGTCAAACTGGCGGAAGAAGACAGCACCTTGCAGGCTTTCATAATCAAGATGGATTTTGACAGACCAACCATCCAACATCCTGATGCAACCAAGTTTGCCAGATTTCACTTGTTTCAATCCCTTTTGAGCCACAAGTGAGGCACATCCAGCCAAGTGTGTGGGCTTCTCTATCACGCAAATTCACACAAATGGTTTCATCAAACTCTTTTTTATTCACAACCATTTCTGTCCCCGACCACCAGGGGAGAGAAAGAGAATAGGGAGAGAGGATGACAATCCCAATGCAAGCAAGTGCCAATAACACATAACTATGAGATCAAGTTTTTTTATATTTTATGAAAATATCTTTGAATTATAAAACAAGTATTTATTTCTTTAAAAATGGAAAAAATGATAAACATTGCATTGTATTAGTTGGTTCTCATTTTTAGAATGTTGTAAATATAAAATTATTCTTGTAAATAAACAATCTAATAAATAAATAGTGGTTAGTATTTTTGTTGTAAATTCTCAAAAAATCCCCAAAAATGCACTTTCATATGTTTGGGTTTTAGCACACTGTAGGTGACTATTTTTGCCAAGCAAAATGTTAGTTCTACAAATGCAATTTGAATTTCTTGGTTGTGTAGTCATATCCTTTTATGGCAACACCTAGACTGAAATCCAGAGACAGGCTACTGCAATTTCAGATATATAGAACCAATATCTATATATATACATATATATATATATATATATATATATATATATATATATATATATATATATATATATATATATATATATATGGACAGGATTCCATATACAGTAAAAGGGGAAGTAATATTTATAAATGATGCAGAGTACTAAATGTTAAAATTCTAATCATCACTTTTTAAAACAACAAATATTGCTGAGAGAGTGAAGGTAGTTAAAATAATAGCGGTGTCAAGGAAAAACTCCATTTGACACACTTTTATTGTGAGCATGAAGGTTAAAGACTATTAAATTATTTTATTTAAAATAATTTGAAATCTATTGCTTGGTTATTTATTTTTGGCATTTTTCCAAATAATATACTTTTTTATTTTATTTTATTTATGTTCCAACATTGTTATGGATTTAAAACTCTAGTTCATGAATATCAATTTTTTTAAATAAATTTTATATGGGATCCAGTTTACTATGTAAATTCATTATAAATTCCTCATCCTACAAAAGCCAAAAACATGCCCATACAATGTGATACCATCTCACTCTTGCTTTCAGAACAAAATATAATTTTAAAACATTCCATTTTTTTTTCTTGGCTTTTGAAGTGTGATCAATTTATGATGAATTTATATAGTAAAAGTGAAATCCTTTTTTTGAAAGTAAAACAAATAATTTCAACAGTCAAAATGGCAGCCAATGTCCAAAACAATCTGAAGTCCATCATTAACTGAGGCAAAAGATAGTTTGTTAATTTTAACACCTCCAAAACTAAACTTCTCTCCATTAATCATCAGAGAGACCCCTTTCTGCCTCCTATCAGCATGGCTGATGCTAACCTCCAGGAAAGTGACTTGTTGCACCTTTTCGGGCTAACATTCTCAGTTGACACGAAGTGGAAAGACAATATTGAATCCATTGCTAGGTCAGCTGCCAAGAAAGTTGGTTCACTGTGTTGTGCAAGAAAACTTTTCTCTCCAGAATCTGTCTTACATATTTATAACTCTACCATTCGTCCATTCTTAGAATATTGCTGCCACATACGTTCCGGTGTCCCTGCTATTTACCTTTAGCTCCTTGATAAAATCCATAGAAGAATCAGCAATATTATTGGTCCTGATCTGGTGGCGTGGCTTCAGTCACTTTTCCACCACCCTAAGGTTACCTCACTGTGCCTCTTCTATAAATATTTTCACGATAATTGTTTGGATAAGTTTTGCTATGGGACCTAGACTTTTTAAATTTAAGCACTGTACAAGGCTGGCATTGAGATCTCTTGTCAATTTACAGTTGAGCTGGCTAGATGTAACTGTAAATTCTATGCCAAATAGTTTCTTTTCTCGCACTTCTCACTTGTTTAACTCCCTTCCAGCTCCAGCTTTACAGCCAATTTTAAAATACAAAAATTTAAATGCAGTATTAATCGCTATCTACAGTCCTCCTAATTTGTCTTTCCGCTTCACACACATTAATTAATATTTCTGTTCTTAATTCTTCCACACCTTGTAACCCCTTATATCTTGGTGGCTTTATTACTGCCTTGCATAGAATGATACCGATTAAGAACCAAAAAAACAAAATTATATACATGATTTCGAGTGTATTTCACAGTAATATTTTATGGGGAACAAAATTGCAAGAACATTTATGGAAGATGCATTTCTGTTGAAATTTATTTTTGTTTTCGTAAATTCTCTATTTTGAAAACGTAAACATCAGTGGAATAAAATTAGGGAAAAATAACCAAAAATAAAGGTAAAGGGAAAAATAAACGATATAAAATATTAACTATGATATTTAACTAAGGATTCCGATAATTAAATGAATATATATCGTAATTTTGTTACAGCGAATGAGTGCAATAACTTTTATTTTCGTTGATTATCTCCCTTGATGTGTCGCTCTCTTTATCGCAAATGACTTCATTGCTGAAAGTTTAACAGAAAAACTTGTAGCCTATTTAAAATAAAACTAATAAAAGTTTAACCGTTTTCTCTCATGTATGCTGATGCTTAAATGAAGAAAATCAAACGAAAGCAAACAGAAGTAAGCATAACGCCATCTTTATTCCGTCTTTGTTTAAAAATTAACGCAAAAAATAGTTACGTTGGAAGATACAAACTTTTTTTTCCTAAAATTCAAAGTTTGGATATTATTTATTTTCTGAATTTCTTTTTCTGAAATGAATTTTTTTAAAAATATATATATATATATATATATATATATATATATATATATATATATATATATTTCCTTACTGGCCTTTTAATTTATATTGATAAAGTTTTTTTTTTTTATACGGAAGTTGAAAACGGCGAAAAATGTTTCGTACCTCGTTTCATTGTGTTAAGTCTTCAGTGTTCTCTGGAAAAAAAACATTTTCATTTTACTTAGTAAGTAAAATGAAAGAGAACTCAGAAAGCATTTTGTTTTTAACACAATGCTTTAAACCGAAACGAGTGACTAAGTTTAAATCAGTTAATATTCCTCAAAGTTTCAAACAAGTATATTTTTGAAGATTTCTTTTTAATAAAGAGAAGTACATTGCAATGAAAAGCGACTAAAATGGGCGTTAATCAACTATAAATTTTAACCAAAAAATAAATAAGTATTTTGCTTATTGGGAATATTAAATTTAATCTGTTAGCTTGAAATTAAAAGCTTCAAGATTTTTCATTTAAAATTTATTTTAAACCTTAGGTATCGTTTTTGTTTTGTTTTTTCTAAAAAAAGAATATACAAAAAAATACTTTCATTCATTTGTGCATAAGTCCTGAAAATTTCATTAAAATCTGACAATTATTTAACAAAAATTTTCGAAATAATGTTTTCACCGCAAAAATAGGCTAAATTTCCCATTATCTTTGGCCCACCTGCTGATGCAAAAAACAGGTTTTTTAACCAGCATTTTGGACATGCTAAAGAGAAAATATTTAATAAAATAATTTGGTTTTCCTCTTAATAATAACATAAACATTATGATTAAAGTGTTTATGCTATTGTAATTTTTTTTTTAGATTTTTTTGTAAAATATATATTTTTTATTTTACATCTGTTACCACCAATTATTTAATCTTATGAAATTTCAAGAAATTAAAATTCCTGCCTTTTCATAGTTATATTAGTTAAAAGCAAGATTCCATTGAGAATTTAAATCATCAACTTGTTTTTATCAAACAGAAACACTATTTACCGAAAATCTGCTCTGACTTGTAAAATACAAAATGTAATAAAACTGTACAATTATTTAATTAGAAAAGCTTTTAATTGCTTTTATAAATAAGATATATTAAGGACACTATCATCTTGAGAAAGCGAGTCTACAAATACCATTGGATGGAAAATATTTTTAAATTAATTTTTCTTTTTTGAATATTCAGAAAGAACATTAATTTTATTACCGTTTGAGTAGGTCCCAGTAAACCCACGGATGGTTCATTTTATTAGCTTAGTAAGTGGTGACACAATTTCTTGAAACAAAGAATAAAAACAGTTTCCAAATTTAACGAAGCTATTTAAAGTGTAGCATTATTTTGTGATAAGATTAAAAAAATATGCCTGGCAGAAAGTTTTAATCAGCTTTTATAAAAAAGAAATATAATTGGAGACAAATCTCATGTAAAAATTTTCTTGCATAATGTATATTAGTTCCAATCCTGTTAGAAATGACTACAAATCTTCCCCCTCCTCAAATCTATAGAAAAATTGCACAGATACATGCTGGGATTTCTTCCTAGCCAATAAGATTACTTCTCTGTCTCATCCGCCATATTTTTGTTCTTTCCTGTTTAAAGTCAGAATGCTGGTATCACTTGTCTGTATTCCTTTTTAATCACCATTCTTAGTTTGCAAACTTTTTGCCTTATTATGGTTGCTTTGCCTAATTTTGTCTTGCATGTGTACAGAGTGCGGCAAAAGTTGCACACTATAGTGATAATTTGTTAAAAGTATAATTACACATGAATATTTTATTTACTAGTTATTAAATTGTTATATATGTTGTTCAAAATGTCCTTTTTTGAAAAAGTTTTCAATTCTGTGTCTGCATGATTCATTAACATGTCAGAGTTTCCTCTGTCATTTTACTGCATTCATATTCAATTCTTTAAGTTCCTCAATATTTCTTTGGCAAGTCTGATAAACAACTGATTTCAAATAGCCCCACAGAAAAAAAAATTCCAATAGTGTGAGGTGAGGTGACCTCAGTAGCCATTCAACCAGACTTCTTGGACCTATCCATTAACCTATATGGTACACAACTTTTATCTCACCTTGTATATTGTCTGCTTAGTAGGTTGTTTTTTTTTGGGGGGGGGGTGCTGTGCTTTGCTTAATTTTGCTTTTGTTTAATAGAAACTTTGTCAATTCTGTTCGTTGGGCAGTTCTACCAATTACATTTAACCATGGCCAATATAGAAACATTTTTATTTGTTTTTGAAATTTTACTTTACTGTTGTGTACATTTGTCACCAGAAAACATGGAGAAAATAAATTGGAAAAAGTTAATTCCCAAATTCATGCATAGTAACACTGGGTATAAATTTGACAACTCACTAAATTAAAATGTATAAAAAAAATCTGTTAGAATTAATCTTGTCTGAGTTCATTTTAATTTTTAAGTCAAGAATATTGCATGCAACATATGATATTTAATTATATCCCTTGTTCTTTCAGAGATTTTACATCTTTTGTGAAACAAATGAACTCTCTGGATGGTTGGATATAAATACTGTACATGTACAATGAAAGTAATTTTCATTTCGGTGTTGAATATGAAAGTAGATGTACAACATCGATAATATCTGACATTGGAATTTGTGCTTTGTGAAAAAAGTTGAAAAACATGGGAAAAACAGCATTCTTTTACAATGTGATTATTGATATTTTATTTGATTATACAAAAATATATTTGCAAAAACAGCTACAAAAGAAGTGTATTCTTTTATAAACTGTCAATATATTTATCAAAATGAGTTTGTATGGAAAGATAGGCATGCAAACATGCACTGGTAAGGAAACATATGCATGTGAAATGTGTGGTTCAGCATTTTCATGGAAATCATATTTAAAAAGACACATGCGAATACACACAGGTGAGAAACCATATTCATGTGAAGTGTGTGGTTTAGCTTTTACAGAGAATTCAACTTTAAAAAGGCACATGAAAACACACACTGGAGAGAAACCATATTCTTGTGAAGTGTGTGGTTCTGCTTTCTTACGGAGATCAAATTTAAATCATCACATGCAAACTCACACTGGGGAAAAACCATATTCATGTGAAGTGTGTAGTTTAGCATTTACCGAGAATTCGCTTTTGAAAAGACACATGAAAACACACACTGGTGAGAGACCATATTCATGTGAAGTGTGTGGATCAGCATTTACAGAGAATTCAAATTTAAAAAGGCACATGAAAACACACACTGGTGAGAAGCCATATTCATGTGAAGTGTGTGGTTCAGCATTTCCACACAAGTCATATTTAAAAGTACACATGCGAATACACACTGGTGAGAAACCATATCCATGTGAAGTATGTGGTTCAGCATTTACAGAGAATTCAGTTTTAAAAAGACACATGAAAACACACACGGGTGAGAAACCATATTCATGTGAAGTGTGCAATTTAACTTTTTCACAGAGATCGCATTTAAATTGTCATATGCGAGGACACACTGGTGAGAAACCATATTCATGCAATGTTTGTGGTTCAACATTTTCATGGAGATCAAATTTAAAAGTTCACATGCGGACACACACTGGAGAGAAGCCCTATACGTGTAAAGTCTGTGATTCATCATTTTCAGAGAATGCACATTTAAAAAGACACTTGCGAACACACACTGGTGAGAAACCATATTCATGTGAAATATGTGGTTCATCATTTACAGAGAATTCAGTTTTAAAACGACACCTGCGGACACACACTGGTGAGAAACCATATTCATGTGAAGTGTGTGGTTCAGCATTTGCTCGGACATCACTTTTAAAATATCACTTGCAAACACATATTGGTAAGAAATCATTTTCATGTGAAATTTGCGGGTTTGCATTTTCAAGAAGATCGCATTTCAATAGTCATTTGCAAAAACACATTTAATGAAAATAAATATCAAGTATTCTTGGGGCTGTCTGCTAAGTTTTATTTTATTAGTTAAAAGATGACAGTGGAATCACCAATTGTCTATTACTATTAGCATTGTCTTCACTTGGTTCTCATTGTAAGTATGGAAGCCAGTACATGCATATTCTCACACATTCTCCTCTCCTAGTAGAATTAGCATCAATGAATTTTGCTTGGTTCAATTGGATCTTCTTAGTTCCTGTTTGACCATGGTTTTATCACCTCCTACCTTTGTTTTGATATATTGTCATCCTCTTGTTCAGGCTCTGTCAAATAGTCCTTATCGTATTTTGCAGTATGGGTCATTGAGATTGTCTGAACTTAGGACGGTCAGATCATTAACTGACACTGTTAAGATATGATACAATCCCCCACTCTACTAGATTTCAATTTTCATAAGGTAGTATCGATATAAAATACAAATTTTATTATAACCTAATTATGTACAATGTTGGATCATATGCAATATAGGTGAACAGTCCAACTAGAAAAATTGAAAATAAATACGATGTATCTAAATACAAATTAGTAGACATGTCATAATAGATCATTCCATCTTAATCATGTTTTGCAGTAAGTTTTAACATCAACTTGATATTTTTCTTGTTAAAAGTTGAATACTTTTAATACATTCAACATTATGGATAAAGAATAGTGAATTTTATAAAGTGTTTTTCAAGATTTAGCAAGAGCAAAACAAATTCGTGGATTTGGATAAAAAAAAAGGACCCAGAATGATATCAAAATCCCCCCAAAATTGCCATCATTTAAAAGTCAGTTGTGATTAGTTTAATTTGTAATGTATATTAATGTAGGTAGAAAAATGCAAATGTTGATAAGATTGTGAGGATTACAAAGTACTGCCCAGAGCCCCCACTCAGGCTTGGGACCCTGTGGTCAGGGGGTTTGGTGGTACACACCAGCCCTGCTTAGCATTCATCCCCAGAGATTGAAAGCAGCATTACCATTAAAAATCACAAGCAAGTACAAACCAGTGTGATACCATATTCATGCAAAGTGTGCGATTCAGCATTTCAAGCAGTAGATTTTAAAACTTCACATGTTGACATATGCTAGAGAGACACCTTATACATGTGAGCTTTGTCATTCAATATTTTCACAAAAAATTCCACAAAATCTCAAAGAAAATATTGTTTTTATCAAGGATTTTTTTTTTTTGAGGTCCTGAATTATCAGTAATGATTACATTATGTTTTCAAATTTTTATAGTAAATGGTATTTATTATAATCCGTAAATTATACTTGAAAATTATTTTTTTACTGCTCTTCTTTTCCATCTTCTTTCTAGTTTCGGTGCACCTGATTATGGTAGAGTAGTTATGTTTGAATTCTTGCTTTTGTTTTGAATGGTTGTTTTTTTTAATTCTTTAAGGATTTTATTTACTCATTGTTGCCATGGTTGGAGGAATTATTGTTGATATATAAATATTCAGGTTTACTTAATTTTTATACACTTACATATTCAGTGTGCGATGGGTAAATTGTCGCTGTTATATATTTTTAATTTCACGCATGTGCGTTGTTTGTTTTTGATTTTGTTGACTGCACAGTATAGTAGGATCAGTTGGGCACCATCTGTGAGAAAAAGAGCATGATGACACAGTTCACACTGCCAGAAATTTGGAAACACCATCCTATACTGCTTGGCATTTGTGCCAGAAGCTCCAATACAAACATTTCAGAGTTTTTGGATGTCAAACTAAAGACAATGCAGAGAATTCAGAAATAGTTTGTGGCGTCTAATGTTGATTATGAATTTACAGCAACTTGGAAAACTCATTCTAATCATTCTGATAAGAACTCCCAAATTTATTAGTGAGGTCCTCAGACTCAACACAAAGGCCTAGACCAAGTGCTTTGAGGAGGTAGTGCTGCCCTGGGTCAAGAGGGTGGCTGCAGGAAGACCCTATGCCGCAAAAGCAGGAGAACCCAGTCATTGCTGTTATCTGGCTCCCTAACTCTCCAGGCTGCAATCCCCTTGATTATTATGTGTGGTCACAGTTGTAAAAGCAAAGATGAACTGAAGGCAAGAATTATGGCAGGATTCACCAACTTAAACAAGGTGACTGTCCAGAAGAGATGATGTTTGAAGCCAATGGCGATTTTATTGAATAAATTTACTTTTTAGTATTTCAAGATGTTTTTGTGTAATTTTGATAAATATGTCTGTTAAAATGAGATGTCAGCGTCATTTTCATTTTCATGTAATTTGGACGATAATTTATCCATTGCATCCTGTATATAGCAATATTTACAGTCTTTCAAGTAGGCTTTGTATCTGTTAATTTCTTGAAATTCAGCGGGATGCGTCATCTCTCCTTAAATTCGGAACACCACAAATTATACTAACATTGTTTTTAAAGTGTCAAATGCACATGATACATGACTGACCAATGAAAATCAAACAACACAAAAGTAAAACTACCAGAATTTCTTTTTTCTCCATATCTCAGTCTCTGATGAAGCCTTAATAAAAATGAAACCTGTTAGATTGATAAACGTTTTCTGTTTGCTCTTTATCTTATATATATATATATATATATATATATATATATAAAAATGTGCAATCCCTCTTTTATACAAGTTTCATTGAAGACAACAGACAAGGTCCAACATTTAAGCTTTTTATTTAATTTTTCCTTATTTCATATAAGTCTTTTACTTCCCTGGATGGAAAATGTGTAAAAATTGTCCAAATATCTTATATGTCTGAGCAATTTCAGCTATTCTTTTAGCCATTATCAAGGACGTTTTCTTTATTTTTAATTCTAACTCAATGTGTAGATTTTTATGTTTGTATCTAGACTCATAATAGGAATGTTTTTTTTTATTTTCCAAACATAGTCAGCATATTATGACCATGTTCATAATTGATGTTATTGAGTGTTGGCTTTGTCTTTTTATTATCAATTCTTCCATTATTTTTATTATTTTTTTTACATGCGGATGAGGCTATTATAGTTGTATTTTCTACAACTATGTTACAGATAGAGTTGGATAGGTTTACACACTTTATGCTTAGAAAAGAAGAAACTTATATGAACACAAGAAAAATAAAAAGCTTAAACAGAGTATCTTGTCAGTCATCTTTAATGAAACATTTTATATATATATATAATATATATACGAGGGTCATTCAATAAATAAGGTGAATTTTTCGGTATAAGGAAATACAGATAGAAGCTTATTTTTTTCTTTTTTTTTTTCAACGTAGTCTCCCAGCACTGTCACACACTTTTCCCACCTGTGCACAAGCTTCCGTATTCCCTCAGCCTAAAAATTTTTGGACTGATGTCTCAGCCAGTCGCTCACAACACTTTTGACTTCATTGTCACTTTTAAACTTCGTGCCTCTCGTGAACGCTTTCAAAGGACCAAACAGGTGAAAGTCTGAAGGGGAAAGGTCTGGGCTGTAAGGGGGATGAGGGAGCAGTTCCCTACCCAGCTCGTTAATGGTCTGCACCGTTTGGGCTGCTGTGTGAGGCCTTGCGTTGTCGTGATGCAAGATGACTCCCTCTGACTGATGACCCCTGCGTTTGTCCCAACAGATAAGCTCAAAGTCCTTGCAATGTAATCCACTGTCACCCTTCTGTCAGACTGAATGAGGTCATTGACTGATTCGATCACCTCAGGAGACCTCACTTCTATAGGCCTCCCAGGCCTGTCTTCATCCTCAACACTGCTCTGCCCTTCTTTAAACAATTTAGCCCACTTATAGACATTTTTTTGGCTGAAACATGTGGCACCATACACAGTTAACATTCTCCTATGAATTTCAACTGGTTTGCACCATTCAGCAACCAAAAACTTGATAACTGACCGCTGTTCAATCCTAGAGCATGCTTCTTGGTCGGCCATCTTTGTTAATCGTCAAAACTCTCAAAGATTTTTTTTAATCTGCAAAAGAAATTAAATCCATGTGAAAAAGAAGTAAAACAAAAAAAAATAAAAAAGAGTAAGCTTCTATCTGTATTAGAAGTCCTTATACCGAAAAATTCAACTTATTTATTGAATGACCCTCGTATATATATATATATTACAGTTCAAAAGCTTGAAGACCCCTTGAATTAGCATTAAATGGGAACTTGACAGAATAGTGAAAAAAAAATGAAAAAGAGTTCTTAGAATCATTGAAAAAAGAATGGAATTGATTATCAAACTTTGAGAAACTTTCGCAATGAATGCCAAACATTTGTGCTGCAGTAATCAAAGCTAAAGGAGGATATTTTGACGAGAGCAAAATTTAATCATAAAATGCTTTTTTTTTCTTTTTGGCATAATAAAATTTCTAATAAAAACTATGTGTACTTTTTATCACATAAAATTGGGTGAGGCGTGAGCAAATTTTCATGCTGAAAATGTGTCCCAGAGAAAAAAAATGTTTGAGAACCACTGTTTTAGATGATAACACAATTTTGTTAACCCTCTTTTGGCCATAACTCACATAGCACACCCAGTCCTGTTACTTTTCAAACAGAACTCATATATGAGTTTAATTATAGGTTCATGATATTATATATTTATTTACTGTCATCCAGAGACAGACTTATCACAGCTCATCAGTATGGCTAAACATCTGATTGTCTCAAGCCGGGATCAAAAACCCGACTGATTTGGCATCAGTGCCTGATAGAGAGGAAGGCAGATTTTTACATACTTATTCTTCGAATAAACCCGCCAATGACCGAGAGGGCTCAATTCATTAGTATTAACAGTAGTAGTCATTGTTTAAAAATTTGCGCTTTCTCTCAAGTGTGCTTGACTGGAATTAAATTTTCCGGGGGTGTATATATATTGTCATCCACAGACAGACTTTTGCTGTATCACAGCTCATCAGTGTGGCTGGACATCCGATTGCATCAAGCCAGGATCAAAAGCCACCTGGTAGAGAGCAAGGGGGATATAAAATTTGGTGAGGTGCAAGCTAATTTTCATTCTAAAAATGTGGCTAAGAGAAAAAATGTTTAGGAACCACTGACAACATAATCCACTTATTCCTCTTTCACCCAGAGCTCACATGGCACACCCAGTCCCGTTACTTTTCAGACAGTTCTCGTATATAAAATCTCATTTTTAAATGTTTACTTATAGGTTAGTGATATTGTTAATTCTGTCAACCAAATTGCTAGCACATATTCCATTAAAAGCCACATGGATTGAATTAGAAAAAATAATCTCCAAGAAAACTAAAATATTATTTTATAGTTTATAGTTCCCTTTATAGTAAACTTTTCAAAGGAAAACATATTTTCAAAACTACGCACATGATCTACCCATGCTGACTATTTAATATCAATTGCAAAAGACATTTTCATACCTGCATGAGATTTGTTTTCTTGAACCGAATTAGACATTGAAATCAAACCAAATCCATTCACATTGTGTATAGTGTTGATCTAATCTGATATGACTTCACCAGGCAAATAGATTTTATAAATATCTCCCAGGGTGCCCACATTACAACCGGATGTGACATAAAGTTGAGCTTTAAAGTGGGTTTAATGACAATAGCGCACAAAAATTCACAAGGCTCCTCAGTACTTTCCCTTTAGGGGATACCTCAGGTGCCAGGCAATAAGCACAGCCCCTCTCCTGAGGAAGAGGTACTGACTGGGGGAAAGCCCTCTGGGTCTTGGGTTAAAATCAAAAGATTAATCCCAGCCAAAGACAAATAGATTTTATAGGTCTTTACTGGTGCACCCACCTTGCAACCAGATGTGACACAAGGTCAGTTTAAAGTGTGTTTCTAGGCAATACCATGGAAAAATTCACAAACCCCTTCAGCACTGCTCTTTTTGGGGATGCCTCAGGACCCAGGCAATAAACTCAGCTTCCTCCTGAGGGAGAGGTAAGCCCTGGGGGTATGACTCCCTAGGGCTTGGGCTAATTTTAGAATATAGGGAAATCCCATATGCAAATGGATTTTTATCGGTCACTAGTGGAAAACCCATAAGTTTATATACAACTCCACGGATAGAACCCATTTCAACTGCAGGTGGAACAGGTTAACTTATTAAAGCAGAAGTTTACATTAGGTGAATGCTATCGGTTCAATACCTGTGCTGGGTTGTAAATATACATTTGTGCTATTTAACAACAAAAAGGACACACTTCAAACTTTGTTTTGAACTGTCAATAAAATATCTCCAATTTTCAGTAGACTCATTTTCCACACTGATGTCATTGAGATTCAGTATTATAACAATGTACAAAGTCATCATTATCCAGTGACAGGACCCAAAGAGTGTGAGTTCAATACCTGGTTAAGGCAGGGGAGAACTTGGAGAGGGGAATTAACAGGAGATGACTGATAACTGACATCCATTAGACATGGCACGTGGAACTAAAACATTCTACCTCAGCGAGCGAAATAAAGGGTTCAGTTTGACGTTCCAACCACCTAAAGAAGGCCGGAGTGTACAATGGCCGAAACGTTGTGATAAATATGGCAACAAAGATGAGGACAATAGTCCAAATAATGTAAATAGTGTACATAATACCTCATCTCAGAAATATAGACAGATATTGAATCAAATATTTATTAGTCAACTGACAGTAATTTTTTTATATGAAATAAAATTTTAACCATAAACAAATTTTTAAATTCAACATGAGCAGTGTTTCCATTCATGGATTTAAATAGAAAGACCAGTTATCCTTCTTTATCTGTACCAAGGCTGTGTCTCAGTTTGGAATTCACCAGTCTGTGGGACAAGAAAACTCCTTCAACACCAAAAGATGAAGCAACTTGTAACATGAGCTATTAAAAGTTAGAGAGTTGTGTCCTTTTAACTGTATTATCAGTAGAAGCCAAAATGGTGCAATAAACAAGTTTTACTAACATGTATGTCCAAGTTAAATTTATAAATTCAACTACGAAATATAACATGGCAGCAATGAGCGACATGCAGTGAAACATCCACACTTAAAGATGAAATGCAAATACAAATACCACAAAAAATGAATACATCATGAGAAATATGTAAATTTTGCTTTCTTATTTTAAAAGTAAAAAAAAAAAAAAAAGAAGAATGGTGACTTCAGTTATTCCAACATTGGACTGGTCTAATGAAAACAAACATGAAGCCTTTATTTGAATGAATCAATTTTATGTCTTCATATTTAACTATCAGCAACATAGAAGCAAATTGAAACAATTACGTTCTACTGAGCACAGGACAAAAGAATTGGGAAATAATAAAAAACGCACAGCTAACGACCGGGCAAAAAGAATTACCAGAAAATATATTTAAGATCCTTAAGGTTCACATGATACAAAAATCAAACAAATGGGTTAAATTGTTAGAGTTTACTTCAATTCAACAGAATGAAGAAATAATTGATGAGTATTTGGGTCGACTGCAGGCAAAAGCAGAAAGATATGATTTTGGCACAAACAAGGAAGAAAGAATCCTGAGACAATTGTAAAAGGACTGAGGTATGCAGATGAAAGAAAAAACCTTGTAAATAAATCAAATCTCACACTGAAGATAGCTATAGTAAGCATAAGAACATACGAAACTACAGCAAAACACAACATGCATTACAAAGATGTCAGTGATGTGAAGTGGCAATAATAAGTACTAGACAGTGTGCAAGGTGTTGAAAAAGTCATGGTAGAAGAAAAGAGGACTGCTATGCTTATAACAATGCAGAAGATGACATGGTTTACACCATTTTGCCCCATAAAAACACAACAAAACAAACCCGAGTCCGCATAAAATGAAGGGAACCCATAGAGAGCTAGAAAACAAAGTCCACACGACTGGCATAGGAAGCCATTTACAGAAAAGAAAAATGTCAATGCCACATATAAAACAATATGAAGTAAACCAAGAAGGCAACCTATGTCTATTGTGAAAAACAGAAACAAAATACTTAACAACACTAACAGCGAAGAAGTGTTTGCCAACATAGAACTGTGAAGATATATAGGGAAGGAAACACAAAATAAAAATTAAAATGAACACTGGGGTCAATGGTAAAAATATACAAAAAATGTACCCTCAGGACATTGGCAAAAATACTGACAGACCTATAAGTGTAAAAATGGAGCAAACTACCTTATGGGCAGTAAATGGCAAAATTTCAGTTCAATAATCCTCAACACGAGACACAAAACCTTATCAACCATCTGAGCCAAATTTTTTGCATGTGAAAATGACAACAATATTAGGCCTAAGACCATGTGTAAATTTGGGCTTGGTGCAAATCAGCTGTAGTATGATAACAGTAGTGAAAAAAAAAAAGCAACAAGTGCAAAGCAGAGAAGACTTTGCAAATGAATAACCTGATAGATTTCAAGGTATCGGAAACTTTCTCAGGAGATAAAAAAAAATCTACATTGTTGAAAATGCTACACTAGTTCAACCTCCAAAAATGTACCCAGAACACATGAAATATGAAATGAAGAAGGAATTAGACAAAATGGAAGACATTACAAAAGTAAATGAACCAACAGACTGGGTAAATGCAATTACATGTAACAGGAAGAAAAGCAGTGAATTATGGATATGCTTAGACCCAAAACCACTGAACAAATGCATTAAAAGACTGTACTACAAAACTCCAACCCCGGAAGAAATTTCTCACAAAATGGCTGGTGCTAAACATTTTACAAAATTAGATGCAAAACATGGATACTGGTCAATATATCTTGATGAATAATCAAGTTTACTCACATTTTTTTTGATACACCATTTGGCAGATACATATATTTAAAATGTCACAGACCATATATCGACAACAAAATGGACCAAATACTGGAAGATTGTGAAGGAGCCATTGGCATATCTGATGATATCTGTATATATGGCAAAAAACAATCCAAGAACATGATGAAAATTTGAGGACAAAGGATACAGCCAGAGGGATGGTCTAGTTTTCAATAAACAAAAATGCAAAATATGACAAAAACAGATAAAATTTTATGATCTTATTCGAGATGAAAACGGTTCCCATCCAGACCCAGAGAAATGCAACAGAATCAAATGAGAACCTACACCTGCAAACCGAGAAGAATTTCAGCAATTTCTAGGTAAGCCCTTTTATACCAGAACTTAATTCCGAAACAGCTCCACTGAGATCACTACTCAGGACACTGAATATCAATGGAACAAAACACACACAAAAGCTTTTCAAGAATTGAAAGATTGTGTTCATGAAAACCTCTGCCTAGCTTATTTCAAACCTAATGAAAAGATAATGATTCAAGGAGATTCAAGCGATTAGGCCCAGGTGCAAGATGATGGCATAATTGTTGCATTTGCTAACAAAAGACTGACTGATACAGAATCAAGATATGCAGACATAGAAACAGAATTGCTTGCAGTATTGTTGGGCTGTGAAAGAGTTCACACACACACACATATATATATATATTGTTATGGGAACTTACCCATAATAGTAATGGACTATTCCGTACCTCATAAATACTGCTCCTCAAGAGGAAGCAGCAGTGAGTGAGTCAGTCAGTCAGAGACAGAGTCACGTCAGACGATTACTGTAAGACATTGGAATAGTGATACTGGTCGAGGCAACATAGTTCTCTCTAACCTAACCTGATTGTTATTACTAACACTTCTACTTCTTTTGTACATATTTCTATTTGTAATATATCTGTGTTATTCCATACCTGTGTTCGAGTTATTCTTCATTGGTTCTACCTTGGACCATCACCGTGGTACGAGGAACCTGGACCATAACATATATATATATGGAAAAGCATTTCAAATTGAATCAGATCACAAACCATTAGAAAACATACAGAACAAAAACATTACACAAACACCTACAAAATTGCAAAGGATGCTGTTAAGGCTACAAACATATGATGCTCAAATTATGTACAAACCCGGTAAAGAAATGAGAATACCAGGTCAATTATCAAGAGTACAGTCAACATAAGGCAAAGAAATTGGCATAACAATAAATACTGTTAATATATCAGCACAAAAGCAAATGGACTTACAAGAAGCTACATAAGATGAAGAGTTGAGAACTCTAAAACCAGTGATAATAAATAGATGGCCAGAGGATGTGAAAGATATACTAAAACTTATAAGAAATTACTCATTATTGAAAGAATGTCTATCAGTACAAGACGGATTGGTGACTAAATGTGAATGCATTGTTATACCAAAAAGAGGATTTCCACTAGATGGCACATAATGGCAGTGAAGATGAACAGGATGAGCCACACCCAATTCATACATACTTCACTGAACTATTATAGTGGGTGTTGTGATTACCAGTTAAAATTTATTTGGTTGGGAACTTTGATGTTACCTAGTGTGTCTCACTGGATCAATTATAACTGAATAGTGAATTCAATCATCACTGGGAACCCCATTCTTTCAGCCTTGAACCACATTCAAGCTATGCTTAGAAAATCACCATATATTCATATTTGGTGTCTGACTCAGAGTGTTTTATTTGATGTAGTGACTATGACAATAAGATATATGATACCTCCACCCACACACACGCACAGTGTTATATCAGATTTTAGGTGAACATAAGTTTGTAAGACAAGATCTTGTCTGAGTGTAGATTTGAACACTTACAAGGAGCCAGAAGAGAGTTCCACAAGTGAGAAGTGCAACTGAAGAAGCTGTTAGCATAAAAACTTTGGTTACATCTAGTAAACTCTAAATTGATGAGATCTACAGGATGTCCCTAAAGTCTGGACACATAAGAAATCTCATTAACTATATTTTTTTTTTACTTCCACAGATTAAATATGGTTTTGTTGAAAGAAGAAAGAATTGTTTTCTTATTCCTAGGGGTATGCTAAAGGGGAAGGTGTACTCAATGAAAATCACAGCTACAACACACTTGATTGAATGGATAAAGAGTAAATGTGCTAAAATGTGTGGAGTTATTGCAATGAGTTTTTTTAAATTTTTTTTAATCATATCACCCCAAGCAAGGCCGGAGGCCACTATCATGCAAGGGGTTAAAGAGGGGGTTGGAGGAAGAGCAGATAGGAGTGGCAAGGGAGGGGATGTGGAGAAAGAGAAAGACAGTGGGTCGATCAAGGCAAGGGGGCCAAAAAAGATCCTGAGCGAGAGCAGATAGGAATGAGAAATGAAAGGACGTGGAGAAGGGAAAGAGAGAGAGAGAGAGAGAGAGAGAAATCCGGGGACCCCTTCCTAGACACGAAACAAGGTTTGGGCCTCTAAACGTGTCCAATAGAGGGGGGAGGAGTGTAGACCGGGCGGTAGGAAAGCCTACATCAGTCTAGCAAAGCACATCAGCCTTTGTGTCATGAATGATGGAAATCATATTGAAGATGTTATTTGTTAATATTCCAGTTCAATAAAATGCTGTTGAAAATTTCATTTTTTGAAAATATACATTTTTGATTATGTGTCCCGATTTCAGGGACACCCCGTAGATGCCTGTGTGCCTGGTTTGCGGCTAAATGTGTCTTGAACATCATTACACGGCTTTTTGAAGAAAGATTTGCACCTGTATCCCTGCAAAATCCATTCGGTACAGAAAATATAACCAATAGGTCATGAGCAGCAACTTGTCTTAGCTCAACAATTTCAAGAGCTAACGAACAAAGATGAAAATGTTATTCATCATCTGAAGCCCATGAATGCAAGGCCCAAAATGGTGATCATTTACCATGCATTATTTTCCATAATTAACTGAATTAAATTTCCACTAAATACTCATCACTATTACATAACTAGCTTAAAAGCCACCCTATTGGGTGGCATTTAAGCTACATCCTGCAGAGTGCTCTTGACTGGGCCTTCATCATAATAAATAGGGAAGAGTAGATGCGATAGGCAACAATAAACTACAGAAGAACTCAAAATTGATTGCTGCATTTAAGTATTGTATTAATATTTAAGCTTACCTTTTAAAAGTTCAACAGTAATATTTCTGCCGCCACTTAATTTAAAGACAATTTGATGTATGTAGGTCCTTACTTTTCATACAAACAATTATTTTTATTTCATCGGTGACTTTCACTGGATTTTGCAATTAATTTGGATTATTCCCAAATTTATTTCCAAGTTATAAAAATTGTTATCGTACAAAAACATTTGTTACAAAAAATCATGTAAAAAATCAAAAACAATTGATGAAAATGAAAAGTTGGGAATCCATAATTTCAGGATTGAAGGTCTGGATCCAGCCCAGGAGGTTTTAATTTGTTCATGGAGTCAGCCTGATTCCAAAATGGTATGATATGTTTGGCTACAGCTTCTAGGAGTAAAGTTGAAAAAGTGTGACACACTGACAATTACATTTATTATATAGAAGATAATTGTTTTTTTAATATTGTCTACTTAAGGAGTAAAGTCATTTTTAACCCTTTAGATTTCAACTACTTAAGGAGTAAAATCACTTTCATTCAACCCATCCAAACCTGCGCAATAAATGTCGGGTCTCAGTGTTCAACCCACCGTAACCTGCTCCATGCATACTGTAACAATAAAGAAAATGGCTTACCTCCAGGACGAAAATGGATTCGAACATGCCCTGCATGTAAGGTGTCCAAAATAGAAAATGGCAGCTTCAAACATCATACATTTAAAACAGATCTTGGAGTTGGATAGACTCTCATGAGAAACTTCTTTTTTTTTCAACTTATATAAATTTTAATTGTCAATCAAGCTGTAAAAAGAGGTGATGAAAAGACAAGGTGTGAATGCTGTATACAGAACACAAGTGTTCCTGTTAGTGTTTGTGGATTTAAGTTCTTACCACTACTCTGCTGGTTGAAGGAAACTGATTAGGGAAACTGCTTACAAGCCAGAAGAAACTGACTACATATACTCTGCCATAATATATGATAATATTGCAAATAACACAGGAAGTCACGCAAACAGTGAGACTTTTGAGAGTCAATATTTACAGGGCAGGTTTGAGCATGTAGAATGCTAATGTGTTAAACCCTGTTTCAACTTTTGGAACATGCTGTATGAGTTCCACTTGAGGTCAGGAGTGAACCAATAGACATCCTAAATAAGGAACATCATTGAGAGTGCAACTGTTCATTGTGACTGAAGAAAACTCAGTGTCTGATCAGTGATGATGAAATGATACTAGCTTGGTTGTCCCCCTCCCCATTGAGCTAGGTCAGAAAAAGGGATCAGCTGCCAGGATCCAGACATCTTGATTCTTGGAGGTGTTTCCATGAACTGTAGTGTGCCAGAGATTCTTGGTGTTCCAGAAACTTTGGAATAAAAAAAGGAACTGAATCAAGGGTATAAAATAAATGATATGTTTTTATTTATTTGATTTAGAGCGAGTCCTTTGATATTCAGCATAGCAAAATGTCCATTCATAAGGCAGATCTTGGTAACAATCAGGAGAAAGTCTGGGTCAGCTCAGTATTCAACGGTTTAGAAATCAGAACTTGGTAGTTGTTGTCATCTTAGAAATAGGTCAGCATCAATCTACTGTGTTTTTCTCAGCCCTAAGAAGGGCAGAAAATATCATTAGCAGATGACCTCTTAACTACTTCACATGTGGGTGGTTTCTTGTTCTATGGTTTCCGTCCCTTCTCCTCATCTAGCTCAGAGCTGTTTGCTTATATCATTTTGACCAGGCTCCCAGACTACTGGTACGAACCTTGCTTTTGGCTAACATCAAAAGTCTCTTTGTGTTAAATTTTTTGATTGGCTAAAATTATTTTATTTCCTGGTGGTTCCTTTCTTTTTCAATTTTTTTTAATGGGGAAGTTATGCATGGAGCCTTGTTGTATCCTGTCAGTACTCCCGGATTTTTTTAAAAACAGCTGAAAGAAAAAAGCTGAACCAGCAATCATTAGTAAAACTGATCCAGAATATTAAAAGGCCTCAGAGCAACAAAAAACCTACTCTTCCCAGATGACTAGGATCAAAGTGTAGTATCTATTCTGATACCCAGCCCACAGCTCCAGTCATCAGCAGCAATTCCAAGTAGCCATCATAACCTCCAGCTTGCTATAGTTCTCCAGGTCCAGCTATCCTTGCCAGCAGTAACAATATGCAATAAACTGTCATTTTCAAGACAAGGATCTTAAGCAACCATAAAACTGCCCTTCTCAGGACAATGTTCTCCGGCAACAACAAAACTGTCCTTTTCAGGGCAATGCTCCTCAGTGACCACAAAACTGTCCTTCTACAGACAATGCTTTTCTGTGACAACAAAACTGTCTTTCTCAGGACAATGGTCTCCAGTGACTACAATTTTCAGGATAATGTTCTCCAGTGACTAAAAAAACTGTCTCTTCTCTCCCTCTACATGAGCATGCAGAGATATTTTGTGTCTGAAGCACTATAACCTTTCTGTTGATACATTTTCTTTAACGAAAATAAACTTGGCAATATATTTTTTACTCCCATCTTCATTTTGTTTGTTGTTATCTTCTGTCATTCAATATACCACCCACAACAGCCTCTCTGATTTTTGGTAGTTTTGTATTATTCATATGAGCTTCAGCAGACTTTCCATTAACAATGATATTCACGGACCTATGTTGTAATGGAATGTCCCACACCCCCTATCGCCTATGTGGACTGACTATATCAGTAGATATATATAGTGGGCACAGGATATACCTGGCAGACTTGCTTTGGGAATTACTAGCTTGCTAACCGATTCCCTGTCTTTCAGTAGTGTATTCTCTTTTACAATAAACCTCTCTTTCTTTCATCTATGCCAGTGTAGCTGTTCCTTTCACTCGAGTATCACCTTTGTCTGTAACCTTCTTTAAGGATACAACAACCTAAATGAGAGGAAGGATTTTACAAGTGTGTAGCTGGAATGTCTGTGTAGCAAACCACTGACAGAAATCAAAAACTTGTGAGACATCTAAAGCAATCAGTCTCATAATAAAGCTACCATCATGCCTTTCACGGATTCTTTTTATGGTAATCCTTCGCTTAATTGACATTAAAAAAAACTGTGATTTAGATAAAAGGTATTGGAACTATTTACATTGTTCAGACTGTTGTCCAAATCTTTATTACCATATTCACAATGTTTTGGCCGTTGTATGCCCCAACCTTCTTCAGGTGGTATATGTTGGAATTTTGAGCCAAACCCTTTATTCAGTCTATGGGGTTAGATTGTTCTAATTCCACATGCCATGCATTTTTTGGATATCTCAGTTTCAGTTAATTCCCTTTACAAACTCAACTCTCCAAGTTTTTGTTCCCTCTACTGTAGTTAGGTATTGAGCGGACAACTCTTTAGGTCAAGTCAGTTTTGGATTACTCAACCAACGTTTTTATCCACTGGGCTATACATCCTTGAGTATATCACCTGGAGAAGATTGGAGCATACAACAGCCAATATGTGAATATGACAATAAAGATGAGGACAACAGTCTGAACAATGTAAATAGTGTAAACAGACTTTTAAAAAGTTGGTTCACAGTCAAAGCTGTGGTTGAGAAAAAAGACTTTTATCATTAGCAAAGATTCACCGGCTACCTTTGTTGTTGTTGGAGATGATTCATTTGAAGTTGGCAACACATGATCATCAGCAAAGATTCACTGACCATCTCTGCTATTGTTGTTGCTGTCTTCATTTCATCTTGGAGACAGATCTCTGCTTGTTGAAAGTTGAAATCTGTGGGTTTTATAAGAAGTTTTTCCAAAAAGTAGGATCAAGAAAAATAGGATTTTAGTTTTCTCTGATTGATCAAATATTTCACATGGTGATGTTAGTTTTTAACCAATAGATACTTTAATTGATATAGTGATATATTGTGGAATCTTTTTGGTATATATATATATATATATAATATTGTCTGTTATTGGATAGAAAATAAAGTGTTTGCATGTTTTAATATAGTATGTAAGTGGATATGTAAATGTGTTGGACATAGGGTTTATTTTCTATAGACATTAGTATCTTAATAAAAAATGTTTTTTGATGAATAATGATTTTTTACAAGAAATTTTTTAATTTTTTAAAAATTTTAATTATAACTTATAAAGTTTTAAATCTTTTAAAATTTTATATTTAGTTGTAGCAGTTGCATGATATTGTTATTTAAGTAAAAACTATATTTTTTAATCATAAGTAGAAAAGCTTAATACAATTCACTGACCCCCTGTATTTAAAGAATATTTTGAATTTTTTGTGTGATGTATTAACATAAGTTTACTGAGAGAGTTGTCAACAGCTCATAAAAGAACCCATCTCTATGTCAAAAAATGCTTTTTGGTGATATTTTAAACTAAAAATAAGTAATATTTGTATCAAATCAGATTAATTAAATTTTAAATCAGCTAATCTTATAGAAAATTCAATTGTCCGTTTTTTTATATTAAAAATCCAAATGTCTGAATTCCAAACAATAATAAAATAAAAATAAAGAAAACATGTTTATGCCTGTTAAATAAATCATTTGTATTTACAAACATATGTACATGAATTCAAAAGAGTTAAGAAGTATTAAAAATAGTCTTTTGTTGAGTTAAAGTACTTGGTTCACAGAAACTGCTGTAGTTTAGAAAAAACTTTTAAATATTTGGTTTCGCAGCAAAAAAAAAAAAAAAGCAATGGTTGAGAAAAGACTTTTATTGTTAGCAAAAATTCATTGACCATTATGTTTGTTGAAGATGATTCAATTGAAGTTGCCAATGTGTTTCTTTCAGCATGCTCTGTGGGGAAAGAAAAAGCTAAATAGCTGCAGCTTCATTTTGACTTGGAGACAGTCACATCTCTGCTCTTTGAAAGTCAAAATCTTTGGGGTTTTATAAGAAGTTTTGCCCCAAAAGTAAGCTTGATAGAAATAGGGTTTTAGTTTTCTCTGATTGGTCAAATATTTCACATGGCAATGTTAATTGCTAACCAATAGACACTTTGATTTCAACGTTTGGCATGTTTGTAAATATAGTCTGTTATTGGGTAGAAAATAAAGTTTGGGTGTGTTTTAATATGGTATGAATGTGGGTTTGTCATTGTGTTGGAAATAGGGTTTATTTCCTATAATCTTCCTCAAATAAAGTTTCAGAATAGTATATTTTATTTTTGAAATTTTTTTTTAATAAAGAGAAAATTACATTGTGTTGATAGAGTTTTCTATCTGGCTGATTTTAACCTTTTTAGTGAGTTAAAAAAATGATTCTAATCAATTAAAATTAAAGTGTTTTGCTTATTGCAAATATTAAATTTAATCTATTATTAGCTTGAAGCTAAAACTAAACCTAACGCTTCAAGAAAAAATTTTCATCTTTAAAAATGCATTTTAAACCTTAGGTATCACATTTCTTTGACAGTACCTATTTCTAACATGTGGTGAGTATGAAATAATGACAACTCCCTTCACCCTCTCTCTTCAAATTTAGGTGAGCTGAGGAAAAAGATGGAAAGAAATTTGCAAGACTATGTGAAATTTTCTTTGGATTAATGACCTTCACAGAGATTGTTTATTGAGCCTATGTGAAATCCTTTTTGATATAAAATAAGGAAAAATAATTAAATCAACAAGAGAAGAGTGTCTAATGTGATGTGAAAAGTTTCATTTCTGTTCACATGACCATCATTTAAATTTTTGCCATTGTCAAGTTACTCCCCAATTATCAAACTTAATCAAGCACTTGGCTATTCAAAGAACTTTATTTCAACAATCCAAGAATGCTAAGTATTTCAAACTATCTCTCTTTGTCTACTTTTGAACATATGTAATCATACATCCTTTCTGTGAACAACAAACCCTCTTACCTTTTTTAGACATTTTTAAATATTATTTTGTGTCAGATCATTTAATCTGTTGTATGAACATTTCCACTTCATGACAATTTCTTGAAACTATTTTCTATGGCTTCTGGCACTACATCAAGCATGTAGATTTGTAAATAAATTCCTTATTTTGTTTTGTTAAAATTGCCCATGTGTTTCCATGTTATTATCAGCCTTCATTGATCTTCTTGACATGGGTAAGTCAACTGTTCATTTTAACCCCAAAGCCCCATACCACTATAAACAATTTCTAGAAGGAATTACAAGCCATTTAATGACATAAAATGTTTAAAAATCAAATAGAAAATAAAATTTTTACAGAATGAAATGTTCCTGTTACCTTTATTTATACAAACCAATAGAATAAAATTGGTGGAAAAATGGGTAGAAATTTTTGTAGCACCAAACTTCCAAGTGGTAAGAGAGTCTACCTGCCTTGAAAATCAGCATTTTAAATTCTTAATTGACACTGACTATTGGTGCGATTCAAGCCACAATGCACTCAATACAGTATGTGAGGCAAGCTAGGGCAACAGATCCTGCTTTCCTTCATTGAGATAATTTCAACTGGTCAGGAAAGAAAGAAAAAAAATGTACAGGGTGGTCCAAAAGTCTTGTCACTCTACATAATACAATTTTCTATTTTAGATGACTGGCATGAAATCCTACAGTTAGTGAGAGTAAAGGGTGACAAGACTTTAGGACCACCCTGTACTTCAAATACACTTTCGCTTTTATAAATCCTTGAAAAACTTAAATATTTATTGTATTCAATTTTAATAAAATTATGAGAAATTTTTTTAAAGTACATTAAGAAAATAAAGCGTCAACAAATTTTATAATATATTCCATTTAATGAATTTGAAATTTGCACAATGGATAGATTGTGCAAATTTATATTTCCTGCAGTAGAAGAGTGAGAAATTATTTTCGTGAATTATCTCCCTTGAAACTCACTCTTTTGTTTGCTTTCATTGCAAGTTTAGCTAGACTTTAACATTTATAGTTTATTTTAAAGTATGAATAGAGTTTTTTTTTTTAACCTTTTATGCCTTTAAATAAGAAGACAAAACCAAAAGAAGTAAGTATAACGTTTTCTTCTTTGTCTAAAAATTGATACAAATTTGCTGTAAGAAATGATCTTTGTTTTTTCATGAAACAGATTTTTTTACGATTTAAGCCTTTATCGTAATAAGCCTAAGTCAATAAACCTTAATCATTAAGGTTTATTGACTTAATTTCATTTTGCGAAGTGAATTATTTTTAGATTTCTTCAGAGGTTTTTTGGAATTGAAGAAACGAAGAGAACAAAAAGAGGAGAGGGAATAAAAAGTATAAGAAATATTTACAAAGTCTTCACGAATAAGTTTTGAATTTGATTTTCTACGGAAGTTGAAAATGGCTAAAAATGTTTCATTCCACGTTAAAAATAGTGGAGTTCTTCCTTTAAAAACATAAAATTATTTATTATTATTATTATTATTCTGGATTATGCACGGGTTTATTTTTAATTTTTGAGATTCTTTCTGGACGATCGAAATATTTGTCTGGGGATATCCAATTTTCGCTAATATTTTGCTACTTTGCATTCACTTTTTTTTTCACTTGAAAAACACATTAATTTGGAAATTCTTGCAAAAATCAAATAATTGTCGCAATTTAGTGAAACTTTCAAAACTTATTCTGAAATGAATGAATTTATTTTAGAAATGTTTGTCCTTTAGAAAGTCATGGTAAAAAAAAATATTTTTTTTTATTACGTCTGACCCCCCCCCCACTTAATTTTATGAAAACTTTAAAACTAGAATAGTTGCCCCTATTTTTATTTTTTAATTAAATAAAGAAGACTTTGAGGGATATAAATCATAAATTTCGTGTAAAATTTTGACTCGCAAGAACACCAATTTCAGCTCTGAATTTAAAATACAAAAATGTAAGAAAACTAAGACATTATTTTATGAAAACAGCTTTTAATGGATTTTCAATAATATATATTAAGGTAAGGACTTTTTTGTCTGAAGTCAATTTTTTTAGTTTGAAAAATAAATTTTTACGAGAATTGTTTTCTTTTTTTTTTCATTTCTAAATAAAAAAAATTGATAATATTGATAAATATTTCATAAATAAATTAGAACAGTTGCCCCTTGTTTTTTTCACTCATTAAAAATTCATTTTTATAGATAATAAATTAGAAAGCTTATTACAATCTGTTACTCGCAGCATATTTTAAAATAATTTTTTATGATTTCCAAAAATGTATTAAAATCATCTCCGACAAAACTATGGATACCCATTTAAAAAAATAAAAAATTCATGTTAGAGTTATTCGCCTGATTGAGTGAAATTATCTTATTGTTCTGGACGCACTTGTCAAATTCTCATTATTGTCGCATTGTCAAAACTTCTAATTTTGTTTTGTTTTTTTTTTTTACATATAATCAAATTCTTTTTCAGTGAGAGACATACTGCAAATATTAATTATTTTTTTTTTAAATTCAAATTTAGGGAGAGAAACAACAAAAAAGGGGTCTTTGGGAAAAATTCTCAGAAAAGTATTTTATAACTAAAAAATAGCTGTTTAAAATGCTTGTTTTTGCCATATGAAAGACATGTGTCAAAAAACAAAAAAAAAATGATATCTGTTCAGTGTTGTTGTCATCACCCAGGTCAGTAAGTGTTAAAAAACAAAACAAACTTTTACTATAGCAAACCTGAACTGACTTTAAGTTTAGTGGGGCTTGGAGCCCTCAAAAACAGCTGTGCTGAGATAAAACTTAATTTAAAAAAAAAAAAAAAAAAAATGAACATAAAATTTTATGTGCAGATAACAATATTGTTACAAAATTTTTGTCTTATAAAATTTGAAATATAAATGTATTTTTTTGTAATTTAAATGTCATTTTTATTCAAGAATTCTCCCTCAAATGTAAGGTAAAAAAAATTGTAAGTATATATATATAATAAACTGGTTCACTTAAAGCTAGAATGATTTATATCACTTTTGCCCTACCGTCCGATAAATTCCCCATATGTAAGTTGTTGACAGATTGACGTACATCAGGTAACACCCCTCAATCAGGCCCAAAAAAACAAGCACCACAGTTGGAATTGTCTTTTTAAAAAATTTTCTGATGAAAAAGTAAGTAATGTTTCTTTCAAATTACATTAAGTATACTTTAAATTTTCTAATTTTCCTAAAATAACTTTTGAAAAAAGTATAATTGAATTTTACAAGATTTTTAAATGGGAAACTTTACTTTTGTTTAAATAATTGGGATTCTCTAGTCCATGTATAGTATGGCCACTTGTATTCAAGGTTATCCGTCTACTAGGGTGGCTAGCCAATCCCTATTGCAGACGCTTGCTCAGGCATATTTGTGTTTATTCAACACCCACAGAGCCTACTTGTGGTTTATACTGCAACTATGCTGAGCAAACCTTAGTTACAGTTTCTCGGAAAGAGCATGTTATTTAGCATGATCAACAATTTGAACAAGGCCAGCATGCTCAAGCCCTCAGCCACGATGACTTGGGACTTCATGCTAGCACAGCTATCAACACCCCCACCCCAATGCTTCTGTCTACCCAATTTCATTCACAAGGCTTGGCTCAAACTGTGGTATGAATTTCAGGCATTTTCTAAAGGTGCCACATGCTAGGATTGACACCCTCCAGTCAAATAACATCAGGAAGTTTCCTTCCTGACAAATCGACCATAGTGGGATTCAAACCCAGGTCTCATGGTCAGAATGCAAACATTCTAACCACTTGGCCACAAGCCCATTCTAGTCAATGTAATGTTGAAGAAATGCACATGGATAGGATATTTTTAAAAGAACAACAATCAATTTTTGTATGTATGGAAGGAAGTAAAGAAAAAATTTATTAGTTTCTCAATTACATCTTAATTGATGCATGAGTAAAGATGACTTAATCCACATTACATTATTTGGTGATACAGATTATATGAATAAAAAACAAAAAAGATTTGTCATTTCTTTTTTTTTCCTTCTTGGTCTTCTGCACTTGATTTTTAGGTTATTGCACTAAACTTTAAAATGTATTTGTTATGTGTTGTAACCTAGAGAAGATTACTGAATAGAATAATCACACGAAGGTTGGTAATGAATGATAATACTTAGGACAAGAACAACACATATAAGATTTGCCAGCTGTTTATAGAAGTAGTAGTCAACTGCTAGAAGTGAGTCAAGTGAATTCCACAATGAACCTTCAACTGCAGGCCGCAAACCCACATATACAGTATCCACTGCTGTATTTATGGAAATGGGGGCATACCCATTATCGTCCATAGGTATGCTACATTATGTTAATAAACATCTTTATTAGTTTATTCATTGCATCAAAGTCAACCCATGCATAAAAGAATTAAACTATTTTACAATATTATTATTTGGTAGCACCATTTGTATGAATAAAAAACAAAAACGCTTTCTGTTCATTTTTTGGCATTTGATTTTTTTCAAGAATTTCTTGATGCAAGAAAAATAAGATTAAAAATATATGACATTTAAATTACTGCAATACTTTTTAAAAGATTAACAAAGAAGTGATGACAGTTCCTACAGAATTTTTTTTTTTTTTTTTTTTTTAAGCAAGGCAATAACACCACTAAGATGCAAGGGGGGTTACTGTGGGTGAAAGAAAATGAGAAAACATTAGTGAGGAGATACTACAATAAAAGAAGAGGATTTAGAGAGACAGAAGATGGCTATTGATGTTGCATTTAAATTTTTGGAGATAGTTGGAAGGAAGCAAGTTCCACAGAATAAGTGCGAGAAAAGAAACTATTAAAACAGAACATAATTACATCTATTATTAACAGAAAAATGGTGAGACCTATTTGCCAATCTAGTACTGTGTTTAAATTCATGAGGTTGAGGTGATAAAGAGGAAAACTCGTTTGAACAATTACCATGAAAATATTTATAGAAAAGACAGAGAAGCTGTGTTGCAATAGTGGGGAAAGCAACTGAAGCCGAGATGCCAGGTCAAGACTGAAAACTTTACAGATTCTTCTTGGGATTTTGCCAAAAATCACAGGCTATATAGCAGCAATATTCGATAGAACTCATTACATGTAAATGGAATTGGAGAAAACTGTAATAGAAATTATTTTCTTACATACTTTGAACAGGAAAAATATTATCAATGTTTACCCAAATTCCTGTAATTTCTAAGTCAACTGCCCCTCTTTTCAGGATGTAAAAAGGAATGAAATAGAAATAGATACATATTTTGGCAAACCTGGACAAACGTACCTGCAATAAGATGGAGTGTCAAAAGGACAATTTTTCCCATGACACTGCTTTTTTTTTAACTACCTTTACTCTTTGGCAATTTTTATTGTTTTAAAAAGCGAAGATTAGAATTGTAATAACATATGAAAGTGAATTTATGCATTTTCCTTGTTTTTGAGAATTGACAAGAAAAATAATAAACACAGATTGTTTATTTACACTATTGTTTATTGGAAACATCAGCTAATTGCCAATTAATTTAAACTTTATAAAATAGTAAATAATAAGGATTTCCTTATAATTGGTTCACATATTTTAAGAATTTAGAAAATGTTTATAAAATTATGAATAAAAAATTACTTTCACATTTCGTTCTTTACAGGGTGCAATGAGAAAATTGTCACCATTTTATATTTTCAATTTCACACATACACGTTTGTTTTTGATTTTGTTAACTGTATAGTTTAGTAGGGTTAGTTGGGTACCATCTGTGAGAAAAAGAGCACCATGATGCAATTCATTCTGCCAGAAATTTGGAAACGGCATTCTGTACTGCTTGGTATTCACATCAGTAGCTCCAATATGAACATTTCAGAGTGTTTGGGTGTCAATCTGAGGACAGTGCAGAGGATGCTGTGTCCCCAAAAGATGTACCGAAAGTGATGAAAACCAAATATCCAGTCAACATTATGGTATTTTGAGTGATCACTAATGATGGCAACATTATGCCTCCATTCATCTTCCTTAGACTCAACATGGAGGCCTACATCAAGTGCCTTGAGGAAGAAGTGCTGACCTGGGTCAAGTGAGGAAGGCTGGAAGGCCCTATGTATGGCAACAGGACTCTGCAACATGCCACACAAGAAGGATAATAGTCATGGCTGTCAGACAATTTTTGCAACCACATCACCCCTTACATCTGGCCACCTAACTCCCCAGACTGCAACACCCTTGATTATTCTGTATGGGATGCAGTTGAGCGAGAGACCAACAAAATTCCTTGTAACATCAAAGATGAACTGAAGTCAAAGATTTTGGCAGACTGTAACCGCCTTGATTACTATGTGTGGACACAGTTGAGCAAGAGATCAACAAAACTCCTTGTAGGATAAAATATGAACAGAAGGCAAGGATTATGGCAGCTTCCACCAAAAAGGGGACTGTCCAGAAGAGTTGCAGGAGATTCCAAAGACGTCGGGAGGCCATAGTTGAAGCCAATGGTGATTTTATTGAATAATTTTACTCTTTAGTATTTCAGGACATTTTTGTGCAATTTTGGTAAATATATCTGTTAAAATGAGATGTCATTGTTATTTTTATTTTTGCATCATTTAAACAACAATTTATCCATCGCACTATGTACAAATTGGTAAATGATAAATATTGCATTGTGTTCTAATTGTATTAGTTTTTATAATATAAATATGAAATTATTCTTGTAAATAAATGATCTAATAAATAGTGTTTAATATTTTTGTTGCAAATTCTCAAGAAAATGTATAAACTCAATTTCATTATATGTTTAGGTTTTATTCCAATTCTGATCATCACATTTTAAAACAATAGCCGGAGATTGGAGGTTGTTAAAAATGCAGTATTATGAGACACTATGTCTTATTGCAGGCACGTCTATCTATGTTTTTCCAGATTTTGTTCTATTTTCAGGTATTTTAGGTTCATGCCTTTCACAAAACAACAAAGAAAAAGAACAAAATGAAATAAACCGCTTGCTCAATTTCTGTTTCCTTGCCTCGACTTCTCTCTCTGTCTTTTCACCCACATATCTAATCATTAGACTGAACTAGCTTTTCTCTTCCTACCCACATTATTCTTCAAACCATTCTCCCTCAATGCATCCAACATCCACTTTGTGCCTAATAAATTCCCTCCTCCTGTCTTCTGTTTTCTTTTTCATTTTCCTTCTCTACAGACACTTGTTGTGAAGAAATGTAGTTCATATAATTCATTGCCTTTCCAAGATCTTTCACACTACACATATTACAGAGACAATGTTATTTGTTTTTGAAAAGTTGACTTTACTATTGTGTACCCTTAGAAAAAAAGTATGAATCTATTTTTTTTCTCCCCTCCCCACAACTAAGGGCTAATTTGTAAGACTTGTATCACTAAATTATTATTATCTCAAAAGAATTCTTACAATCTAAAAATATTCTCTGGCTTTGAATAATTTGCATGGGGTCTGTAGAAAATGAATGACTAAAATACTGATTAGCTACACAGGCGTGTCTTTTAGATTTATTTACATTCTCTGGAATATAAATGCATAGAAACTACAGAGGCCACAAAGTGAGGGATCAGTTTATATATTGTAATATAGAATTGATCACACATTTTATATCCACATTTTCTTGCTTGTTTATCAAATTCTGTTTATGTATGAATCCCCCTCTTCTCCCCCTCCAGACTGGTATCACTAAATAATTATCAAAAAAATTCTTACAATTTAAAAATATTTTCTGGCTTTAAATAACCTGGAAAGGGTTGATAAGCCATAAAAGACAAATCAATCAATTAATCTTTACTATTGTGCATACTTATTGCCAGAAAACCTGAAGAGAACATTAATTGAAAAAAATTGTTAATTAACCAAGTTTATGCATAGGATTTATTACATAAAACATATAATACAAAAAAATGCTAGGATTCACTGAAGTCCTGTCTGAGTTAATATTAACTTTTAATTAAAAAAATTATATGCAACTTATGTTTAATAATACCTCTTCTTCTTCTTTCAGAGATTTTAAATCTGGTGAGAAAAAACTGAACCCATTGGCTGGCTGCATATAACTATTGCACAAGAGCAGGATTATCACTTCAGTGTTGGATATGAAAATTTGTACTTAAGATAATATCTAGAAGTTTTAAATTTGCTTTACAAAAAAAAAGCTTGAAAAACAACAATATGATTATTTATATTTTAGAGCACTTATTCTTTAAATAAACAGCAAAAAAACTACAAATAAAGAAGATTCTAGTCTAGTGATAGTATACTGATTAAAATGAGTTCTCATAGAAAGAATGACACACAAGCAAACGCTGCTAAGAAAATATATACATGTGAAATGTGTGGTTCAACCTTTTCATGGAAATCAAATTTAAACACACACAAGCGGGGACACACTGGTGAGAAACCGTATTCATGTGAAGTGTGTGGTTCTGCATTTTTGCACAAATCCTCTTTAAACACTCACAAGCGGACACACACGGGTGAGAAACCGTTTTCATGCGAAGTGTGTGGTTTAACATTTTCCTGTCGACCAAATTTAAAAAGACACATACGTACTCACACTGGTGACAAACCATATTCATGCGAAGTGTGTGGTTCAACGTTCTCATGCCGACCAAATTTGAAAAGGCACATACGAACTCACACTGGTGAGAAACCATATTCATGTAAGGTGTGTGGTTCAGCATTTTCACAGACCTCATCTTTAAACACCCACATGCGTACACACACAGGTGAGAAACCATATTCATGTGAAATCTGTGGTTCAGGATTTTCATGGAAGTCAGATTTAAACATTCACATGCGGACACACACTGGTGAGGAAACATATTCTCATGAAGTATGTGGGTCTACATTGTTGCAAAGATCTTATTTAAATTATCACATGCAAACACACAGTGATGAGAAAACATATTCACGTGAAGAGTGTGATTTAACACTTTCAAGGCAATCGATTTTAAAAAGACGCACACAAACTCGCATTGGTGAGAAACCATATTCATGTGAAGTGTGTGGTTCCGCATTTGCTAGGAATTCAGATTTAAAAAGACACATGCAGACACACTCTGGTGAAAAACCCTATTCATGTGAAGTATGTGGTTTAACATTTGCAAGAAATTCAGCTGTAAAAATACACATGAAAACCCACACAGGTGAGAAACCATATTCATGTGAAGTATGTTCTTTAACATTTTCATATCAACCAAATTTAAGAAGACACCTGCGAATACACACTGGTGAGAAACCATATTCATGTGAAGTGTGTTCTTTAACATTTTCGTATCAACCAAATTTAAAAAGACACATGCGAATACACACTTGTGAGAAACCATATTCATGTGAAGTGTGTGGTTCTGCATTTTTGCAGAGATCCTCCTTAAACACTCACAAGAGGATACACACAGGTGAGAAACCATATTCTTGTGAAGTCTGTGGTTTAACATTTTCATGTCGATCTAATTTAACAAGACACATACGAATTCATACTGGTGAGAAACCATATGTATGTGAGGTGTGTGGTGCAGCATTTTCACAGACATCTTCATTAAAAAATCACATGCAGGCACACACTGGTGAGAAACCATATTCATGTTAAGCTTGATTCTGCATTTTTTGCAGAGATCTCATTTCAGTAGTCACAGGAACATATATACTTGTAGATATTTATCAGAAGTGTGCAGTTTAACATTTTCAGGGCAGTCAAGATTAAAAAGGTACATGCAAACTCATGCTGGAAAGAAAATGAATTCATTTGAATTCTGTAATTCAGCATTTTAACGTAGATCAAATGTAGAAATTCACATATGAACACATTTTTAGTGTCTTGTTCAGTCTTTGCAAAACTTTTTGCTTTAAAAAGGTTTATGTGAATGCATACTAGCAATAAATCATAATTATGCAAAGTCTGTGGGTCAGTATTTTCAAAGAGGTCAAAGTTAAAAATGTCCTATAATTTCAAATTTTAAATGATGCAGCAAAATATAACTGTGTGAATCCTCATATAGTGTGTGATTTGGCTTTTTCACTGATCAGATTTATTCAGCATTTTCAAAGAATTTTTATTTAAAAGATCCTTTACAGACATGAACTGGAAGGAATATTTCAAGTTTGTTCTTAATCATTTTGACATACGCCTCATTTGAAACTATATATATATATATATATATATAATATAGGTATATTCTTGTGACATTTGGTTCAGCACTTTCATGGAAGTAAAATTTAAAAACACATGCAAACAGACTATGGAGTTGTTTTTCCTTTTCATTAAATGGAAAAATTGTCTGAATGGAAAACACCAACATTCTTGCACATCATTTTCACAGATGTATTATTTAAAATTGCCATGTGAACACAATATATAAACCATCTATTGTGTAGTTGATCATTACCAAAGAAAACAAATTTAAAATTGCCATGTGAACACGATATATAAACCATCTATTGTGTAGTTGATCATTACCAAAGAAAACAAATTTAAAATTGCCATGTGAACACGATATATAAACCATCTATTGTGTAGTTGATCATTACCAAAGAAAACAAATTTAAAATTTCACAGGGAAACCATATCTTGGAGTAGTGTATGTATTAGCACTTTTATGGAGTTGAATTTTAAATAATACATATGCGGACACACATTGCAGAAAAACATATTTGGAATGATGTATTAAGGTGTATTTTCAACTCAATCCATTTAACAAAGACAGAAACATAGCTCAGTGGATAAAAGCATTCCCAAAGAGTTGTCAGTTCAATACCTGGCCACAGCAGAGGGAACCTAAAACTTGGAGAGTTGAGTTACTAAAGGGAATTAACTCAACCAGATATCCAAAAAGGCATAAGATGTGGAATCAGAACAATCTACCTCTGTGAACTAAATGAACAGGTTGGTTTGAAATTCCAACACATATCACCTGAAGAAGTCCAGAGGGTACAACAACTGAAACATGATGAATATTGCAATAAAGATGAGACAGCAGTCCAAATGAAGTATATAGTGTAAAGAGCAAAACAGTTCAAATCAGACACTGCCAATAGCAGGACCCTTACCCAGCTTTCCACTGGCCTGACTATGACTATCCCAAATTGTATCTCTATTCTCATTCATCTTGGTATAGTCATGGGTATGACTGTAAACTACATCTAGCAGCAAGGCTGCTGATTGGGAGATTGGAGGTTTTGATGAGCATGGAACCACCTCTTGCCATTCTCAGGTCCACCCTGACCTGGAGTGGTACTACCTGTTAGAATTCCATCTATAGGCAAATAGTCAACTCCGAAGCAAAAAACAAAAGACAATGAAAGTGTAAAAAATATTTTTATAGTAAAATTACCAACAATGCATTTTTATATAAAAAAAATACCAACAGTATACATCTATATGAAAAAATACCAACAGTATACATCTATATGAAAAAATACCAACAGTATACATCTATATGAAAAAATACCAACAATACATATTTATTGTAAAATTACCTGCAATACAATTTTAGAGCAAAATGACCAAAAATACATTTTATAGCAAAACTACCAAAAATACATTTTATACCAAAATGACTAACAATACATTTTATCTGTAGTTGAAGGTATGCAATTGCATTCAAAATATATTCAATTAAATTTCAGCATTAAATGACCCATAGATGTGCTGATATGCCATTAAACCAATCAATCGCATACATGTGCATTAAAAACTGGGAAAAGCCTGTTATAAGCTCACAAGGAAACAAAAGGTGACAAATGCCACGGTAAAAAAATGACTCAAACATTAGTGCAGATTGATTTTGGAACCATGATGTTGCACTCAATTTGAAAGATGCAATTTCAGATGATAAATAATGACAATATTTTTTGTGGAGATGAGTTTAAAGATTAATTTGAGGCTCGAAATCGTAATGGAATTTAATTCTACTAACCAGCAAAAGACTTATAGCCTGGCTTTATAAAATTTATAATTTATTGAGCTTTACAAATTGTATATGGACAAAATGCATGGCACAAGCACATTATTATTAAATCACTGTGCTATCAAATAAGATCTTCATTTCAAAGAGTAATTATACTGAACAATTTAGCTATATTATGATGTAATATATTAAACAGTACAGTAGTTTTAGTGTAATTTTCAATAAACAATGCAAATTTAAAAACATTTTGTCAGCAGTATTAGGGTGTTATATGCACTTTTATCTATTTTTTGTTCTTATGATTTAAATCTTATTCATTCAGTAGCTATTTTTATAATCTTTTACAATTTTTTACACCATTTTTATTTATTGACTACAGTAAAAAGAATTGCATGTTTTGCTTGTGGTGAGTCATAACTAGAATTTTGGTTTGAATATATTTTCCATTCAATGTATCTAATACAAAAATATTAACTATTTGAATTTATTCTTGAAATAGTAAAATTTTGAAGTCAGTTTGTAAGCAAAAACCTGCAGAAATTAGGTATTTCTGTACATTTTTTTCAAATGATCTTTAAAATCTCAAAAATTGGTAAAAGCTATGAATCTAATTTTTGGTGTCAGTACTTGATATATATATATATATATATTTTATTTGGACTTTTTTTTTTTTTTCAGTGCAAAATTGACCAAAAATATCATTCTTAAGAATTTTAAAATTAATTTAATATTTTTTTCTGATGTTGTTCATGACAATGAATATATTGATTATAAAATTTAATTTGTATGAATAATTTTTCTTTCTAAAAGGTATTTATAAAAATGTATACTGAATTTTAATTTTGCCATCATTCCTAAATAGAACATAAAAATGTTATTAAAATTTTTTTCACACAATGATAATGTCATAATTAAATTCAGTAAATTTAATATTTTATAACAGTTCTTAAAAAAAAAAATACTGCTAAAATGTAAAAGTTATGACGATCATATTGTCTTTTTTTTAAAAATGTAAATTAGAGTCTGTCTATATTTCTGAGATGAGGTATTATGTACAGTATTTACATTAGTCGGACTATTGTCCTCATCTTTGTCGCCATATTTGTCACAACGTTTCGGCCGTTGTACGCTCCGGCCTTCTTCAGGTGGTTGGAATTTCGAACCGAACCCTTTATTTCGATCACTGGGGTAGACTGTTCTAGTTCTACGAGCCATGTTTGATGGATGTCAGTTATCAGTTATCTCCTAATTTTCCCTCCGAAAGTTCTCCACTGCCTTAACCGGGTATTGAACTCACACTCTTTGGGTCTGTCACTGGATCTAACCAACGCCTTTATCCACTGTGCCATGTGTCCTTGAGGAGTAAATTAGAACATATTTAAACTGCAAAACTGGATAATACTAACAAGTTCGTTGCTGAAAATCTCAGTAATTGTTATTTAGTAGTAATTTAGGCTCCTATATATCTCCTACCCCAGTCGTGGATCTCGTTAGCATGGCTGCTAGGCATGTTATAGTTACTGCCTTTTGTGTAAGGACATCAGCACATGTTTCAATAGATGCAGAAGGTTCAGAAATTGAAAGAGGCCGTACAATGTGTAGGATTTTATGCAAAAATGCATATAAATTATGATACTTTCTCATTATATTTGTTCATATTAAGGGCAAAAAATATTTCGAAACTACCTGCTTTGTTTGGAGGGCAGGTCGATTTTGATTTGCAGTGTCAATTCCAACCCAACATAGACATCTAGCAGCATAAAATACATGTTTTGTTATGTATTTTTATAATATCTTGTGGGGGTGTTGTTTAGTTTAGTCTACTGCTGAGTATTCGATTACAGGTGGACTATTGTCGTCATCTATCTTGTTGTTATCACAGTGTTTCAGCCGCTGTACCCTCTAGCCTTCATCGGGTGTTTGTCAATCTAGGTAACCTTCAGCAAAAAAAGCATCTATGCAGCTGATGAATTGTTTTCCACTTTACAACCCATTTTTCACAGCTACTCCTTTGCCAATTCCATAGAAAGTGTTCCGATGAACTACATTCATTAGTTCAAACAGTTGTAACCTTTATGGCTAAGACCCACCATACTGCATGCATTGTAGCAAACTGCCTTTGTATTCAAACAGCTTCTCATGAAAAACTATTTTGTGGAACTGACTCCCAAGAGGATGTTTCCCCAATTGCTACAATCTTAACCTGTTCAAGTCTAAGGTCAACATCCTCCCAACATAACCTCATAGCCTGTGCCCCTTACCACTTACTCTCTAACCAGCTACCTCAAGTGTCTCTTAGGCCTTGTACAGAGTGAACATTATTGCAAAAAAATAAATGCTTGCACAGACATTAATATCAAGGCTTTTTTATCCACAAAATCCAATTGCTATATGATCTACCTAAAAGATTGCTTCATGTATATTGCAGGACTCGAACTGCTTTCACCTTTCTCCTAGGATTGCTCAGTGTAGAGCACAAGCATAAACCTGAATGGCCTCTTCAAGAGGGGGACATTAATAAAAACGGGGCTGATATTAAATGAACATAAAAAGCATTAAGAATCTATGGAACTTAAATGTTGCATGTTGGTGTGTATTGTAAGATAGATACCTCCACTAATTCACAATACATAAAGTTTAAAATGAATTTAAAAAATTAAAAAGCTTTATTGAAACTTTCATTTTAGCTTCAATTGAAAGCTAAAGGATTGAATTTACTATTTCCAGTAAGCAAAATACTCTTTACTGTATTTCAAATAGAAATTATATTGATTGGAATTAATTTTTTTTTTTTTTTTTTTTTTGCTAAAAATACCTGATACCCTTTTGTTTTTAGTCATCTTTCACTGCAATGTAATTCTCTGTATTAAAAATCTTACAAAAATAAAATATACTTTTCTGAAATTTTATTTGAGGAATATTAGCTGATTTAAATTATAATTAATCTGATTTGAAACAAATATTATTTTCTTTAATTTAAAACAAACAGTAGCTGTGATTTTAACTGACAGTGGCTGTGTTTACGTGTTTGATGAGTGTTAACAAGTGACAAAAAGGTGATATCAGCTTTATTGTTATTCTATGGAGACTTTATCTGTAAAACAATTTAAGAAAATGACATGAGTGCCTTTTTTATATAAATTTTAAATACTCAGTAATCTTAAGTGTTGGAAAATATTCTCTGTAATCTAATTTTTGTAATGTTGACTTTAAATTTACTATAGTCATTGATCTTATATTCTGATAATGTTGTGTATGGTCATCCATACTTTCAAAATGGGCACATTTATACACATAAAAAAAATAGTTAAAAATTATTTAAAAAATCTTAGTGTGTGATGATGATTTGTATTAAGCTTTTCAATTTTTGATTAGTAAATATAGTCTTCACTTAACAATATCACCTAACATGATCAAAGTTTTGAAGAATTTAAAAAAATATTTTTTAAACTTTATAAATTATAATTAAAAAAAAAATGTAATTTCTGATCTGGTCACCACTGCTTGACTGTTCTCGCCACAGTTTACTTCTGGTGATTAGTGTTGCTTTTGAGTCATTGACCCGTATAAGAACTAGCCCTTCATAGGCAGATTGCAGATACACACAGTCTGATTGGCTTTTTACAACACTTGGACATGCATTTCTCCATTCTGCACCCCCATTGCACGCTGCACACACATCACTTTTCAGCCAGCCACGCTTGAAAGAAATTTCAATTAATCCTTGCTGGTATACAAGACGATAATCAAGCCATGATAAACTGTAGAAGATGAGAATTATCACTTGCTCTTATGTAGTGGCAAAAGATGGCAGGTGTGCAGAGACAGATGACACGTGTTTAAATAGCAAACATAGACCCAACGCAAGTCAAGAGATGGCAGGTGTGCAGAGACAGATGACACGTGTTTAAATAGCAAACACAGACCCAACACAAGTCAAGAGATGGCAGGTGTGCAGAGACAGATGACACGTGTTTAAATAGCAAACACAGACCCAACACAAGTCAAGAGATGGCAGGTGTGCAGAGACAGATGACACGTGTTTAAATAGCAAACACAGACCCAACACAAGTCAAGAGATGGCAGGTGTGCAGAGACAGATGACACGTGTTTAAATAGCAAACACAGACCCAACACAAGTCAAGAGATGGCAGGTGTGCAGAGACAGATGACACGTGTTTAAATAGCAAACACAGACCCAACACAAGTCAAGAGATGGCAGGTGTGCAGAGACAGATGACACGTGTTTAAATAGCAAACACAGACCCAACACAAGTCAAGAGATGGCAGGTGTGCAGAGACAGATGACACGTGTTTAAATAGCAAACACAGACCCAACACAAGTCAAGAGATGGCAGATGTGCAGAGGCAGATGACACGTGTTTAAATAGCAAACACAGACCCAACACAAGTCAAGAGATGGCAGGTGTGCAGAGACAGATGACACGTGTTTAAATAGCAAACACAGACCCAACACAAGTCAAGAGATGGCAGGTGTGCAGAGACAGATGACACATGTTTAAATAGCAAACAGACCCAACACAAGTCAAGAGATGTCTCGCAGTCAGCACTTTAAGTAGTGGCTGGGTGTGATTTTCAAGCAGTGGCAGTATGAATTTTCTTTTCTTTCAATTGGAAAGCAGTTGATCAGGGCAAGGCCTGTACAGTGAATATAAATGTTAATTTTTATCTGAACCTAATGGAACCCCTGAACCTCTAGGGGATCCATGAAGCCCAGGTTAAGAAGCTCTGGTCTAAATGATTACAACTTCAAAAAGTTGCATGACATTAATCAATAATAAAAAAATAAAAAAAAGGTCTGACTGGAAAAGAAGATCCAAAAGCAATTACTAGAGTTTTTCAAATGTGATGTTCTTCCTAGATGTAGACGTCTCTTTTACTCCAATAGCTTCACGTCTCACACATGTCGCCTATGGAACTCCCTTCCCTATTACTGTTTCCCTGGCAAATACAATCTCCAACGGTTTAAGTGTAGCGTCAATCGACATCTCCAGTTGCCTTGATCTATCCACTTCCCTTTTCCACATCCTTTCATCTTTCATTCCTATCTGCTCTCGCTCCAAATCTTCTGTAAACCCCCTTGCCTTGATCGACCCATTGTTTTTCTCTTTCTTCACATCCTCTCCTTTACCACTCCTATCTGCCCTTCCTCCAACCCTTCTATAACCCCATGCATGATAGTGGCCTCCAGCCTTGCTTGGGGTGATACGCTTTAAAAAAGAAAAAAGATGCCTATGACAAGATTAAACATGTGGGATTTCGGCAGTTACACATGTTTGGCCTGTTGGAAACACATAAGGCTATTTTATCTAAAGATTTGTTTTGCACAACATGAACTTGCTGGCTGTGCATCTACAATTCAGGAGCCTTCCTTTCAATTATATTAAAAAAAATCCAAAAAGTATATTTTTATTCTACAAGATTTTCCGAAGCTTACAATAATCTTTATACAGTGTAACCCGGATATAAGAGAGTTGTCGGGACCGGAGAAGAAGTCTCTTATATCTGGGTTTGGTCTATTTTGTTTAGGTAAGTATGGCTCTAATTTGGGACCAGAGGAAATCTCTCTTATATCAGGGTTTCTCTTATATCCGGGTTACACTGTATTAAGAGGAATATAAAAATATTTTTAAAATGATTAAAAGTAATGAAGTGATATTTTTACCCACTGTGTTTATTTATTTATTTATTTTTTTTTTTTGTATCTCTGACGTCAAAATATTTAATTGCATGAAATCAATTTTTAAAACTTTTAAATTATTTTAATAAAATTTGTTAAACAAAAGAAAATGTTACTGAGGAAAAAAAATGGGGGAAAATTGATAGAGAAAGAATTGATATTGTTAACCCTTTGTTTTCTTTTTGCTATGAATGTCATAAGAAATTATTGCTTCCTCCAAACATCATGCACACTTTCATACTTGTACAGGGTAAACCTTATTTCTCTCTTTCTTTCTTTGTGCCGTTTCCTTTCAGAACGTAGGTGATCATGGCTCTCCACCTCCTATCCCTTGCAGCTCTCGACAAGTTCCTTCTGTCTGCCACCTCCCACAGAACATGTTCTGTCATCTTCTTGCTTAAAGCTGCTAGGTATGTCATCTCCAGGCCCTCCTTCCTCATTATGTGTCCCAGGAACTTCAGCTGCCTCTCCTTGTTATTAAGTATAAGCTTCCTCCTTATTTGCATCCTTTCTAAGACCTCATTGTTGCTCACATGCTTGGTTTACTGTGAAAAAAAAATAACTTAAATACCTTTAAATTTACACCCATGTAAAAAGGAAAACATTTTGTTTAAGAGTAAATTTTTGAAATACTCCAGTGTAAATTATTATTTTATGCTAATAAAATCAATAGTTTGGTAAACTTTCTTGTTCGCTAGCAGCTACAAATGAAACAACCAAACAAAAAAGACAAAGATTTACTTAAAATAATAGAATTAAAAGAACAAACTTGTGTTTATCTTTTAAAATGCTGAAGTTTTTTTTTTGTTTTTTTTTAAAAATTGGTATCACCCCCATGCAAGGCAGTAAAGCCACTAAGACACAAGGGGTTACTGTGTGTGGGAGATTTAGGAACAGAAACATTAATAATAAGCAGGAAGAGGAACAAGTAATCAGAAGGACAGTAGATAGCGATTGATATTGCACTTAAATTTTTACAGATTCAAGTTGGCTGGAAAGCATGGAGCCAGAAGGGAATTCCACAAGAAAGAAGTGCAACGAAAGAAACTTAGTATAGAATTTATGGTTACATCTAGACAGCTCAACTGTAAATTACTGAGATCTTAATGCCAGTATAGTAATGCGCTTAAATTAAAAAAAGTCTAGGTTCCATCACAAAGTGCTTATCTGTGCAATTACCATGAAAATATTTATAGAAAAGACACAGACAACCTTACGGCATGGGAAAGTGACTGAAGCTGTACTGACAGGAAAATAAAAAGTTCACTATTTCAAAATAAAAAATAGGAAACTAAAAGTTGGCAAATCATTTTGGTTTGCCATAAAGAAATAAAAAGACAAAAAAAAATAAGAAATAAATAAAAGAGGCCAAAAGGTCATCATTCTTAAATATATGTGAAAAAAAAAAAGGAATGATCAAATGAGTTATACCTGTGAACCAATCAGAAATCAAGAAGCAATTCTGAAATGAATTCCTTCTAGCAAAAGTTAACAAAACAAAACAAAAAAACAGATGACCATGCAAAGCAACTAGAAACTCAAAAAAAATTTTGTCTGTTCTCCCATGCCTACATTTTTGGAGACCTAAAAAATCTCACAGTGTTGAAAGGATTACTACTATCAAAGAAACACTTACATACACTGTCTATATTTCTGAGATGAGGTATTATGTACACTATTTACATTAATCGGACTATTGTCCTCATCTTTGTCGCTATATTTATTACAAGATAAAATATATTTAAAGAGTTCATATAAAAAGTTTTTGTGTTGAACGTTTAAGTCCTTTAGTATATGAGAGAGAGAGGGGAAAGTCTTTGTAAATGTGTATACATGTATGTAAGTATTTACATTATTTGGACTATTGTCCTCGTCTTTGTCACCATATTTATTACAATGTTTCGGCCGTTAGTGGAACCTCAATTTAACAGATTAATAGGGGGTATCGTCCGTTAAAGCTGTTTGTCCTTTAATTTGAAGCAAATTTTTTCGTGGCGTAAAAAAACAATTATTTTAAATAAATGTAAATACAGTATACATGTATGTGTATTTTATTTTTAACTTACTATATACCTTTAAATAATGTTTGAAAAGTTTTAAAGTTAAATCCGAAATTTGTTTGTTCCATGACCGTTAATTTGAGGTTTCACTGTATACAAATTTATCAGTACATGCAATATATATCTTTGTACTAATTATCTTTGCATGCATTTTTAACAGTATTTACATTAGTCGGACTATTGTCCTCATCTTTGTCGCCATTTTTGTCACAACGTTTCGGCCGTTGTACGCTCCGGCCTTCTTCAGGTGGTTGGAATTTCGAACCTCAAGGACACATGGCACAGTGGATAAAGGTGTTGGTTAGATCCAGTGACAGACCCAAAAGAGTGTGAGTTCAATACCCGGTTCAGGCAGTGGAGAACTTTCAGAGGGAAAATTAGCAGGAGATAACTGATAACTGACATCCATCAAACATGGCTCGTGGAAATAGAACAGTCTACCCCAGTGATCAAAATAAAGGGTTTGGTTCGAAATTCCAACCACCTGAAGAAGGCCCGAGCGTACAACGGCCGAAACGTGACAAAAATGGTGACAAAGATGAGGACAATAGTCCGACTAATGTAAATACTGTACATAATACCTCATCTCAGAAATATAGACAGATGCATTTTTAAAAGTCCAAAAATTTGTGTATATTTGGTTTAAGGATGTTATCCAAAGATATCCCACCACCACATAACCCCATAAAGCCGAGCCGCCAGATCAGGACTGATAATATTGCTGATTCTTCTTTGGATTTTATCAAGAAGCTCAAGGTAAATAGCAGAGGCACCGAACCATATGTGGCAGCAGGCATGAATTGTAGACTTATAGATATGTAAGATATGATAATAATAATATTATTTCTTACTGTCTTATATCTATAAGTCTACAATTCATATCTTACATAACTTAAGTCTACAAGTTCATATATTATCATAATATATATGAAAAAAAAACTATAAACGTGTAAAATGTCATATCTTACATAACTTACATATCTATAAGTCTATATATTATCATATATGAAGGCTATAAACGTGTAAAATTGCAGGAAAACACAAATATGCGACTCTACAGTGTAAAATGGATATGGTCTATCTCCCCGACGAAAGAGGCACAAAATCGCCTGTGCTATATACATGGTCTTGTAAATTACCTAGTCCCTTAGGAGGACTAATTAAATGCCTGTAGGTTGGCGTGAAAACAATCTGCATAACTGACTGGAGCACGCATAAAACCCGGCAGATTTTGTCTTTGTAAGGGAAGGATTATGGACAGCGCGGGATACGTTTGAACGAGCCGGTTGTGAGGTTCAAGGACAAAGACGTGTCAGTGAGGAATGTGAAACAGATTACTACAGATATCTTTACAAATTGATGAAATAAGAAAATTCAATACTAGCTAAGATGGCCACTATTTTATTCGGACTATTGTCCTCATATTTGTAGCTAAGATGGATATTAATCTCCTGAGAGTGCGGGGGAGTAGGTTATCAAAGGAGATGATTTAACTTTTCTTATTTGATTTGATTTTTCTACGCAAAAAAAAAAAAATCTAAAACGGTTATGAAAATAATAAATAAATGTCCACTTCGTAGTGGTATAATGGTTAAGCGACCTCTATGCTACGACTTAACGATTACGACTGGGTGTTTCTTACTTGCAGCCTTGCCGTCTTATCTAATCTACGCTCATCACTGGCATACAAAAATAGTTTGTATGAATTATCTCCCTTGATTTTCGCTCTTCTAACTCATTTTCTGAATGCGAAACACAGTCTTTCTTTATTTTATTTAAGAATCAAAAGAAAACTATACTAAGTTTGTCAGTTTACGAAATTTATTTCTAGGAATTTTTAAAAAAATGTTATTATTCCTTCTTTTTTCTTCAATGTCATATTGCTCTAAAGAAGAAAAGTCGTCCGAAAGAAACATTAAGGTACGTACATATGACACTTATATTTGTTTAGTTTTTTTTACGAATTTACAGGAAAAAACACTTTTTCTTTGTAAATTAAAAAGCAATTTATATTCATTCATATATTTATTTTGTCCTTTCTTTAGAAATAAAATTAATCTATAATTTGAAGTTTCTGTTCGAAAACTCAATATTTTCTAATAATCGCATCAAGATCTTTTATTATTTCATTTGTTAAATTAAATACGGTTTTTATTTCTCCAGACAGTTAATAAATTTATAAAAATAAACGCGAAGTCTCTTGGATAAATTTTGATTATTAGGAACGTAACTTTTTTGTTGTTTCTTTTTTCATTAAATTTAAAAAAAGAAACAAAATATGTTCATTATTTGTCTAACTATTAAATTATAAATTTACAATACATGCAAAAAATTGTATGTAGTGTAAAATACCCAACCAAAATAATAATAATAATAAATATTAATGACCTTTGAGTTCCTGCTTAAAAGTTATGAAGTTTTAAAAAGTAGAAAGATTTCCGAATAAAAATGCTTTTTTTTTTATTTAAACTAGTTTTATTATGTTTTTTTGTTTGTATTTTTTTAAAGAGATTCGTTTTTAGCTTAATTGAAAAAGTGAAGCTCTCAGATCTTAAATAATATTTTTAATGACGATCTATTAATTAAAATATGGAAATTGTCTAAAAATACATTTTTATTATGTAGTTTGCTTTTTGTTCGAATACTTCATTCTGTCCTTTCGTACATGTTTGATTTTTTACAAAAATTAAATGACGGAAAGTGTGGAATGTTTTTAAAAATTATGCTGAATTTATTTTGGCAACCGTTATTTAATAAGCCGAAGCGTGTTTTTAAAACTGAATGTAATCGTGAATCCTGATTTTTGTGGTGGTAAATGAAATACAAATTAAAAAGCAGTAAAAACTAGGAGAGTACTAAGTACCAAACTTTCTTTTAAAAATAACAAAAACAAAAAACACATTTTAAATGCCTTCTTTGAACTTAAATTTTGGTTCTGTTTGAAAGAATGGCCTAAAAAATTAAAATTAATATAGGAAATTTTACGTCTTTTTTGCAGCGATTGATTTGGAAATTCTTGTAAAAATCAAATAATTGATAATTCTCAAATTTTAATGAAACTTTTTTCTTGTAAATTCAGGTAAAAAATATTTTTTCTTTTACATGTTCCACCCCCACCCACCATTTAATTTTAAGAAATTTCCAGAAATTCAATTTGTGCCATTTAATTTTTATATTAGTTAATAGTAGAAGAATTTAAATCATCAATTTCTCTTTGTAAAACAGGAACACCAATTACCGAAAATCTGCTCTGAATCGTAAGATAAAAAAATGTAATAAAACTAAGACATTATTTAATTATAAAAGCTTTTAATTGCTTTTATGATTATATGTTATGGACACTATTGTCTTAAGTAAAAGAAACTTTTTTGATAAATATTGAATTTTTACAAGAATTGTTTCATTTTTTTTTTTTTTTTTTTAGTATATATAAAGTTTTAAATCTTAAATTTTTGCATTATTTTGTACCTTTTAGGTGATTAAGTAAAAAATATATTTACTAATCATAAATGGAAAAACTTAGTATAATTCATTGCACACTATTATTTTAAAAAGAATTTTGGATGCTTTTGTATGTGTATAAATGTGCCAATTTAGTAGAAATTTATCAGAAAATAAGAGGGATAAAAATAGTGAATTTAAAGCCAAAATATCTAAGATTCAATAAAACCTTAGATTATGAAGAATATTTTTCTAAAATTTTAAGATAATGTGGTATATAAAAAATGATATAAAAAAGGTGCTCACATTATATTCCTCAATTATTGTGACACCTATATCCACCATAGAAAAACATTAGGTAAACTTTTATCTGTCATTCAAGCTGTCAACATCTTAAATAAACAACACTGTTGTGTTAAAAAATGCATTTCTGCAATATTTTAAACTAAAAGTAATGTTTTTTCAAATCTGATCAAACTTTAAATCGGCTAATATTCCTCAAAGTTTCAGAAAAGCGTATTTTATTTTTGAAAGATTTTATAACAAAGAGTATTACATTGTGATGACAGATGGCTAACAATTGTGCTAAAAGCAATAATTTCAAAAATTTCAAAAATGAAAACTACTTCCAGCCAATTTAAGTTAGTTCTTAAATACAGAAAATGTATTTTTCTTATTGGAAATATTAAATTTAATATATTAGCTTGAAATTAAAACTAAAATAAAAGCTTCAAGAAAGATTTTTCATTTTTTAAAATTAATTTTAGACCTTAGGTATCATGAATCTGTGGTGGTACCTAGGTATAACCAATAGTTTAAGAATATAACATTTTATTCTATATGCTTTTATTAAACTTAGTATAATGAATAAATTTGGAGGCATTAAGGTGCTACCAAAACAAAAATATATGGTAAAACTGTAATTTCCATTAGATTGATGTGAAAAGAAAAACATTTATCCTAAGAATAAATTTTAGAAAAATTACAGTATAAAGTATTCTTTTATGCAAATGAAACAGTTTCATTGTAATTCTGGAAATTATGTAGGTGGCGAGGGGAACAAATTATGCAGGAAAAATAACCAGATTTCTTTTTGAAATAATAAAGACTTAAAAGAACAATTTGTTTAATTACTGAAGTAAATGTGAAAAAAGATCAAACAGCCATACCAATGGATTGGAAAACTACTTTCAAGACAAAATCTAACTGAATGGGAGATATGAAATTAGATTAATTTCATAGTATTCTTCTGTTATTGAATAGTATTCGGTCAAGACAAGGTATCAGAATTATTTCCCTTTTGGACATCCATACCAAAAATGATCACACCGTTGCTAGAAGGAAAAAATAAAATAAAACTCTTGAAAAAAAAAAAGGTTCACTCTCAAAAATGGCATTAAACTTTACATTTTTTAATCTTCAAACATGTCTTTCTCTAATAAAAGAAACTTTTGTGATGAACAGCAACAAGATGAATTTCAAAATTGTGCTGAAAAATTGCAAGTATTCTTTTAAAAATATTAAGTATATTTTTTTTCTGTTCATTTTGAAAGAAAATAACATGTTTTCTTAAATATTGCATAATTTAAGAAAACCCGTTATTTTCACGAATTCTCAAACAAAAATTATTTTTTTAAGTTTTATTGAATTATTTTTGGTAAGATGTGGGAGAAATTTTCTATATATTCACAAATGATGTTGCATAAATAAAGTTTTTACTGAAATAATAACTTCAGGGATTTTTCTTTATAAAACTAAAAAAAATTATGCCCAAAAGGGTACATGAGATATTGAGGCGGATGACATACCCCCCCCCCCCAATATTTTCCAGAAGTTTCTTAATAAAATAACCAATATAGTAAAATAAACTAATTCATTAATGAATAAGTAATGGACAACTTTTGCTTTCATTTCAGAAAAAAAAAAATAAGATTCCATTTTGGTGGTACCTAGTTTTTATTAGGTACCATCAAAAAATGCAATTAAATTTAAAACGTGTTTTAAAAAATAAATTTTCTTGAAGGTTTAATTTTAGTTTTACAGAAAATATTGTTTTTTAACATAGTGGGGTTGTTCTTATTGTTGAGTGGTTTATCAAGAGCCTGGTGTTTAGAAAATTTAAGAGGGAAAGAACTAAAAGAAAATTACTTGACAAATACAAAATAACTGTCTTTTTATATATATATATATATATATACTCCACTTTCCCAACAAATTCGATGTATGAGGATCAAACAGATCAGGTCCTAGGAATCGCCAACCCGACACCAGCACATGAGATTTGATTATAGTGGTGAAGGTAATGTGCCAAACCATCCACATTTTTTGAAGGGCCGAATACAGAGACCTGGTGCACTATATGCCACAAAGTCCCTAAACAATCCTCCACAGGTTTTGAATTCAGAGTTTTCCTTCACCTAGATCAGTTGCCGTCCAAGGCTATAGGAACCCGTCTGTCCTGGTTTACCCATAGCTGGAGAAGAGGATTCGCACATTTCCCAAGGGTATTAACACACAAGTGAATGTAATGGATTCGACTGGATTTGTTCAAACTCTGCTCTTCAATTCCTCAATCCAAGCCGCTATCCATTACTCCACTATGCCTCCTGTAACACAGGGGGTGCGAGGGCTAAATTGTTGTCTAAATTATGCAAAAATGAAAATAACACTGATATCTCATTTTAACAGATATATTTACCAAAATTACTCAAGAATATCTTAAATACTAAAGAATAAATTTATTCAATAAAATCGCCATTGGCTTCAACCATGTCCTCCAGATGACTTTGGAATATCCTGCAACTCTTCTGGACAGTCTCCTCCTTTAAGTTGGTGAATGCTGCCATAATCTTTGCCTTCAGGTCATCTTTGGTGTTATGAGGAGTTTTCTTGCTCTCTCGCTTGACTGCACTCCACATATAATAATAAAGGGGGTTGCAGTCTGGGGAGTTAGGAGGCCAGATGTCAGGGGTGATGTGGTTGCAGGAATTGTGTGACAGCCATGATTGGGTTCTCCCGCTTGTGTGGCATGCTACAGAGTCCTGTTGCCAGACATTTGTGTCATAGTGCTCTTTTTCTCACTGTACAATACTGTGTAATCAACAAAATCAAAAACAAGCACATGCACAAAATTAAAAATATAAAATGGTGACAATTTACTCATTGCACCCTGTATGTAGTAAGCTTTAAAGTTTAAGAGAATACTTTAAGCAATCTAATATTTTATTAAATTTTTAGGTATTTTGACTTTAAAAGCTTTAATTATGAAGACACTTGTTAAGAAAATGTTATAAAATTACCAATCAATTTTAAATTTATCATAGGCACCTCTTATATTTTCTGATAACATTGTGTATGGACATCTGTATTTACAAAAATGAACACATTCGCGTAAAAAATTTTAAAATTCTTTTTAAAATACTGAAGGTCATTGAACTGTAGTGAGCTTTTCCATTTATGACTAACTAGCAGCATGGCCCGGCATTGCCCGTGCTTGATTCAAAAATCGTACGACTCGTACAGCAATTGCTATCACTTGACTTAAAATATTTTTGCCCTTCCTTGCCTTTAAAGGAGTGCCCTTTGCCATGCTGATGTTGCTACATACCTTACTTCTTGTCTATCTCACACTGCGAATTTTTTCTAAGCTCTATACTAAACATTAAATCTGTTACATAAAAAGAACTAAACAAAATGAACACAAAATGATCAGCTTTAAAAAAGGACTTGTAACTGGAAAGACCGAATGAAAAAAGAATGTTAACAACAAATACATTTTCACACCCAACCCAGTTCTGCGGAATCAGAATCAATGTTGAGTTTAAGCAAGCAAATGAGCCAATTGGAGTAAAGTGCCATGCAGATTTAAATTCTTCCCACTTGTGACGAATGCAGCTATTGATTTTTTTTGCATGCTAGCATTCGTGTCAGTCAGCTGTTGGCTCTCACGCTGGCCAATAGAATCTTCCTACCTATTCGTGGCAGCCAGCTATAGGCTCTCACTCTGGTCAGTAGAAAATGTCCGCAAACTACATGAAAACTGCCATAGGAGCATGAAAAAATCGATTATTTCCACTATCAATGTGAGTTGGGAAATGCAAAGTCGGCCTTGGCCTTCCTACTGACTTGGAGCATGTGCATGTAAATTTTGGTGCAAATCCGTCAAAAATTGCGGCCGTGCATTCGTTACACACACAAACACATCCTGCCTTTTATAGATAGAGATAAATATAGTTTTAATTTAATAAAAATATCACCTGGCCACTACAAATTGACACATAACATCTGATTGATGAAAAATCAATGTTTATTTAAAATTTAAGAAACCCCTTTTTTGTTTTCTTATAAGCACAAAAACTAGGATACACTTTCATATCTATATTATACATAAGGTATCACAAAATCTGTCCAGTTTTATGTCCAGTTCACGCATGAAATTGAACATTGGGAGTTCATTTTTTTCCTTAAAGATTTTTTTTTTTTAAGATTTGAAAATCAAATATGAATCAAGTTAATCAAAATACACAGGGAAAATACGTTTTCATACAAAAGTCTCTCTCTTTAATTACTCGCTCAAGAAAATTCTTCAGATGTTGACAGAAACATATTGTCCTTTCTATACATCCATGCTTTCTGTCAACTCATTTGAAGCAGAGGATTAGCACTTGATTAAACATACAATCATCCATCCATCTTAATTGATTTCATATTTTCAACACTTTTACATGAGACTCAGAAATGTGTTTAGATACAAAAATAATTATCTGCCTTTACCTATAACATGTAATGTTAGAGGATGAGTATGTGGCCAAGTGTTTGGAACGTTTGTTTTCTGATCATGTGACCCAGCTTCAAATCTCACCGTGATCGATTTTTCAAGAAGGTGACTTCTTGATGTTATCAGGCTGGGGGAAATGATCCCAGCATGCAGCACCTTTGGAAAGTACCTGGAAAATGACACCACGGCTGACCAAAGCCTTGTGAGAGAAATTGGGTAGACTGAACTTAAATGTGTATAAATAGGAAATAGAATGCAGACAAATTTTGATAAATTGGAAAACTGTTTTATTGACCAGATTGTGTTTTGGCATCTAATGATGCCAAAACACATAACAGAATCAAAGAAATATGTGTATGCTCCAATATTAAATTGTTAATTCTTTTTCTGCTAAGAAGGTGTCCCTTAGTCAGGATGAAACAACAAAATTGTGTGAATTTTGTATAAAAGCCATTATTTTGATTTATGCTTTTACTTTTTTTTTTTTTTCAATTTTCTTTTGTTGGAATTTGTTTTTATAATCTCCCAGTTTTACTGAAATGAGTTTAAGGTGAATCCTTATCCCGGTTTTTCAGAATGGGTTGAAAATAAGATTCATATAGCATTTTCTGAAATTAATTAAATTATCTTTTACTAAATTTGAATACAATTTAAAAACAGAAAAGTGTACAAAAATAGATATAAAAAATTTATAAAATTTAAGGATTTCATTGAATGTATCATGGTTTTGTTTCAAACTTGATAGAAGAGTGAGATCTTTACTTTAATTTTCCTGCTGACAAGCATACTTTCTTTAAAAGAATTTTAACACAAAAAGTTTATTTAAAAAATAATGTTTTTTTTTTTTTCTAAAGTAGCTTGTTGCCTGAATAAAGATAAGTCAGATGCATGAAAACAAGTATATTTATTCATTGTTTACAAATAAATACAAATTTTCAGAAAGACATTTTTTTTTTCACTGAACAAAAATTAAGGATTGTTTTTTATTAAATATTTGCTGAGTGGCTTTTTAAGTAAAAATTGGAATAGGTTTTGATTATAAGGAAGTTGGAAATGGCTAAAAACATTTGATCAGTCATTTTAAAAAAGTGTTCACAACTTCTCTGTTGCCTCTTAAAATTTCTGTGATTTAAAAGATGAAATTGATTTTTTATCATATGAGATTATGTCACTTTATTTTATTTTTTTAAACATTCCTCCTTGGTGGTCAATATAATCGACTCGATCACAAAATTCTAAATTAAAATGTTAAATATTTATCTATATTTCTGAGATGAGGTATTGAAACTATTTACACTATTTATATTGTTCTGACTATTTTATTATTATATTCATGACCATTGTATGTTCCAGCCTTCCTCAGCTGATATTTGTTGGAATTTTAGACCAAATCCTTTTAGTCCATGGGGGTAGATTATTCTAATTTCATGTGCCATGTCTTTGGATATCTTGGTTTCAGTTAATTCTCCTTCATAACTTAACTCTCCAAGTTTTTGTTCTCTCTGCTTGAACTCACAGCTCTTTGGGTCAAGTCACTCTTGGATCAATCAACCAACACTTTTATCCATTGGGCCAATATTTGTTTGGCAACTTTTTAGTTGTACTTTTTATTAAAAAAAAAAATTAAAATGTATATTAAGAGAAAAAAATTTACAAATTTTTTTTTTTTTTTAAATATTTAAAAATTTGTAAAATGTTTTATCATATTTTAAAGAAATTCTCCAATTTGTCATTTTTTTTTCTGTTTTCATATTTCAAATGCGGACTAATAGATTATGGGTTGGATTGAGAAATCTGACAGCCAAGTTTGAATTCCAGTGGAGTTCATTACATTCACTTACATGCTAATACCTTGGAAATGGTATGAATCTGTCTCTTCTACCCTGACCCAGCTATTGATAAATATAGGATAGACTGGGCTCTATAGCCTTGGTTGGCAGCTAGTTAAAGAGAAGGAAAACTGAATTCAAACCAGCCTGTTGGTCTCCATTAGGCTAACTTGCCAAAGATACACCACTTCTACTGTCGCTGCAGTACATGTGGGGCCACTATGATATTAACGGATTACAGGACTTGTGATCATGTAACTTCAATGATTTTTAAATTACTTCACTACTTTTAAGTAATAGATTACAAATTTCATGGTGGTATATAAAGATAGGTTTACTAAATTATCATAAAAATTATATCATTGAAAAGAAAGGGCATGGAATTAGAGAACAATTTGAATTTTCTACTCTTCACACTTTCAGCCAGAAAATAGAAAATGTTGGATGTTCATTAATTTTTTTTGCATACAATTTATGCATAAAACATATGAAAATCATTGAAATCCAAATTGTATTAATATTAATTTCTAATTGAGAATATTATATAAGCATGCAATCTTTAATAATACTTCTTTCTTCTTTTTTTTTTTTCAGAGATTTTAAATCTGGTGGGGAAACAGAAGCACTCCTCTGATGTCTGCATATAAATACGATACAGAGAAACTGCGATTATTCACTCAGTGTTGAATATGGAAATAACAGAAATAATGTCTCGTTTGAATTTGTGCTATATGAAACCAAAAACAAAATTCTTCTGAAATGTGATCATTTGTGTTTACATTAAAAGAACATTTACTAAAAGCTCAAAAGAAGGAATATTTTCACGCATAATGTCAGTGTATCCATTAAAATAAGTTCTTATAGAAAAATGAACATGCAAATGCACACTGGTGAGAAGCCATATCTATGTGAAGTGTGTGGTTTTGCATTTAATGAGAATTCAGATTTACAAACACATGTGCAAACGCATGCAGGAGAAAAACCATACAAATGTGAAGTTTGTGGCTTATCATGTTCACGCAAATCAGATTTAAAAACTCATCTGCGAACACATACAGGAGAAAAACCATATGCTTGTGATGTGTGTGGTTCAGCGTTTTCAAGGAGTTACTCCTTAAAAATACACATGCGAACACACACTGGTGAGAAGCCATATGCATGTGAAGTATGTGGTTTAGCATGTTCACAAACATCAGATTTAAAAACTCACATCCGGACACACACGGGAGAAAAACCATATACATGCGAAGTATGTGGTTCAGCTTTTTCAGATTCTTCAGCTTTAAGAAGACACGTAGGAACACATACTGGTGAGAAACCATATTCATGTGACGTTTGTGGTTCAGCATTTTCATGGCGATCAGGTTTAAAAAGGCACATGCGAACACACACTGGGGAAAAACCATATACTTGTGAAATGTGTGGTTCAGCATTTTCAGAAACTTCAGGTTTAAAAAAACACATGCGAACACACACTGGTGAGAAACCATATTCATGTGAAGTGTGTAGTTCAGCATTTTCACAGAAATCACATTTAAAAATTCACTTACGGATACACAGTAATGAAAAGCCATATACTTGTGAAGTTTGCGGTTTAGCATCTTCGCGCAAATCACATTTAAAAACACACATGCGAATACACACAGGAGAAAAACCATATGTATGTAAAGTGTGTGGTTCAGCATTTTCAGACTCCTCAGCTTTAAGAAGACATAAGAAAACGCATAATCGTGAGAAACCTTAAATATTCAATATGTGTGGTTCAGCATTGAATTCAGATTTAAAAAAACATGCAAACATTCGTGAAGAACCATATTTTTGTGAAATGTACTCTTATTTGGAATTTACATGTAAGCATGCCCTGGAAAGAAGTCAAGAAATTTTCCAGTTTTTCATGCCATACAGAGAGACAAATGTATATTCTTGTGTAGTGTGTGGTCTACCAGTTCCATGACACTAAATTTAAGACACATATGCAAGTGACGTGACGTGACGTGAGCTTTATGTGAACTCAATTGCAAATTCACATTGGAAAAGATCAATATTCTTTTAAGTTTTATGGTTGATTATTTTTGCAAATGTTTTGTTTACGAATTTCCATGTGAACTCACAGTAGATGTAAACTTGGTTTATTATAAGCTATTTCTAATGTGCTTGTTCTGAAAATTTAAATTAACTGATATAATTTTGATCTTATTTTGCTGTTTTGGTTTTCTGGACTACTTAATTTCACGTCTGTCTCTATTTCTGAGATGAGGTATTGTAACGATTTACACTATTTACATTGTTCAGATTGTTATCCTCATCTTTACTGTCCTATTCACAATGTTTGGGCCGTTGTATGCTCCTACCTTCTTTGGGTGATATTTGTTTGAATTTCAAAACAATCCCTTTATTAGTCCATGGTGGTAGATTGTTCTAATTCCAGGTACCATGTCTTTGGATATATGTTTCGGTTAATTCCCCTTAGTAACTTGATAACTCTCCAAGTTTTTGTTTTCTCTGTTGAGAGTCCCAAGAACACACGGCCCAGTGGATAAAAGCGTTGGTTGATTGATTGAAAAAGTGATTTGGCCCAAAGAGTTGTGAGTTCAGTCCCTGGCCTCAGCAGAGAAAACAAAAACTTAAGTTATCAAGGTAAATTAACTATTATACAGGCTCTGTAGCCATCGAAACATCACATATTGTTGTTCATAAAACACTTGAGGCCGAGATAACATCTCACACCATCCCCTTCTGTGTGGGTGTCCCAGTCATAGTGTCACAATGTATCTTCATATTTATTGGTATTCAATGGTGAAATTTTAAAAAGTACTTCAATGAAATTGGCCAAATTATGCATACGGCAATATGTCATATTTACTTAAGTCAGTTGCATTATACCTGAAGGAAGACATACAAACAGATGCCGAAATGTTTTCAGCCCAACCAAGAAGCCCTTAACCTTTTTTTAATAAAAAAAAAAACACAGATGTTTGATTAAATTTTGAAAAGTGGGTTGAGCGAAGAACTTTTCATCACTCCCTTATTATTAATTAACCAACACAGATCAGGAATTGTCTCTTTCACACCTGTCAGGGGTTGATTGCACACCTTCACCTCACTCTTGTTATGACTTTGCACAAAGAAAAATGCAAATATTTAAACATATTTCAGTGCTATGTTACCTACCATCAATTTTCTACTGTAGTATGATATCTACTATTATATTTTAGTCATATCAGGAGTACTGTTTTTAATGGGTCGAACATGAGGGGATATTTATGTCGGACTCAAAACAATGATGGCATCTTCGAAACTGCTTTATTACCCACGATAGGTGGTCTGCACCAAATAAGTGTATACCTTGCATATTAGGACCACTACATTTTACATATTTAACATATCTCCCCTTTAAGTTAAAACAATATTAGACTAAAATACAAAAACAAAATGTCCAGTCTGTTAAAGTTCAAATCACTGATTACTTAATAATGTTCATACTTTAGAAGATCAGACTCTAAATGTCTATCATAATATTTTTTACTTTTAATGTCACTGAGATCATATAATCTTTAAGATGCTGTCGTTGTTTTCGAGTACACCCTGGATAGCGACTAGACTGTTTGACTGCTTGTGGACTTTCTAGAATTTCAATATTGGTTACAATTTCGTTGCTGTTTGATTCAACATTTAAATCCACATTGCTCCTAGTGTTATTGCTCTCTCCATTACTCTGTTTACTTGAACTACTTTCCACTCTACAGCACTTGTGGTAGTGACCTCTGCTGGTGTGATAACTGGTTCATTTTCAATATCAGTTACCCACTATTTATGCACATGATCAGCGTGATGGTGAACAACAGAACCATCATATAGCCTGACAGTTACAGATACTGGCCCTGTTTTATCCTTGATCAATCCTGGTACCCATCTGTTGCTACTGGTACTGAAAGTTTTTAAAAAATACTTGATCACGTTCTGCAAATTGCCTTTCTTTTGAATGCCTGTCATGGTAGGTTTTAGATGCTTATTTTTTTTTTTCCAAAACGCGTATATGAATACCTGGATGTAGTTTGCTCAAGCGTGTTGATAATTTCTCGTTCATTAACAATTCTGCCGGTGAGACTCCTGTTGTTGTGTGTGACATTGTTCTATATTGTAACAAGAATCTACATATACATGTCTCAATATAACCATCCTTTATTTTTTTCAATGCGTCATTGAACGTTTGAAGAGTATGCTCTGGCTGTCTATTGCTAGACGGGTGATATGGTGCAGGACATGTATATTTAATGCCATTGACTTTCATGAACTGTTCAAATTCTGCACTAGTGAAATGCATACCGTTATCTGTTATGTACTGATCCGGTAATCTATGCTCAGTAAATGAGCATTTTAGTTCTTGGATTGTGGCACTAGATGTCACTGTATACATTGGGAAAACATCTAGCCATTTAGAATGGGCATCCATGAAGGAGGAGGCACAGTGGAGTAATGGATAGTGGCTCGGATTGAGGAATTGGAGAGTCAAGTTTGAATTCTAGTCGAATCAATTACATTCACTTATGTCCTTGGGAAAGGTATAAATCCTCTTCTTCAGACCAGGTTCTATAGACTTGGAAGGCAACTGGTCTACCACAGAAAGTAATGGCAACCTACTGCAGGGAAAAAATCTGCCTCTTGAGTCATGTATCGAAAGATACATGATCACCTATGCGTGTATCACACATGGTACATAACTGATCTGATCCACAATGATAAGGAACATTTTTCCTTCATGAGGTCCTGCCTAATCAAGATGGATTCGAGACCATGATTTGTGTGGAAATTCCTACATGAAATGGCGTTGCCACTGACAATTACTGATTCACTTGGCACACTTCACAGTTGAAAACTTGTTCTAGATTTAAATCAATTTATGGCGATCACACATAACTTTCAGCCAGTGCTTTCATTTTACACACTCCCGAATGCGTGTCATGTAACGCCAAGATAATTATCTCATGACCTTGTCTGGGGATAATAACTCACTGCTCACTGTCCTCGTAGTAAACAACCATTATTTATTGTCTTGTTAGCAAAATATTTTAGTTCATTCTCAGGTGGCTTATCAGGTCATCCATACTGCACATACCATAGGATTGGTCACAACTCGTCCAGCTTTTAATAGTTTCAGAATTAGTAGGGGATTTCTCAAGTACCTCTGTTAAATTTCTCAGGTATTGTTATTGGCATGAGTGGTGTCACTCACATTTCAATAAAATTCCTTTGATTGAGCCTAGTCACTAGCTAGATGGGTGACTACTTGGGAATACCAGGTTCTGTAAGCTTGGATGTGCAGATGGTGTAATGGATAATGGCTTGGGATTATTAATTGGGGAGCTGAAGTTCAATTCCCAATGGGTTCATTATATTCACTTATGCGCAAATATCTTTGGGAATGGTAAGAATCTACCTCTTCTCTATCTTTGGGAATGGTAAGAATCTACCTCTTTATCTTTGGGAATGGTATGAATCTACCTCTTTATCTTTGGGAATGGTAAGAATCTACATCTTCTCTATCAGTTAAGTAGTGAAACTTGTATTACAAAGTATTTCCACCACCCAATTCTTAGAATCTAAAAATATTTTCTGGTTTTAAATAACCTGCAAAAGGTTGATAAGCCATAGAAAATGAACCAATCAATCAAAGAAATACTGATTAGCTACACATTTTCTGGAATATAAATGCATTGAAACTATAGTGGCCACAAAGTGAGTGACCAATTTACATATTGATTATAATGTAGAATTGATCTAGTTTATACCCACATTATAATTTCTTGTTTGTTTATGAAATTCTGATTAGGTATCTCCACCTCTCTCTCTCTCTCTCTACTCCCAGCTATGGGTTAATTAGTAAGACTTGTATCATTAAACCATTATCACAAAAAAATTCTTACAATCTAAAAAATATTTTATGGCTTTAAATAACCTGCAAATGGGTTGATAAGCCATAGAAAATGAATCAATAATAATTCTTTAAATGTGTTGCTTGTAATGCTGACAGATTATGGCAAAACTCAGTTATTTGTGCACATTGGACTAAGACTAATCTTTGATATTTCTGTGTTGGATTAATATTTCATTGAATTATTTGAATTTCATTAAATTATTCAAAGTGCTGGATGTAGGATTTGTTTCAGGAGACATCATCTGTAGAATGGTATGAACGAGTATTAAAATTTCAGTATGTAAGCATTTGGAAATTTTCCTTAAGTGGAAAAATGAAAAGGGTTTGGAATGTTAAAAAAACTTCACTATTTTTTTTTTTTTTAATCCTTTCTTCTATGCATACTTCTGCAAAACTGATTGTCTTTGAAGACATGACATTTAAATACCAACAAACTTTAGTAAAGTCAGACACTTGATATAAAAAAAATGCTGACTGCTGACAATTTGGCCATAAAATGTAGATATTTTACTTCCTGGTTTATTTTTATTTGCAATAAATATTCTTGTCTGTATAAAAAAATATTCTGTATTTACACAGAAAATTTGCATTTTAAATTGAAATAAAATTTTGTTTTGAAGTCTATTTCCGGCTTGTTCCATTATGTATTGGTTAGTATATTATTGTTTATATTATTATTGGTTAATATAGTAAACATGTATTGGTTAGTATATTATTGTTTATATTATTATTGGTTAATATAGTAAACATTATGTATTGGTTAGTATATTATTGTTTATATTATTATTGGTTAATATAGTAAACATTATGTATTGGTTAGTATATTATTGTTTATATTATTATTGGTTAATATAGTAAACATGTATTGGTTAATACAAATGATCATGACAATGGAGCTAGGCAATAATGACTTTATTGTTGAATCACCATTACAGGAAGTGGTGTCCCTCCCTAACAGGAGAGCTACACAGATAGGGGACACAACAGGGCACGTAAGTAAGTCAGGGGTCGGTTATCGGTCTATATTTCTGAGATGCAGTATTGTAATTATTTACATTGTTCATTTTGTTGCCATATTCACAATATTTCGGCCAGTTGTACGCTCTAATCTTCTTCAGGTGACTGGAATTTCAAAATGAATCCTTTATTCTGTACACTGGGGTAAATTGTTCTAGTTCCATGCCTCTTCAGTTATCTCCCTTTAACTCAATTCTCCAAGTTCTTTGGGGGTCAAGTCACTGGATCCAACCAACTTAAGGAATCAGCACATATGCTTGGCCACAAAAATCTAAGCTGGCACAGATGGAAATGGAAACCAGTAATACAGAGTGCTAGAGAAAAGCAATAACAACAGAAATTGCAATATGAGCTCTAGTAAAAAGAAATAGTTATTGAGACATTAACTTGTAAGTCCCAAAAATTCATATATTGATGTCCTCAAGGACTCATAGCCCAGTCGATAAAAATGTTGGTCGAATCCAGTGACTTGATCCAAGGAGTTGTCAGTTCAATACCTGGTGACTCCAGTGGTGAACAAAAACTTGAAGAGTTGAGTTAAAGGGAGATAACTGAGACATCTGGAAGAGGAATGACATGTGGAATTAGAACAATCTACCCCAGGTTGGTTATATGAATTTTCTTATTTGTGAAAAATTCTTTCATGTAATTTATCAGTGAATCTCATCAAATCTTTCTTATTCTTTCTTAAACTTTATACTTCTCATTCTTTCTTATCTTTTCTATTTGCCATCGTGGGTATGACGATAAACTACATCCACGTCCTGGGTAAGATGATAAACTAAATTCAGCAGCAAGGCCTATGATCAGGAGGTTTTGAGAAATGCGGAACCACCTCTTAATTGCTGGTCTTCCCAGGTCCACTCTGACCTGGGGTAGTAGCACCTGTTAGGGCCCCAGCTATGGGCAAATAGTTAGCCCTAAAACTGGGGTAAAAACACTATGAAAGTGTAAAAATAGGTTTTAATACCAGAAATACTTTGTAAAAAAAACAATTATTACCAGCAATAAATTTTTGAAGGAAAAGAAAAAATATTACCAATGTTACGAGGATGCATTTCTATAAAAAGAAAGTCTCAATAAGGTTAAAAATTTCAGTAAGGGATTCTACTGAGTCCTACCTGTTAATACAAAAAAATTTTTCTTTCATGAAGTAGTTGTAAAATAGAGAAATTTGGAAGATTCTAGATGATTCGAGAAACATCTAGAAATATGTAAATTAGATGTTAGCCCCTATAAAATAGGTTTTGGTAAAAGGTTGTCAGTTGATGTAAAGGAATTGCTGCCAGTATCAACTCCGGCTTTTGATTCGATGATTGTTATATACAGCCGAAAGAATCTCTATGAAAAGTTGCTGACCAACAAAAACCCAAAAAGAGAATTTCATGGAACAAATCTGGTAAATAGAATTTTGACTATTTTCATTGACCAAACTAAAAATTTATCTTTATTTACACACATTTGTGGATTTCCAGTAATAGCAACTAGATTACTTCGCTAGCCCTAACATAGTAAAGACATTTGATTCACCTCCCTTCTCTCTTGTAACACTTCGCCAGTAACTCTGTGTTTTCAGTTTTGTATAGCCAATTGTATATCTTGTATATATTTTATTTTGTGTTTTTCCTAGTAAATTTAAATATTGTTTGTGATTTCGCTCTGGCAAATCATTCTTTTTTCTTTTGTTACAATTATCAACACGTCACACCAACAACACATTTTTGAAGAAAAAATATTACCAGCAATACTATTTTGAGGAAAAAATATTACCAGCTATACTATTTTGAGGAAAAAATATTACCAGCTGTACTATTTTGAAAAAAAATTATAATACATTTTTGAAGGAAAAATATTACCAGAAATAGATTTTTGACAAAACAAAATATTAGCAGCAATAAAAAAATTTTCGGCATTAAATAACCCATTGAGGTTGATATGCCATAAAACAAAAACAAACCTTTTTCTATTCGTGAGTAGAATAGAAATTATGACTAAATGCAAAAATCATTATTCAATTTGTTAACAAGGTTCTGAATTATCTGAGGATTAACTTTGTGAAAGAATATACATGTGCAGCAGGTTGGTGTGATGTTGAGTCAGCTGTCTATACTTATTTAGTGCAAAATAATCCTTGTTCTTATTTAGGATCTGTGACAGCTTCCTCTCGATTTTCGGGGTCCTTTTTCACTTTGCTGTGGCTGCCATCGCCAAGTCGGTTAAGTGCCATATGTGATACGCACTTAGGCAATCATATCTCTTTTGATTCATAACTGACTAGACAGAAGATTTTCTGGCAATACGTTGCCATTTATTTCTGTGATAGGCTGGTTTACAAGCAAGGCTATAGGACCCAGTCTGTCCTACTATTTAACCCATAGCTGGGGTGAGAAGAGCTGGATTCATGCCTTTCCCAAGGGTATTTGTGCCTAAGTGAATGTATCAAACTCAGCTGGAATTTAAACTCAGCTCTAGGCTTGTCAGTTTTTTTTTTTTTTTTTTTTTAGTATTCCAACTTGATCCTCACCACTGAAGTATTGCTTTTGTCAGCTGGTGGTATGATGATACTGTTGTTACTCTGTAAGGTTTTGATTGTCAACCTTCCGTTCCTTGTGATGTTCGATTTAATTGATTTTGTCTCTTCTCGTGCTTGACTCACTTTCTGTCTTAGCTTAACTGCCTGGGCCTTCAGCGTCTTCAAGGTCATCTCCTCTCCTGACGCTATCATGTCTAAGTATGGAGCTCGCCTGATAACATTAGGGAAGTTGAGATCCCTGTTTAGCATCTCCTCAACTGCTGATTGCTGACATGAACAACTGCTCTTGCTGAACTGTGGTGGGTCTTGTTACTGCTCCAATTCTGTTCTTTCATCCATACAAGTTTACATATAAGGCAAGCCTTGACTGTATGAATTTTCCAGGTCTTTTTGGATTCTGTATACAGGATCTGCAGATTAATTGAACTGTTTTAAGTACAGTGTAACCCGGATATAAGAGCGATTTTCTCTGGTCCCAAATTAGAGCCATACTTACCTAAACAAAATAGACCAAACCCCGGATATAAGAGACGTCTTCTCCGGTCCCGACAACTCTCTTATATCCGGGTTACACTGTATAATTAACTGTTGATTCATTTTTCATATTAGAAGTTGCTATCATATTAGTTACATTTTCTGTTATGTGTGTAAAGAAGTAGATAGAAAATAAAACTTTTTTCACATGATGATGTTTATGTGTTCAGCACAAGGACAATTGAAAAATGTAGGGTTAACATCTCTGTTATATTGCATTGAAATATGCTCTGGATTTTTGCCGCGCTATAAAATGTTGGAAATTTGTAAATAAAGATTTAAATTCTGTACATTCTGAATTGATTTTTACAGAAAGTTACTGTATGAAATGAGGAGTTATCATTATTCACACTTGTAGAGTAATTGATCTTGGTTCAGTGTAATTGGCAGAAATGCCAAATGAACAGAACTGACAAAGTTTCCAATAAAATAATAAAAAAAAAAAAAGAACAGGGCAAAATAATACCAAGCAAACAATATATATATCATAATTCATTGAGTCTGGAATAATCCTCAACAGAATGCAGAAAGCACTGGATGGCCATTTCGTCCTATTTTTGGGACTCATCAGCAGTGCACATCCACTAATGAAAATGAAACCCACACCATTACGATATATATATATATATATATATATATATATATATATATATATATATCACTGCTTGAACCAGCTTTTAATGCTCTGGATAGTGCGGCTTGGGGATAGAAGTTGGGACTCAGAGGGGCACAGTTCATTGGTAAAACTAGACTTGGATGAGTCACACAATGGAATTTATGAAGAGCTGGAGTTATATCAAATCTGGTTTGTTACCTCTCTGTCACTGAAACTCATTGGTCCAGTGGTTAAGACGCTTGCATCATATCGTAATGGTCCGGTTTGATTCTTGCTACTGGATGCGCACTGCTGATGTGTCCCAAAAATAGGACGAAATGGCTGTCCAGTGCTTTCTGAATTCTCTTGAGGATTATTCTAGACTCAACGAATTAATTTTCTATATATATATATATATATATATAATTATTTAATTGAAAAATATGTTATATAAATATAATCATGAGCAGACCTAAAGTCAATTGAGATCAGATCACTACTGGCTATTAAAACCCAAACAAACGCCCGGCCATATTCTCACAGGTTACTAAAGGGGCAGACGTACATGATCATCGTCTTGTCCAATGTGCCCGGTCAGGCCAAATTCAGTTCACACTCCTCCCCATTGAACAGAAATAGAGGTTTATGCCTTGTTCCTTCTTTAGGATTGGGTTTATGACTCCTTCTAGTCTTTACATTCTCTTTCACTCCCAGCAGCTCCTTGCATTTTCGTGGCATTATGGCTTTGCTTGGGATTAATTGATTTAAAAAAAAAAAAAATAACTATGTCTTTGTCAGATGTTTCGGTCTGTCTCACAATCTCTGATGTAAATCCATTTTTTAATTGCAATCACCTAATGGTTCATTGTGTCTTCCATTGAGGAGTTATTAAACTCTTCTGAGGAGTTACCAGGCGTAAACCATGGAGGAAGAGGCAGATGTACGTGGTCGTTTTCTTGTCCAATGTGCCCAGGCAAGCTAAATCCAGTTCACACTCCTCCCCATTCTTTTTAATAGAAGTAGAGGTTTATTCCTTGTTTCCTGTTTAGGATTGTGTTTCCGGCTCCTTCTAAAGTCTTTCACTCCCAGTAGCTCCTTGTGTCTTCGTGGCATCATTGCCTTGTTTGGGATTTAATTGATAAAAAAATATGACTACGTGTTTTTGCCAGATGTTCTGCTCTATCTCAGACTCTCTGAAGTGAATTCATTTTTCAATGATCACCTAGTGGTTCACTGTGTCCTCCACTGAGGAACTGAGCATGGTAACTTGTTTCTCGTGTGATCCTAAAACCGTTCTTCGAAGGTTGATAAGTAAGGAGAATATCTCTTTAAGACAGATGACCATTTCGGAAAACTTAACAGCAATTTATTGACGGAATATTGGAAAAACTTACTGTATATTTCTGCATATAAAGCAATCTTTAAATCTTAAAAGTGAATCCCCAAAATAGGCGCTCGTCTAATACAACTGTTATAAAAAGCTAACTTTAAATCCTGTAATGTATATTGGTACTCGTAAGTAACCTTGCTTCATAGATTGCGGTAGGCTAGCAACTGTCTCAGTAGGTTAACTACTGATTTAAATATTTCTAGTTAAAAAAAATTCACATTATAATGCTGCACTACAGTTATAAATGTAATAAAACTACTGCCGCAGTTAGCTCCTCCTCATTTCCTTAATCATTCAACAGGCGTCTCTCTCTCCCACGAGTATAAATACTGGCTGACCTTTCGCCTCTTTCTCTTTTCACGGCTTACGCACACGTGCGGCCAGCTGTCTCGACTCAGACATCGGGCCGCAACCTCGCGCGTGAGGCGAGGTAAAAAAAAAAAAACTTTTTCTTTTTCACTTACACCAATACGTGACCTCTCACACAAACAGCGTTTCCCATATTCTGGGAACACGCTAAAAACAATATACGCGTTCGTACGGACACTCAACACACTCACCATAACTTCTCCATACAACACTCTGTAACCCTTCATGTCATTGTAATTTATTATTAATATATATTTGTTTGCATACATGCTTAATTCGAAAATAACAAAGAAATTTTGATAAAATGTACCGTTTTGGAGTTATCGACAATAAAAGTTCCATTCGCGTCGTAGCAGCTTGTAGAGGACCGGGGTGCGAAGATGTGAAGAGATGAGGAGAAAGGAGATATCTCTGGGTTAAGATTTCCTGCTGGCCGGTCCAGCTACATAAGAATGTTGGACTATAATGGAGTCCAAAGAAGATAAAGAAACAAACAAGACCGATATACATGTATGCAAACAAATATATATTAATAACAAATTACAATGACATGAAGGGTTACAGAGTGTTGTAGCTGGACCGGCCAGCGGGAAAGTTCAACCCAGAGATATCTCCGCATCTCTCATCATCCTCACTTTCACACGCACGGTCCTCTGCACTACTTTCATTTCTTGATTTCACATCAAAATGCAATATTTAATAGACGATTACACAACACTTTGCAAAAGTTCCACTGACTCAAGCAATAAGTACAAGTAACAAAACAAGTGATAATGGAAAACTAATATTTCGTTTTTGATTTGTCCAGCTATAGGTGCATTCACAATTTCACACCAATCATTATTTCTCATAGTAGTGTTAAATAACAACATTTAGGATAACACGATACACTCTATATATTTCTACTTAAAATTCGTTACCATCGTGTCAAATAACAACAACATTTTAACATGCTGTCGGAGTTAGCTCCTCCTCAGTTTCCTTAACCCTTCAACAGGGGTCTCTCTCTGGCTGACACTTCACCTCTCTCTCTCTCTTTTTTTCGACTCAGGCCTTGGGCCGCTACCTCGCACAGAGACGAGGTAAAATCGTTCTTTTACCACTTACACCAATACGTGACCTCTCACAGATAGCGCGTTCCCAGAATTTCGGAAACGCTGTAAGAACAATACACGTACGTACGAACGCTTACAACACGCACACATAATTTCTCCATACAAACTCTACGTAACTGTTCATGTCTTTGCGTAACTCGTTATTAATATATATTTGTTTACCCATGTATATCGGTCTTGTTTGTTTTCTTTGTCTTCTTTGGACTTAATTAAAGTCCGACATTCTCATGTAGTTGGACCGGCTAGCAGGAAAATTTTAAACTTCTGATATTTCTTCACCTCCACGGTCCGCTACAATGCAAACTTTATTTTTTAATAACATACACTATTACGATATTTTTGCGGTGTTAAGCGATAGAACATATAATGCACTATTCCATTACATCAACTTTCATACAAGCAATGTCAGCGAGGTTGTTCTCCGCAAATCTAGCTCACTGATTGGTCCTTTTCGACCAATCAAGTCACCCACACGTGCACAAGCAAATTTTGGCGCAATTCGTTTCTGAGCCACCCCACGTGACTACGACCTTATATAAACCCAAAAACACGTGTGACCGAGAGCAGAGATCGATAGCAGAGTCCGACATCCGCGAGAGACGACAACAGCAGCAGACAATTTCGACCGCTCACTCCAAGCTTCAAAATGTGACAATTACGAACACCCGTCTCGACGAATCGAGACGTTAAACTTTCCGGCAACACTGATGTCAACGAACCTTAGAGTCAGCGGATCGAACACAGAGAGATGCCAAACAAAACCACGTAACTCAAAATAATAACTTTCCCGCGCAAAAGAACATCACTGACTCAACGACGACTTGGCTCGAATAATCCTCTGTGACCAAAAAAAAAAAGGACTTCGAACTACAAACAACCTTACTTAACTAAAGTGAACAATTATATTCACTACTATTCAAGTAAAATTACGATCGAACTAAAACCTTAAACTACAGTTAAGTGTACGCAACTTCGAACGACTTAACCAAAAAAAGTACATAAATAATTACATACACATTCACGTTGAATAGTAAATGAACAATTAATTAACAAAAAACTCATTTGACTATAACTTTGCAATAGTTCACGAATATATCGAAACACTCGAACAAACCTGATATTTTAATACAAATACAAACGCACCAACATTTGATATCTCAAAACATTATTGTAAATATTTTCTTAATTGTATATAAATGTGCATATTGTTTGAATTGATTTTTTTGCCTCGTTGGGTTTCATATTGTAAAATATTTTATTGTTGAGGATGAATGATTAGAACACACCAGCCGAACCCCAAAATCCTTCTGATTAATTCCAATATTCTAGTTAAGAAAACTTAATACATTTCACTCGTCCCCAACAATACCATATTATAAAATCTTTATTTATATTATTCGGACTATTGTCCTCCTCTTTGTCGCCATATTTATTACAACGTTTCGGCCGTTGTACGCTCCGGCCTTCTTCAGGTGGTTGGGATGTCGAACTGAACCCTTTATTTCTCTCACTGGGGTAGTCTGTTCTAGTTCCACGTGTCATGTTTAAAATGGATGTCAGTTATCTCCTGTTAATTTTTCCCTCTGAAAGTTATCCACTGCCTTAACTGGGTATTGAACTCACACTCTTTAGGTCCTGTCACTAACCAACGCCTTTATCCACTGTGCCATGTGGGTATTATAAACCTAATGTCTTCAGCAACCATTTTTACCAGTGCTCATACGTTGTAAATAAATATGGCGACAAAGATGAGTACAATGTAGTCCGAATAATGTAAATAATGTACATAAAATCTTTATTTCTCATTCCAGAATAAAAAGCCTAAAACACCCTCATTCCCATCCTACTCTCTAGGGCAGCGTTTCTCAACCGGGGTTCCCCGGAACCCTAAGGTTCCACAAAAGGTCCCCAAGGGTTCCGCGAGAACAGGTGAGATAAGCAGAAGCTAATGCACTTTTGATTTTTTATTTAATTTCATATACGTAATATTACTAAACACACATAACATATTCTTGGTTATTGTAATATTGTAATATAGACATCATCCTATCTAACCTATTATGTTATTAAAAAAATATAACAATCATTGGGAATATATTTAGTGATGTCTGTACGGCGCCATTGTGAAATCACCCTCACTAGTCAGTGCCGACTCAGCGAACGGGACCGGTACTTAAAGTTTACTTATTTCTTTGTTGTTGTTTTTTTTTTTTTTCATTTTTACAGAAATACCCAATCACCCGATGTGGCGAGTTTTAAATTGAGAATGAAATCCGTGTGTGTTTATTTAAAGTTCGACATGAATTAAGTATGTCGCAGTTAGCTCCTCCTCATTTCCTTAACCCTTCAACAGGGGTCTCTCTCTCCCACGAGTATAAATACTGGCTGACCTTTCTCCTCTTTTTACGGCTTACGCACACGTGCGGCCAGCTGCCTCGACTCAGGCCGCTACCTCGCGCGTGAGGCGAGGTTTAAAAAAAGTTTCTCTTTTTCACTTACACCAATTTGTGACCTCTCACTCAAACAGCGTTTCCCATATTCTGGGAATACGCTAAAAACAATATACGCGTTCGTACGGACACTCAACACACACACACATAACTTTCCATCCTAACACATCACACCGCACGGTCCACTACAAGTATTTGTGCAGCAAAAGATAGGCACAGGCTTTAATTAAACATGTTTCACTTTATGACTCTCAAATTAACATTTTCTTTTAGCCCATTTCACAGGACATTTTACCTTGATTTACCTTATGACTTTTCAACATTGCCTGTAGGATAAACAAAATAAAAAACTGATCAGCAATTATCTGTTTTCGTTCTGTTTTATTTTATTGGTTACTTATGTTTATTTTTTAAATTTTTATTTACGTTTCAGTGTAGAATTTTTTTTTTTTTTTTTTAGTAAATGAAAAATCCCTGATGAAGTATTATAAACGGACAGTATGAATTTTAGCATTACCGAAAAATTTGACAAAGAAGTATTAATTTTTCCTTAAACCAGATATTCAAACAAAAATATACATTTACCACGTGAACTACGATAAATAAAATGAGAAAGATATGGTATATAATTTTGTTTTTGCATGAGGTTCCTTGAGACATTAAAGGTCGAGAAACGCTGCTCTAGGGTGATTCTTCCCTTTGTTGAAATAATTCTGCTGCTGGTTAGAAAAACATAATAGGAAAATTAAGAAATCTTTCATTTCTCTCATTTTTGCTTTTGTAAAATTCCCATTAAAAAAAAAAAAACTTGTGCATTTGTGATATTTGATTTGAATTAAAAAAAAATTAGGAAAAATAAAAACAAAAGTTGTGGGAGAATGGTTGATATATAGAGATTTATTTACGGTTTCTACAGAAATTTTGTTCTGAGACGTCCCCAGAAGAGGAAGTGCTGAGGTGGGGGAGTCCACGGTACTACCGAGAAACCGCATTTTTTAAACTGACCTTGTGTCACATCTGGTTGCGAGGTGGGCGCTCTCGGTGTTACAATAACTTGGACCGATTTTAAACTTAATTCCCATTTAAAATCGGCCCAAGTTATTGGAACACCCTTTATAGCAATTTTGTTTCACAATAAAAAACAAAATTGCTATTTAATTTACCGAGAAGAGTACCAAACTAGATTAGATTATTTTTGATAATTATCTCCCTTGAAGTGAAACTCTCTTGATCGCAACTAAGAACAATAACATCTTCAAAGAAATTTTTTAAGCTTTTTTTAAATTGTTCCTCCGTTTTTTTATATGCGCTTGCTTTAAGGAAAGCAAATCGGACGAAAGAAAACAGAAAGATGTAAGTATAATGTTGTCACTATATTTTTGTTTACAAATTAGAGTACTTGTTGGTTATCTGTCGACACCTTTTAATTTAATTTATTTACGTATTGATTGGTGATCTTTAAAGTTAGATATGGTATTTAAAATGTTTTTTTATAATCGTTTTTTCTTTTTCCAGACTGTTAAAAATGAATCTTTGGGATAGTATATTTTTACTACAGCTCTGTATTTGTAAAAAAAAAAGTTGGGAATTAATTTAAAAAGTGTCGACAAGTACCCAAATTAGATTGAACAAACTTTTACTTTATTTATCATGAATCAAAGACTATTTTTGTTTGTTAATTTCATTTTCAAATTACTTTTCTTTTCTTTTTTTAATAATTTTTCCCCAAGTAAGGATTAAAAGCCACTAAGACACAAAAGAAGGAGGTTACTGAGAAAACGCTACTGAAAAGGAAGTACAATTAAAAAATAAAACTAAAAGCAATCATCAAGCAGATGATGATGATTGATGATGTGTTTAATTTTTCTTTTTTTTTTGTTGTTGTTGTTTCCAGGAACACAAGAATCGAGATTTCCATAATCGATAATTGCGAAAGATGACACTGAGTGAATTGTTTTTATTTTATTTCTTCAATGCTTTTTTCATTAATTTACAATATTTACAAAGGCTTTCGAATATTATACGTACTATTTATTGACTTTGACGGCAAAAAATGTTTGATAAGTCATTTTATAAAAAATAAATTAGGTGCCACCAGAAAAAAAAAAATATATTTGCAAAATTTCAAAAATAAAATCGCTACGCCCGGTTTTTTTTGGTTTTTTTTATTTTTATTTTTTTTACCCCAAATCAGAGAATTATCCGATACAAACGAAATTTTCAGTACATATTCATTAGTGAATGACTTATACCCTGAATTTATTTCATTATAAAACTTTGTGGAAATATATTTTTTTTCACCTCTGCTTTTTGATATCTCGTGTGTACTTTTTAATTTCGGCAGTGTTCGTTAATTTTTTTTTCAGTTATATAAGTTAGGAAAAAATCTCTGAAAATGTTATTTCAGTAAAAAAAATTATGCAGTACCAGTATCAAGTGTGAACATAAAAAATTAGTCCCGAATCTTACCAAAAATAATTCCATAAAACTCAAAATAAATTTTTCTGACAGTTATGGTTATTTTCTTTCCGATTGGACGGTAAAAAAAAAAAAAACTGCACTTATTTAAAAAAAAAAAAATACTTGTAATTTTTCAATACGATTTTGAAATTCATCCTATTGCTCTTTGTAAGATCGTTTTTTCTTTATTTTTTTATTTTTTTTTCCTTTTTTTTTTCCTTTTTTTTTTTACTAACAGCAAGGTCCACTCGAAGTAGAGTGTTACGTTAAGAGACCATTTATATGGATAGGAGGGAAAGATAATGTTTAGACTTGAACACGTTAAGATTGTAGTGATCAGGGGAAACATCCTCTTGGGAGTCGGTTCCACAGAGCAGTGGTTTGTGGGAAGAACTTACTTCTCACTGATGGGATACGGAAGAAATATGTGTGGCTTGCTACAATGTAAGTGGCATGGCAGGTCTTAGCTGTGAAGGTTAGACCTGATGGAGCCAAGTAATGAAGTTCATCCAATCACTTTCCATGGAAGTAGCGACAGAGCAGTGGGAGGCTCACCACATTCCACCTGTGAGAGAGCGAGAGAGGTTGGAGGGTGGAAAATAATTTATCGTTTTTGTACTCTATTGAGACTGGAAAGTGAGGACAAATGTACTCCTTTTTCGGCCTGATCTGGATCTTGTGAAGATAGAGGATAAAATGAGGAGTCAGGTACTTACTATAGCTGTACAGGGAACCGACCGTTTTACCTGCATCTTTAATGGTGGATCATATGTACTAGTTTAACTTGAGGTCATGTGTGAGTTTGAGGCCCAATAGTTTCTTAAAGCACAGTGCATCGTTGATTCATCAAGACTGGCGGTAGTTTGGGGTTAGATTGGCGGTGATGGAATGTAGTTCGTCTGCTTTCTGAGGCATTTATTGTAACCAGCCAGTTTTTTTGGAAGTTAGTGTCAGAAGAGAGGTCAGCTACCAATCTCTGATCAAAAAGAATTTTACAGGTTCACCTGTTTGTAAAATTTAAAGTTGAATTCTATTTTCGAATGTGAACTTTTTTTAAAAAAGAAATTTCATTTTTTTAATTTTTTTGCAACTGTTTGATTAATTTTGCTATGGATGTTCGAAAAGGAAATAATTCAGAATTGCTAGCTTTCACTACTTTTTCCATATCTAAAGTCAAATTTCAGCCAAGTTCATTACATTCACTTACATGCTAATACCCTTGGGAAAGGTATAAATTCAACTTTTCTCCCCACAGCTATGGATAAATAGTAGGACAGACTGGATTCTATAGCCTTGAGTGGCAGCTGGTATAGGAGAAGGAAAATTCTGAATTCAAAGTTGTATGTAGCCCTGGCAAGGATCATTCGCATTGAATCAATGATCCTGACTATGGTTGATTAAACTCAAAGGTATTATTTAACTATAAAAAAAAACTACTGATAATGTTGCATAAAACACAAAAATTGTATATTGAATGAAAAAATTATGTGCTTAAACTATTGGTTATATAATGTTAAAGATAATTTATTTTTACTCGTAAATACCAATGTCTTGATTATTGCACTACTGGTGTTCCATATTTCTTTAATTTTTATTTTAAATTTTTCACATGCTTTTAAGTTAGGCGTGTGCTTATGCATTTTTTTAAATTTTTGACCACAGGCGATGAGTGCAAAAAAAATATTTCTAATAAATATTTATTTTTGAAAAATTTCCTTTTTTAATTTTTAGTATGATTTTAAAAGTTTTTTGGTTGCAGATGAGAAAAGATCTTTTTTGTTTTTAATTACATAAAAATTTTTATAAAAATATTTTATTTTACAAAAATGCTTGATGTCATTTTTGCATCAGAAATAATTTTTAAAAGAATTTTATTATTTTCACAACTGGTAGCTTATTTTTAGTACAGAAGGTAAGAAAGGAAATAATTCTGCATTTTTAACTACTCTTTCCTATTGAAACAGTTTTATTATTCAATCAAGCTAGCTCAAACATTCATGAGACTATCACGGCAACCATCACGGTCCTGCATCAAATCCGAAAGGTCATTAAGGTGGCATTCTTTGTCATAACATACCTAGTCAATGTAGGTAGTTGCTAGGCAACCAACCTGTCTTACACCATGGTTAGGTGTCTAGAGCAGTAGATCACTCACAAGTTCTTGTTTTGCTTGCCAACAGTGTCCTGAAAAGTACATTCTGTGTTCATGTAAGATTGTAAAAATATCAGGGATGCTTCCATAGATATGTTGTCCCCAAGAGCTGTTAAGTATATCTCTCAGCATCTGAGTGTAGGTTCCATCAAGCTTAGACTCTAGGGTTTTAGTTAATGTCCAAGCAAAGAAACAAAAACAATTTATGAATAATTATAATAGTAGTGTCTCTGATATCAGTTTTTTTTTTTTGTTTTCACACAATCAAAATGAAACGTGCAAACCCATGATATTTTTAATTCTTGAAAAGTACTGCAGTAAGTTAAAATTAATTATTAAAGGTTTTGAATGCTTGAAATTTATTTATATCTTATCATGGTTTGGAGAAATTAAATGTTATTAATTAATTGGTGATTTTGTCAGGAAAAATGTAAAGTTCAGCAAAATACATTGGACTGGATATTTTCAAAAGAAAATTGAATTTTTTTTATATATATTGCTATATATCAATTTGTATATTGGAAGGAACATTAGAAAATAATTTTATTACTTTCTTGATTACATTTCAGTTGACATTTAAAAAAAAAAATGTGTTAGTCATCCTAACCAGTGTATATTTTGGTTAATTAGTATATTTGGTTAAATAGTACACACAAAGAAAAACAGATTTTTGCTTTTTTTTTTTTTGCTCATTTTTACTCTTCCACACTTCCAAAAAGCTTTTTAACTTACTGCAGTACTTTTCAAGAAGTAAATTTTAAATATCATAGGTTTGTATATGGAAATGTTTAATGATTTTTCATAGTATTTATATCATTAAAAGTAAAGACAATTTGAGAAAAGTATATGAATTGATTTATTACATTAGACACAGTTTTATTTTTATATTTGTAACCAGAAAACATTCATAGAATATATGATTGGAAAATGTTCACCAATTTTTATAACATAGGATTTATGTTTTGAAATGTATAACATGGTGGCATTAATGGAAATCCAAATTATGTTAATATAACATTCTGAGAATATGATATTAACATATGATTAATAATATCACTTCTTCTTTCAGAAGCGGATGGGAAACAAACAAAAGACATTGATGATAAATACTGTACAAACTGTCAATATTAATTCAGTGTGGAATATAAAGATATATATCTGTATCTTTTAAATTTTTGCTTTACATAAAGAAAAATTTAAACAAAAGCATGGCTAAAACTTTTGAAATGTGATTGTTTTCAAGAATATTTACAAAAGAAAAAGTCACACATTGTCATAACTATTAAAATGAGTTCTTGTGAAAATGCAGACATGCAAATACACACTGGTACAGAAGCAGCTCCATGCAATGTTAAATGTTCACAGGAAACACATGTAAATTGTCACATGCAAACAAACACCAGTGAGAAACCATATTCATGTAAAGTGTGTGGTTCAGCATGCTTACAAAAGTCAGATTTAAAAATTCATATGCGAACACATACAGGAGAAAAACCATATACTTGTGAAGTGTGTGGTTCAGCATTTTCACGGAGTTACTCCTTAAAAATACACATGCGAACACACACTGGTGAGAAGCCATATTCATGTGAAGTGTGCGGTTCAGCATTTTCGTGGAGATCACTTTTAAAAACTCACTTGCAAACGCACACTATTGAGAAACCATATTCATGTGAAATATGTGGTTCTGAATTTTCAAAGAAATCATATTTGAATCATCACATGCAGACACACAATGGTAAGAAACCATATTCATGCGAAGAGTGTGGTTCCACATTTTCATGGAGATCAGGTTTAAAAAGACACATGCAAACACACACAGGAGAAAATCCATATACATGTGAAGTATGTGGTTTGGCATTTTCAGACACTTCAGGTTTAAAAAATCACATGCGAACACACACTGGTGAAAAACCGTATTCATGTGATATGTGTGGTTCAGCTTTTTCACAGAAATCACATTTAAAAATTCACTTGCGGACACACACTGGTGAGAAGCCATATATATGTGAAGTATGTAATTTTGCATCTTCACAAAAATCACATCTAAAAATTCACTTGCAAACACACACTGGTGAGAAGCCATATACATGTGAAGTATGTGGCTTTGCGTCTTCACAAAGATCAGATTTAAAAACTCACATGCGGACACACACAGGAGAAAAACCATATACATGTGAAGTATGTGGTTCAGCATTTTCACACTGTTCAGCTTTAAGAAGGCACATGGGAACACATACTGGTGAGAAACCATATTCATGTGAAATTTGTGGTTCAACATTTTCATGGCAATCAGGTTTAAAAAGACACATGCGAACACACACTGGGGAAAAACCATATTCATGTGTCATGTGTGGTTCAGAATTTGCATACTCTTCAGCTTTAAGAAGACACATGGGAACACATACTGATGAGAAATCTTAATCATGCAAAGTGTATAGTTCAACATTTACAGTAAATTCAGTCTTAAAAGGATACATGGGAATACTAGATAAAGACTGACATTACTGTGAAATGTATGCTTCACCATTTTGAAACACGCAAACATATACTTCAGAAAATAAAAAAATGATAAATTTTGTCATTTTAACAGAATATTTATTGAGACTCATATATGACTGTATATTGAGGCATATCTGTGCATTTCTGGAACTCTTTGCTTGCTTTCCAGTCAACATTCATCTTCAAAAATTTAAATGCAATGTCAATTGTTATCTTCTGTCTTCCTAATTCCTCTTCCTTTATTGTTTTCTCTAAATGTTTTTTTCTCTAACACTCAGTAAATTATTGTGTCTTAGTGGCTTCATTTTCTCGCTTGGGATGAAATGCTTAAAAAAAATATTACTTTATTTATATATAAAAAAATTATATATATTTAAATTTCTTTTTTGTGCATAACAGTTGAGGGGCAGTGTGCAAAATTTTGACATGAAACACAGAATTCAAGACCGCCATTCACATCTACATGCAAAAAGCTACCACACTGAAAACTACAAAGAGATCACCCCAAACAATAGAGATACATTTCACAGTAAGAACTAAACCTATCTCTTGTAGCCTCCATTACTATTAAAAACCTGCACATACATACTCTTTTATGCAATTGATGACCCACCCGCCCAAATTCAAGTTATATTTGTTTTTGAAAAAAAAAAGAAGCATAACAACATTTCACTGTTGTGTACATAAATTATATTTCTTTCTTTCTAATTGGCCCGAAAAGGGAAATACAGTTAAATTCATAAAACAAATATTCAACATGACTAATGTTGCCCGTAACTCATTTTCAAAAACAAATATTTCATGAATTTGGGCAGGTGAGACATCGTTATTTTGCACACTTCCCATCAGTTGTTATGCAGAAAAAAATGTTACCTGGAGTAGATGAAAATTACTTACAATATAATACATATTACTTATAGTACATTCCTTCTTGCTATCAATTTTGGTGGCATGGGTATATATATATATATATATATATATATATGAAGAAATATAGTCTTAAAGTGTGCTATATTTATGGGATAAAGTGCTCAATATCAGAGATAGAGCGTGTTTAAATATCTGATGATTGCACTAGCATGAAACAGACTGTCGCCTCTAAGTGTTGACTTCTATGTTCACTTTTATATATATATATATATATATATATATATATATATATATATATATATAAGGTAAACAAAAATGTTCTGTCCGTTTTTTGATTAGTCATTGAATGAAGTTGAAATATATGCGAAATGCGTGTAGCAATTGTTTTCAAATTCGGACAGCCAGAAGTAGGAACATCAGACGTTATAAAAAAATGCGCACGGTGCCCAGCCATCAGTTATAAGCCGGACAGCTGTGAGAAGGATGGAAGTGTCTAGATATCTCGTTCAGGGCTCTTTGCTTTACGACTTCAAAGTGGGCTTATCAGCAGCTGCATCAAGTCCCCACATATGTCAAGCATTTGGGGATAGTGCTGTGGATGAACGTACTGCAAGGTGTTGGTTTCAAAAATTCAAGTCGGGAGATTTGTCTCTCCATGATGAGCCTCGCAGTGGACGACCACAAGTCTTGAATGACGGAGTCCTGAAGGCGTCCATTGAAGAGGACCGTAGTCTAACATGTGGTCAACTTGCAAGACAGTTCAATGTTTCTGATGAAACAGTTAAACTTCACCTGCACCGCCTAGGTAAGACGTACAAACTGAGCAAGTGGGTCCCGCAAACGCTGTTGGAGGTCCACAAGGTACGAGTGGCAGTCTGCGTATTGCTGCTTTCTTGCCACCGTACTACATCCTTATTCAATCGAGTGCTTAGCAGTGATGAAAAGTGAGTTCTGTACGAAACTCCCAAGCATCCAGACATTGGTTGTCTCCTCAGGATGCTGTCCCTCACACCACAAGACTGCCTATGCACCCACACAAGATTATGCTTTGTGTGTGGTGGACAGGTCGTCAAGTGGTTCATTATGAACTGCTACCAATGGGCCAAACGGTCACTGGAGACCTATACTTGCAGCAATTGAAACGTGTGCAACAGGCATTGCGCCAGAAGGAGCCACCACTGGTGAATCACAAAGGTGTGCTTTTTGTCCATGACAACACCAGGCTGTATGTCACACGAGTGGTCAGGGATACTATACAGCAACTTGGGCGGGAGACTTTGTGCCATCCACTTTATTCACCTGACTTTGTGCCATCCACCTTATTCACCTGACCTTGCGCCATCCGATTACCACCTCTTCCACTCCCTGGATAATCATCTTCGTGGGAAATCCTTCACCAGTGAAACAGACTTGTGCAAAGCCCTCACGGATTTCTTTGCGTCAAAACCCCCGAGTTCTACCGCAAGTGCATTGAACAGCTGGAGACAAGTTGACAGAAGTTGCTGGATGCCGATGGCGATTACTTTGAAGACTAAATATAAGTTACACATACTGTGAAGCGTTTTCTTTTTTTTTTCCTTTAAAAACGGACAGAACTTTTTTGGTTACCTTTTATATATATATATATATATATATATATATATATATATATATATATATATATATATATATATAAAAGAAAACAATGATTTCACTCCAGTCAAGGCAATAAAACCACCAAGGCGCATGTGATTAGTGAGTGTAAGAGAATATGAGAAAAAAGAAAACATCATTAAAGGGTGAGAACAGAAATTAAGAAGACAAAATGTAACAATAGTCATTGCATTAAAATTTTTGAAGATAAAAATTGACTGGAAATCAAGAAGAGTTCCACGTGCAAAAGAAGAAACGGTAATCCTTCACATAAGTGGCATAAAATATTGTATATACTTGCATATCATGCAACCTTTGAAGACCTAGTTCTGAAACTAATTTGACTACAGTAAATGGATATATAATTTGGTCAATGGCATAGCCAAAGCCAGCAGTACATATGCTAATTTTATATCTTGTGTATGATGTGAGCCGCTTAAAATTAGCTCCAAAATTAGGTCTTCAAAAGTCGCATGATATACAAGTATATACAGTAATCTGTCAAAATGTCATAAAATAAAGTGTCACTTTATATTGTTGTGTTTTTTCATTGTAAATGTTAACATGGCCAATGGCGCCCTGTGTATTTATACTTAGCGGCATTTGAGAAAGTGTTTTTTTGTTGAGGTGCTGGATTGGAGAGTAGTGAATCTGAAAGAAGCAATTGTCTGTTATGTTCAGCCTGCTTATGCTGGACTTGAGAAAATCAACCATGGGACAATGACATTGTTGATCAGCAGCATTATCTAGATTCTGCGGTATAAGAACCATCCCATGTTTTCAACATGTATCTGCTGTGTAGTCCGCCAGTACCTGTTGTAATAATGTTTAATTGTGATAAATGCTTATAGCTTTTGTCTTATTGATTTTACACTGTTCAGGAAATAGCAGAACTTAAGTGAAATCTTACTGAATAAACTATTCACATAAAAGTTACAGTTACATCTATTTCAGCTGTAAAACGATGAGACCTAACCACCAATCTAGTAGTGCACTTATATTTGTAAAGTCAAGATGCCAAAGAGTAATGCTCATCAGAACAATTACTTCAAAAATGTTTATAGAGAAGGCCCAGTTTAGCTATGTTACAGCAGTAGGAATGATGAGCCAACCAGAAGAAAAGAGGAAATGATGATCTCGACAAATGAGAGGAGGAAATAAGGACACAACCAGAAATAGGCTATATTTGAGTGCTGGTCTATAATAACAGTTATGTTTGGGATTAAGGAGAGTTCTCGTTCACCTTTGGCAGGAGAGTGGTGTGCCTACCATGTGGTACTTCATTTCATATTGCCCTCCCCCCATGTCAGGATGACTAGAGGAGAAAGGAGTTGGTAGAGGGAAGAGTTGCTCATCATTTCCTCTTCTCACCTGAGAATATTTACTAATGAATGTTTCTTGGCAGATCATTAATAGAAGGACAGTAAGACCAAGGAGAGAGCCTTGGAGGATGCTTGTGTTGATCTTGTGCTCCAGAAGACTGACCATTAACAGTGACCTTCATGGACCTTCCTGAGAGAAAAGACTTGGTAATTGAGAAAACTCTTCCAGAGATTCCATAGCTGGAGAGTTTGTGTAGCAACCCCCCCGATGTTACACCTTGTGAAAGGCTTTTGAGATATCTCAGGCAATCATTCATGGTTAAATTATTATTGAGCACTTTACTGATTCATCAGCAGTAGAACTAGAGGACTGAAGTCTATATTGTTTGTTGCTCTGGTTTTATTTTTGTTGAGGTGATGAAAATACTTGTTGATAATAGACTAGTTTTTGGATAACACTAAGGTTTCTGATTGGGGTGAGTATTGCGATGGGGATAACTCACATTCTTCAAAACAGAGCACACAGCTGACACCTTCGATCTACTTGCAAAACATTTTACCTTCAGGCAATGGCTAAACAACTTTGTCAACAGTGGAGATTTTAAAATTGTTAAAATGTTAAATAATAATAAACAAATAATTATAAGTAAATTTCTATTATTTGTTCTAAACACATTATTAAAACTGGGTTTTAATATTTTCAAATTTATTAAATTTATATTTTAAATAAAATTTGGTATGATTTTTAAATGATGTGAAAAAATATTGAATTACATCAGTGGTTCTCAAGCTTTCTTTTACACATGAACCACTTTTACTCTTATTTTATTTTTTTGTGAAACCCCATAACCATTCAATGAAATAAAACTTTAAACTTTTTTTATTAATAGATAAGTTTAGGAATTATAGAAATAGCAAATGTATATGCTTACTTTGAAGTAAAACAAGTTTAATGAAAATAAACTTGTATTTAACAACTATTAATTATTCTATGGAAAATTTATGTACACTAGTAAAAATGACTCGTAATAAGCCATTTTAAATGAACCCCTGTAGACCCCTGTAATGTTATATGGACCCTCAGGGTCCATATGGACCTCTGTTGAGAACCTCCAGATTACATTTTCAAGAATTTTACTCTTAAAGTAAATTTCATAATTTGCTTGCAATTATAATAACCATTTCTCGAATTCATTCGAAGCAACTTTGTCACATAATTTTTAAAATGAATAAAAAAAACGTAATCAAATTTTATTTATTTTGACAAATAGAATTTATGACAAAATGAAATGGTCCTTTTTAACTTTATACAGAACAATGAAAATAATTGAACAAGTGGTTAGAAAGTTTGTTGCACCAAAATTCCAAATCAGAAAAGAGTCTAGCTGCCTTGAAAATCAGTATTTTAAAATAACAGTTTACATTGATTGTGGAGATAATGGGATAGCCACAATTACAGAAATGAATCGGAGAAGAACATGATTTGGACACAACTGGTATAACAGTAACAATCTGTTTATGCCTTAAAGCTTTTGTTGACCAGTTGATACCTTCTCCAACATGAGTTGTCCTCTTTCATAATCGGCAGTTTGGTGAAGGTAGTAAGACTGCAGATAGCACTCTTGTCATAGCAACTGTGGTATTGATTTTCATAGAAACAGTAATGTTTGGACATTGACCAATCACAGTTGAACTGTGGTTGGGACCAAATATACTTAAGGCTGGCAATTTTTCATTGAAATGAGCATTCTCACAGCGCTATTGTTGGTTTGAAAGACATAAGCTTATCTGCTAATGGTGTCTGTAGATTCATTTTTTTCCTGTTTTTTACTTACAAGTACTTCAGGATTATTATGGACACCAAATTTGATCTAAAACTGATCACAGGATCTGATGGCTCAACAGCCAGTCAATCCAACGTAAATTATGCAGAACTGGTCTATAGGATTCATGATGTGAAGCACCATGACAAGATTAATCCTCTGAGGTTGAAGGGAGGATCATTTGCTGTGTACCAACAGTTGGCAGACAAAGAGAAGACAGGTGATTCCCATAAGGAATGTACTGTTAATTGCTTTTGTCACAGAATCATTTGTGGCATATGAGCACTTTGAATCTTTTGATATGTATGTATCCGGCAGAGTTAAGGAAACTCAGGGTTCTGTGTGGTGGGATGAACTGTGATGCTATGGACACCCTCATAGGGAAGAAGTGGAAATGATGCAAGGTGAAACAACAGACTTTCCTTTCATGGATCCATGTAGTAACAATGTATGCTACAAATCTAACAGCATGAATGACTTAGTAAAAGACTACCTGCAACAGAGAAAGAAGTCACCCAATGATCAGTTACAAGTACTATGCAAGAAAGTATTATGCTTTTGGTGTGGTGGTCTGGGTCACATTGCACATCACTGTCCAAGAATGATGTCAGTGCCACCCTCTTCCCTAGGTAGGATGTAAATTTTATACTACCAAAGATCAAAGTTTGAGTTAATGGGAAGTGATTCACTGCATTATGTCATTCATGGAAGTGGAAGGACATGAAAGTGCTGGCAATTGGTAGCAGGTCACATGTATGTAAATTAGTATTTACAAAAATTGCCATAAAGCTCCAAGTGTGGGGCACTTGCTGACACCTACTTCATAATGATGCCTACTGATTTTCTTTCTAGTAACTAGGAGTTGTAACAAAAAAACTTCTTTTACATTTGGTAATTGTAACAAAAAGTGTGTAAAAATTGTACTTTTTCTGGCTCATTAACAATTCCTGTAGACAATTCCTCCACAATACCTGCTTCCTACTTGATACAGCAACCATCTACTCGTCGCCTCACTATGCCCTGTTTTATGTCCTCATTCAAAACCAAAATTTATATATGTGAAAAGATACTCTTGCAAGAGAGTATCTGACTCCGGGATTTATCTGTTTTAAATATAACATACAAAGCCGCTATTTTTTTCTCCCTTTGGGACAGTTTACATGTAAGATATGTTCAAATCTGTATTTGCCCTGGAGGTAAGCCAATTTCTTCTAGTGTTGCAAAAAATGCATGGAACCCTGTGCCTCTTCGTCCTCTGCACTAGTTCACTACAGTAATAATCTTTTTAGATGCAGTCATTATATTCAATTCAAATAAAATTAGTGGAATTTATAAAAAAAAGGAAAAGTGAGAAAAATAAAGATAAAAAACTATAAGGATTCCATTTCAACGTTTTGCTTTTATACAGAAAATAAACACTGGATTAAATTTTAATTGCCTCTCTTGATCCCCTGCTAGCATCTGTAAAGAATGTTAAAGGCCAAAATTTTATTTGAATTATTTGAGTCCCAAAAATTCATGCCTCAAGAATAAGCGCAATGGTTGAAGTATTTCAGTGACTTGAGTTGTGAGTTCAATACCTAGTTAAAGCAGAGGTGAAAAATAAATTTAAGAGTTGTTAAAGGGAAATTACTGATACTGAAATATCCGGAAGAGGTATGGCACGTGAAACTAGAACAATCTACACCGGTGGACAAAATAAAGGCCAAAGCGTATAACAGCCTAAACATCATGAATATGGCAACAAAGATGAGGACAATAGTCCGAACAATGTAAGTAGTGTAAATAATTACAATACCTCATCAAAGAAATACAGACAGAAATTATTTAATTGATTTGTCTTTATTTTTTTTTGTTTAAAAATTTGTGGGAAGAAACATAGTTTTGTCATTAAACCAAGATAAAAATTATTTTCTTTTCATTTCGAGGAGTGAAGGAAATGGATGCTAATTAGTTATCTCTATCTATAAAAGACAGGATGTGTGTGTGTGTGTGTGTGTGTGTGTAACGAATGCACGGCCGCAATTTTTGACGGATTTGCATCAAAATTTACATGCACATGCTCCAAGTTAGTGGGAATGCCAAGACCGACTTTGCATTTCCTAACTCCCATCGATAGTGGAATTAATCGATTTTTTTCATGCTTCTACAGCAGTTTTCATGTAGTTTGCAGCCATTTTCTACTGGCCAGAATGAGAGCCTATAGCTGGCTGCCACGAATAGGCAGGAAGATTCTATTGGCCAGCGTGAGAGCCAACAGCTGACTGACACGAATGTTAACTAGCATGCAAAAAAATCGATAGCTGCATTCGTCACAAGTGGGAAAAATTTAAATCTGCATGGCACTTTACTCCAATTGGCTCATTCGCTTGCTTAAACTCAATGTTGATTCTGATTCCGCAGAACTGGGTTGGGTGTGAAAAAGTATTTGTTGTTAACATTCTTTTTTCATTCGGTTTTTCCAGTTACGAGTCCTTTTTAAAAGCTGATCGTTTTGTGTTCATTTTGTTTAGTTATTTTTATGTAACAGATTTAATGTTTAGTAAAGAGCTTAGAAAACATTCACAGTGTGAGATAGGCAAGAAGTAAGGCATGTAGCAACATCAGCACGGCAAAGGGCACTCCTAGGAAGGGCAAAAATATTTTAAGTCAAGTGATAGCGATTGCTGTATGAGTCGTACGATTTTTGAATCAAGCACGGGCGACACCGGGCCATGCTGCTAGTTATATATATTAGAAACATTTACAAAGGTTCTCGAATAAGTTTTTATTATTTACGGAAGTTGAAAATGGCAAAAATATTGATCGTCCTTCATTTACTTTCTAAAAAGCAACTCTTGTGTTAAATTAAAAACTTATGAATTCTCCCTCTAAAATGATGGATTTATGATGGTTTATTTTACTATTTTTACATTTTTCAAATTCCTTCTCCGCCTCACCCCACAAAATTGTCATTTTTTTTTTAGCGTATATCTCCAACGAAAATATATCTTATCGAAAAATATTAAGTTAGTTCTTAAAATTCATTTTTGTTAATAATCTCCCTTGAGATTCGCTCTCCGGACCACAAATGGTTAGCGTCTGTCAAGAAAGTAGAAGCCCAAAAGTTTATTTGAATTATTTCATAATTGTTCTCTCTTTCTTCTGTAAATTGCCCCAAAGAAGTAAGTAAATTTTGTCATTATTTTTCTTTGTTTACAAATTTGCAGGATGAAACAATTTTTTTCATGAAACAAATATTATTTTCTTTTCATTTTGCAGAGTGAAGGTAAGGATAACATTCATACAAAAAAAAGGCTCTGGAAGAAGTTTTTGAAAAGGTCAAACGCAAAATTAAAATACGTTTGCTTTCTCGTTTATAGCAAAGAGTTTTTAAAAACTTTTTAGTTCTCCCTAAAACACACACACACACACAATCTTAAAAAATAGTCATCTTTTAAACGATCTGTTAATTTGTAAAAATTACTGGATAGTTAAATAAATTAAATAAGTTCATTTAAAATTCGTAAATTTTGTCACTTCTGTTCGTCCCTCCTATGACTTCTGACCTTAGTTGTCAATAACATCAATCAATATCTGATAAGGCAAACAAGTCCCCGTGGTTCAGAAATGCTTTTCTTGTTTTCTACTACATTTTTTATGCTAAAAAAGTAAATAATATATTTGTTTCAAATTAGAGAGTAAACTTTAAATTTCCTAATTTTCTTCAAATAACCTTTGAAAAAAGTAATTTTATTTTTGCAGAATTTTTTAAACTGAGAATTTAACTTTTGTTTATAGGCACGTCCGCTTTTCGCTAAAAAAAATCAAAAGAGCATAGCATGGTGAAAAAAAGGCCCCCAAATTAATAAAAAAGTTTTATCGTCAAAATGTTTGTTATTATTAAGAGGAAAGACTAAAGTATTTTTCAATTATTTAAAAAAAATTTTAAACCTTTCTTACACGTTCGAAATTTTGGTTAAAACTTCTGTCTTTTTTGCATCAGCAACATAAGTAATTTTTACAATTAAGTGTTTTTCAAATTTTTTTTTTTTTTTTTAGAAAATCTTGGTAATTTTTTTTTTTATACATATGTTACACCCTACTTAATTTCATGATATTTTGAGAAATTGTATGTCCAAACTGTTTTTTACTAGTTAAAAGTAGGACTCCTTGGGAAATGTAAATCATCCAATTTTATTTTTCAAACTTAAAGTTATATTAAGGGCACTATTTTCTTAAGAAAAAAGATTTTCGATGAATAATAAATCTTTAAAAGAATTTTTTCATTTTAATTTAAAAATCGTTTAACATTCTGGATTGCTGTATTACTTCCAGCCTAGGTGATATTGCAATTAAATAGAAACTATATTTATAAATCAAAACTTGAAAAGCTTAATATAAGTTGTTTTGCACCAATATTTTAAAAATAATATTAAATTTATTTTTTTACTTTAAGCATTCCCATTTTTCATCTATGGTGGTCTAGGTGTAACATTATTATGAAAAGGTCATATGTTCTAAGAGTTGTCCTCTTTTTACAGAGAGCTATGCTTGTCTCCAGTTCGTTATTCATTGTTTACATTTCAACAGGTTTTGAACATCGGCCCTTCAGTTTTAAAACTTTAAAATTTAAAGTACCGTAATTTCTCGAAAATAATATGCACGCCAACAAATGATGCAAAAATTAAGAAATATATCTATCCCTATGTATAATACGCATATATAAATTTTGTTAAAAAAAATAATAATTTTGAGACATTTTGTCGATCTGGACATTTAAGAATAAATTCGAAATTAAGTGGCTAAAATAATGTTGAAAATTACAATGCAGTTTTTCTCGATAAATATAACATTTTATTTTACTGCCAAAATGTCATCAAAACATGTAAGTTATAGTGCACATTTTAAACAAAAAGTAATAGAATTAACTGAATGAATAGGAAACAGTGCTGCAGCTAAGAGAATATGGAGTTGAATGAGGCTATCATACATTTATGAAGAAAGAATAAAACTGAACTAAAAAAGTGTAAATCAAGTGCCAAAGCTATAGGTAGAGGAAGAAAAACTCAATATCCAGATATGGAACAAAGTTTAGTTGAATTTGTGAAAGAAAAACGATCTAGTTTGTTTTTTTTTTTATAGATATTTTTATTTTTTTGCCAAATAAAACATGCTGATACACATAAATTTATTGACAAAAAAATGTTACAATTATTATTGTTGAATTTAAAATGAAAACCACCATAAATATCTTTCATATTTTAGAACAAGAAGTATATATTTATTATTATAAATCAATAATGAAAAAATATTTTTGCTTAAACCCATTTATAATATGCAGCTGTAATAGTAAAAAATGCATCTTATTTTTGGGAAATTACTGTAAGTTTTACTTTTTTAAATTTCTATTTCATGAAATATTGTTATTTTATGTATTTGTTTTGGTGTAGGTCAAAAATTATTGAGTTACCTCTATCATGGTATTAAATTTTAAAATTAATCTAAAAAAATTTATAGTCTTTTAAATTTTATTATTTTTTCATAAAGCATCTTTGAACATAACTAAATGTCAATAAAATATTAAATAATTGCTAAAAATATATTAATTTTAAAAAATTACTAAGTAGTTAACCCCCTCCCCCCCAAAAAAAATGCATTCACTTAGATTTCATAAATTTATGTCAATTTCGGTCATCCATACTAGCTGTCAACAACTCAGAGCTCATCAATATGTCAATAAAAACAAAAGAAAAACAGGATCTCCCATTAAGAAAGAAATGTTTGTATACTATCTTTTTATTCTATGCCTAAGTAATGTTTGTTTCAAATCAGATTAATTTAACCTTAAATTTGCTAATTTTACTCAAATAACTTGTCACAAATATATTATTTTTGGAAGAATTTTAAAACTAATAATTAAATTTTATTTTAAAACTTGTTAAAATGTAAGAAATGGCTACTAGTAAAAAGATTTTTTGAAATTGAGCAAATATTTGACATACAAATCTATATAACTTTTTATTTAAAATACACCAGAGTATTTTACTTACAGGAAAGAGTGAATTTAATCATTTAGATTTCAATTAAAGCTAAAAAACAATGTTCAAGAATACATTTTCATTTTCAAAAATTCATTTTAAAGCTTAGGTATTGAAAATCTTAGCGAAAATGTCTCCAAAATGACAAACATCTTTGATTTTACTGAAAACAAAAAAATAAGAAACAAGCATATTCCAATCAATACAAATTCGGTTTTAAATACACCAAAGTATTTTGCTGACTGGACATAGTAAATTTATTCTGTTATCTTTGAATGAAAGCTAAAAAAAAGCTTCAAAATATTTTTCATTTTTAAAAATACATTTTAAAACTTAGGTATCATGAATTTCCGAACCTACCAACACATTAAATTGCTTCCATTTTTATTAATAGCTGGTACTAAAAATCAATATTTTATTATTTTTAAACTAGATTTTTATTTATTTTTTTATTACTGATATTTTTTTATTTTTTATAGAACAATGATTGCTTTTAAAACATTAATTCTAGAATGCGTTCTCTCACATGCAAAGGTGATTATAAAATATATAAGTACCATCACAGAAAATACAATACCTAATTAATTTTAAAAAAAGAAAAAGTCTTTCTTGAATCTTTTATTTTAGATTTAATTTCAAATTACCGTATTTGACGGTATATAAGGCACACTTTTTTTTACTAAAAATATCTTTTAAAATTCCCCTGTGTATTATATGCCATATGTAGTTTTAAAATTTGCGATAGTCAGATGGAATTAGCTACCTGGCAACTTCTATTAGCTTAGACTTTAGAATAACTTTCATTTCCCTATATATCATTATTTAAAAGGCTATTATGCAGATTAAAAGTGTTATCATTGACAATATTTATTATATTAATTTCATCACGTTTAATATTAGTACTTTGTTTCACTAAAATTATATATGCAATAAAGTTTGTAAAATATTTGTTTCATTAATATTTTTCTTGCAATAACTTCCAGTTGCATTGATATAAATACAACCAGAATTTTTATATCCTAATTTTTCCACTAAGACGTTTACAAGACACAGGTTGTACAGATCATATAAAGGAAAATGTTTTTTTTTCCTATTATTTTTCATTTATTCATTTAATTGTAATCATGACTTGTTTAACCAATATAATACCTCATAAATATAGCCTAGGCTGTACCATTTACTAATAATTTTACTAATTGCTAATTTTTTCTTGATTTGCCCTGCTGAAATTGGGGTGTGTCTTATATGCCGTCAAATACAGTAATTAAATTTAATATTTTCAATAAGCAAAATTCTTTGTTGTATCTTAAAAGCTAATTTAAATTGAATGAAAGGAGTTTTTTCTCTTTTTTTTTCTAAAATTAAAATCTGATTAGAGCCCTTTTCTTAGTTGTCTTTCATCACAATGTAATTCTCTTTATTAAGAAATATTCTAAAAATATACACTTCTGAAACTTTATTTGAGGAATATTGGCTGATTTAAAGTATAATTAATCTGATTATTTGCATTTAAGTCTAAAATATCACAGAAATGAATATTTTTAACAGCAGTAATGGATAGCAGCTTGGATTGAGGAATCGGAGAGCTGAGTTCAAATTCCAATCAAATCCATTACATTCACTTACATGCTAATACCCCTGGGAAAGGTATGAATCCTTTTCTTCTGCCCCCAGCTATGGGTAAGTAGCAGGACAGACAGAGTTCTATAGCCTTGGATGGCAACTGGTCTACTGCAGAAAGAAATGGCAACCTACTGCGGGAAAATCATGTATCAAAAGATACATGATCGCCTAAGCATGTATCACACATGGCACATAACTGACTGACATGTTTGACAGCTTGATGACAGATGAATGTTTATCTAATGTTGTTCTATGTGGGCTTTAGCCATAAAAAATAATTGAATATAATGTGAGTGCTTTCTATATATAATTTATAAGTACTCAGTAATCTTAAAAATTTAAGATAATATTTTCCGTAATGTAATATTTTATTGAATTCTAGATATTTTCTGGCTTTTGCTATTGTTATCATTCTTATTTTCTGATAATATTGTCTATGAACAACCGTATCTACAAAAATTGACATATTTACACACGTGCAAAAATTTCAAAATTCTTTGAAAAATATTGATGTTCAATGATTTTTACTAAGCTTTTACATTTATGATTTGTAAATATTTTTAAAATAATAATATCTAAAAAAGTGAAATTAATACAGAAATTTAAAAGATTTTTAAACTTAACAAATTATTCAAATTAAAATTTTAAAAAATGAAAATAATTCTTTAAAAATCATTATTCATGGGAAAACTTTTTTCTTAAGACAACAGTGTCCTTCATATATCTTATTTATAAAAGCAAGTTAAATAATATCTTAATTTTATTGCATTGTTTATTTCATGATTCAGCGTATATTTTCAGTAAAAGATGTTTCTGTTCGAAAAAAAAATGATTTACATTCTCCAAGTAGTCCTGCTTTTAGTTGATATAAATATGAAGAGGGTGGAATTTTAATTTCTCAAAATTTCATAAAATTAAGTATGGTGGGTAGCAAAAACAAATATTTTACCTAGATTCATGTTTCAAAAATAATTTCATTCATTTGTGAATAAGTCCTGAAAATTTCATTAAAATTTGACAATTATTTGATTTTTGCAAGAATTTCCCTGTCATCAACATTAGATCTGTCATCACACTGTCAGCATGTTGAAACCTTAGATAAACAGCTACTGTTGAATTTAAAAATGCATTTCTGCAACATTTTAAATTTAAATTGTATTTGTTTCAAATCAGATTAATCATACTTTAAATCACCTAATATTCCTCAAATAATGTTTCAGAAAAGTATATTCTATTTTTAGAAGATTTTTCAATAAAGAGAATTACATCGCAACAAACACTGGCTAAAAAAATGGTGCTAAAATCAAATTTTTTTTACCAATAAAAAAATCCTTCCAGTAAATTTAAATTTGTTTTGTAATAGAGCAAAGTATTTTGCTTATTAGAAATACTAAATTTAATCAATTAAGTTAAAATAAAAAGGAATGATTCATGATTGGCTTGGAAGATGAATGATTGTCCTGGCTGATGAATTCCTGCTGTTGAATGTTTGCCAACCAAGGCTATTAATAATAACTCCTCTTCTTTCAGAGATATCAAAGCTGATGGGAAACAAACGAAATCCATTGATGATAAATATTGTACAGAGAAACTGCCATTATCAATTCAGTGTGGAATATAAAGATATCTGTATCTTTTTAATTTTTGCTTTATGTAAAGAAAACAGTCATGGCCAGGTCTTCTGAAATGTGATTATTTGTTTTCAAAAATAAAAATAAAATAGACACAAGGAAACTATCCTCTTATGCAGAATGTCATAAATGAGGTTTTGCAAAAAGGTAGACATGCAAATACACACTGGTAAAGAAACAGCTAAATGTTTACAAAAATCAAATGTAAATTGTCACATGCAGACACACACTAGTGAGAAACCATATTCATGTGAAGTGTGTGGTTCAGCATGTTCACGCAAATCAGATTTAAAGATTCATATGCGAACACATACAGGAGAAAAACCATATATTTGTGAAGTGTGTGGTTCAGCATTTTCACGGAGTTACTCCTTAAAAATACACATGCGAACACACACTGGTGAGAAACCATATTCGTGTGAAGTGTGCAGTTCAGCATTTTCGTGGAGATCACTTTTAAAAACTCACTTGCAAACACACACTATTGAAAAGCCATATTCATGTGAAATATGTGGTTCTGTATTTTCACAGAAATCACATTTGAATCATCATATGCAGACACACAGTGGTGAGAAACCATATTCATGTGAAGTGTGTGGTTCCACATTTTCATGGCAGTCAGGTTTAAAAAGACACATGCAAATACATACTGGCGAAAATCCATATACATGTGAAGTGTGTGGTTTGACATTTTCAGACACTTCAGGTTTAAAAAATCACATACGAACACACACTGGTGAAAAACCATATTCGTGTGACACATGCAGTTCAGCATTTTCACAGAGATCACATTTAAATATTCACATGCGGACACACACTGGTGAGAAACCATATACATGTGAAATATGTGGTTTAGCATCTTCACAAAGATCAGATTTAAAAACTCACATGAGAACGCACACAGGAGAAAAACCGTATACATGTGAAGTGTGTGGTTCAGCTTTTTCACACTGTTCAGCTTTAAAAAGGCACATGGGAACACATACTGGTGAGAAACCATATTCATGTGACATATGTGGTTCATTGTTTTCATGGCGATCAGGTTTAAAAAGACACATGCGAATACACACTGGAGAAAAACCATATTCATGTGTCATGTGTGGGTCAGAATTTACATACTCTTCAGCTTTAAGGAAACATATTGGAACACATACCAATGAGAAATCTTAATCATTCAAAGGGTATAGTTTAACATTTACAGAGAATTCAATCTGAAACAGACACATGGAAATACTAGGGAAGACTCACATTCTTGTCAAATGAAATGCTTCAGCATTTTGAAGAATTCTCATAAAATTAACATGCAAATATACACTTCAGAGAAATAAAAAATTATAAAGTTTGTCATTTTACAGAATATTTATTTAGATACACATATGACTGTACATTGAGAGTGAGGCATATTTTTTGCATTGTTTGTATTTTACTAACTTCTCACTTGTGGAATTCTCTTCTGGCTTCTTGTTTTCCAGTCAACTATGATCTTTAAAAATTTAAATGCAATGTTGTTATCTTCTGTCTCCTTAATTCCTGTCCTTTTATTGTTCTCGCTAAATGTTTTTTTAATTTTCTCTAACACTTAGTAAACTACTTGTTATATACCATACATATGAACAGTAATGTCACAATCCTCATAAATATGTTGGACACTATTTTAAGTGGGTGGGGGGGGGGTAATATGCTGTCTAAGTAGTCCACCACTAGCAGTGGTTTACCTACTTCATGCCACTAGTGAGTATTATATTTTGTTGATGTTATAAAGATTACCATTTCATTTCCAACTTCTGTTTTGGTTATTCCTCATTCCATATCCTTTTCTAGGTAACAATACTACTGTGTTTTTGTGGCTTACTTGAGGTGAAATGATTAAAAAAAATAGTACTTTATTTATATATATTTCATTGAAGGCAAGGCAATAAAGCCACTGAGATTCAAGTGATTACTGGGTTGGTTTAGTTTATTTTGTTTTACAGAATATCAACCTCAACGCATTAATGCCTACAACATTTTTAGGATAGGTTTGTATGAATAGAACATGTATTCTTTGTAAGAAATCACTTTGTACATCAGGTTTCGCTGATGTATTTTTGTAAAGAGGCTTTTTGCCGAGAGTCAAATGTATTGCTGATACTAATTTTTTTTTTCCAAAATGCATTGCTGGTATTTTTTACTATAAAAATCTATTTTTATGCTTTCATAATGTTTTGACCACAGTTTGTGGGGTTTACTATTTGCCCAGAGCTGGGACCCTATCATGTGCTACCACCCCAGGTCAGGAGGAAAACTCTCAATCAGAGGCCTTGCTGCTGGATGTAGTGATTACTGAGTGTATAAGAATATTAGAAAAAGTATACATTAAAGTATACATTATTAAAAAGAGAGAATAATAAAAGAACAATTTAAGAAGATGGAAGATATTTTTTAAGATAAATGTTAACTTGAAATCAAAAAACCAAGAGAGTTCCACAATCAAGAAGTGCGAAAGGAGAAACAGTAATCCTTCACATAAGCAGCATAAAATAATTTGCTTCACTAAACTGTTATTTTATATCTTTAAATGTTTTTCATTGTGATTATCAACATGGCCAGTGCGGCCATGGATATTGGTATTGAGTGGGGTTGAGAAAGTGTTTCTTCATTGATGTGCTGGATCAGTGAACAGATATTCTGAAAGAGGCAATTGTACAATATATTCAGCCGAGAAACCATATTGTTTCAGATGATTGGGCTGCTTATGCTGGAATCAAGGAAATGACTCGCATTCTTCAAAACAGGGCATACAACTGACATATTTGATCAACTTGCAAAACATTTCTCCTTCAGGCAAATGGCTAAGCAACTTTGGCAACAGTGGAGATGTTGTTAAAAATGTTAAAATTATAAATAATAATCAATAATGATAAATAATCATAAGTAAATTTCTATTTGTTCTAAACGCATTATTATAACTGGTTTATAATATTTTCAAATTTATTAAATTTAAATTTTAAATAATATTTATTATGATTTTAATTGATGTAAAACAAATATTGGGTTACATTTTCAAATATTTTACTCTTTAAAGTAAATTTCATAATTTTCTGGAATTCATTCTAAGCAACATTATCACATAAAAATAAATAAAAGACATATAATGTAATAAAATTTTATTTATTTTAATAGAATTTTTTATAAAATGAAATGCTCCTTTATACAGAAGATCAAAAAAGTTGGAGAAAAAGTGATTAGAAGGTTTGTTGCATCAAACTTCCAAATGACTCTGACTACCTTGAAAATGAAATTGAAAATCATCAACTTACATTGATTATGGAAATAGTGGGACAGCCACAATTGCAGAAATGAATCCGGCAAGCAAGAAAAGAGAGCCTCATTTGGCCACATCTGGTTTAACGGTAACAATCTTTTTCTGCCTTAAAGCTTTTGTTGATACATTCTCCAACATGAGTTGTCCTCTTTCATAATTGGCTGTTTGAAGACAGTGCAGGTGGTACTCTTCGCATAGTGATTATGGTAATTATTTGCATGGTAACAGTAATGCGTCATCACTGGCCAATCAGAGTCAAAATGTGGTTAGGACCAAGTATACGTAAGTCTGGCATTTTTTAATTGAAATGGTATTCTCACAGCAGTGCTGTTGGCTTTAAGGACATAAGCTTGTCTGCTGGTAGTGTCTGCGGATTCATTTTCTGATGTTCTTTGCTCACAAACTATTTCAGGATTACCTTTTACCAAATTCAATCTAAAACTGATCGCAGGATTTGATGGCTCAACAACTGGTTCATCCATTATAGAAAATATAGAACTGGTCTGTAGGATGTGTGATGTGAAGCACCTAGACAAGATTAATCTTCTGAGGCTGATGGAAGGAGTGTTTGCTGTGAATCAACATTTGGCAAACCAAGAGAAGACTGAGGTGATTCACAAAAGGAATGTGGGATGAGCTGTAATACTATAGACACCCACATAGGGAAGACATGGTTTTAACTTGATCTCAAGTTCTGTTAGACCAGTAGATGGTTGCTTTTTGGCAGGAGATTGATTTGCCTGCTGCATAGTTCTGAAGCCTACATTTCATATTGCCATCCACCACGTCAAGATGAATAGAGGGGCAAGGAGTTGGTAGGGGTAAGAGCTGACATAGCAGAAGTTGTACCAAGTATCACCTACCTGCCCATCAAGATGAGCAAGCAAAGCCCTGAATAAAATAACCACGTATAATATGCGAAACAGGGTTCAAGTTCTTATTTCTCAACATGGTGATTCTTTCATCATGTTACCTTGTAGCATAAATCACCCTCTTCCCAGTTTTCTGTGTGCATCAACAAAGTCAAGAATGTAATATGAGATTATCATTGGCTGGTCAGTGGAAAGCTTGGGCAAGGCTCGCATTGTTTATTGACAGAGTGACAATGGTTTAACTTGCACATTTGTGGCAGGACTTTTGATCATTAACCAGCTGTTGGCCAGAGCATTTGCAATTTTTAAAAGAGGACATGGCTATGAACCCTGTGGTGGTGGCACAAATGATGCAAGGTGAAACAACAGACTTTCCTCTCGTAAAAATCAATATTTTATTTTCTAAATTAATTTTTTTCCTTATTTTTTTATTATGTCTTCTATATTAATTTAATCTAAGAAATAAATTGGCAAACATGAACCTTCATTCCCCAAGAAATGAAGTGTCAAAACAACTGTTTTCCCATGACACTGTTTTTATTTTAACTACCTTCACTACCCAGCAATGTTTATTTTAAAAAAAGCAACGATTAGAATTGTAATAAAACCTAAACATATGAAAGTAAATTTATACATTTTCTTTACCCTTGAGAATTGACAACAAAAATAATTTTTATAATAATATTTATTAGATTATTTATATTATTTATTATTTTTATTAGTAAATGTTTATAAATTTATGAGTAAAAAATTATTTTCATATTTATTTCTTTATAAATTGGTAAATGATAAATATTAGGTTTTAAATGTAGATATATAATTATTCTTGTAACTAAACAATCTAATAGTGTTTAATGTTTTTCTTGTAAATTCTCAAAAAAATGTGTAAATTCCCATTCATCCTATGTTTAGGTTTTATTACAATTATAATCATCACTTTAAAACAATGAACATTGCTGAGTAGTAGTTAATATAAAAACAGTGTCACAAGAAATAATTGTCATAGGCATAAAAGTTCATGTTTACCAATAAACCTTTATTTCAATAATCTACTTTGAAATTGTGTAGTCCACATTATATTCATCTGAAAAATAAAGTATTATATAATTATAATTATCCTTAAACTGCACAAGGAAATTACCTTAATTCTATATCTGAAATTATAATTATCCTTAAACTGCACAAGGAAATTACCTAAATTCTATATCTGAAATTATAATTATCCTTAAACTGCACAAGGAAATTACCTAAATTCTATATCTGAAATTATAATTATCCTTAAACTGCACAAGGAAATTACCTAAATTCTATATCTGAAATTATAATTATCCTTAAACTGCACAAGGAAATTACCTTAATTCTATATCTGAAATTATAATTATCCTTAAACTGCACAAGGAAATTACCTAAATTCTATATCTGAAATTATAATTATCCTTAAACTGCACAAGGAAATTACCTAAATTCTATATCTGAAATTATAATTATCCTTAAACTGCACAAGGAAATTACCTAAATTCTATATCTGAAATTATAATTATCCTTAAACTGCACAAGGAAATTACCTAAATTCTATATCTGAAATTATAATTATCCTTAAACTGCACAAGGAAATTACCTAAATTCTATATCTGAAATTATAATTATCCTTAAACTGCACAAGGAAATTACCTAAATTCTATATCTGAAATTATAATTATCCTTAAACTGCACAAGGAAATTACCTAAATTCTATATCTGAAATTATAATTATCCTTAAACTGCACAAGGAAATTACCTTAATTCTATATCTGAATTTATAATTATCCTTAAACTGCACAAGGAAATTACCTTAATTCTATATCTGAAATTATAATTATCCTTAAACTGCACAAGGAAATTACCTAAATTCTATATCTGAAATTATAATTATCCTTAAACTGCACAAGGAAATTACCTAAATTCTATATCTGAAATTATAATTATCCTTAAACTGCACAAGGAAATTACCTAAATTCTATATCTGAAATTATAATTATCCTTAAACTGCACAAGGAAATTACCTAAATTCTATATCTGAAATTATAATTATCCTTAAACTGCACAAGGAAATTACCTTAATTCTATATCTGAAATTATAATTATCCTTAAACTGCACAAGGAAATTACCTAAATTCTATATCTGAAATTATAATTATCCTTAAACTGCACAAGGAAATTACCTTAATTCTATATCTGAAATTATAATTATCCTTAAACTGCGCAAGGAAATTACCTAAATTCTATATCTGAAATTATAATTATCCTTAAACTGCACAAGGAAATTACCTAAATTCTATATCTGAAATTATAATTATCCTTAAACTGCACAAGGAAATTACCTTAATTCTATATCTGAATTTATAATTATCCTTAAACTGCACAAGGAAATTACCTTAATTCTATATCTGAAATTATAATTATCTTTAAACTGCACAAGGAAATTACCTAAATTCTATATCTGAAATTATAATTATCCTTAAACTGCACAAGGAAATTACCTTAATTCTATATCTGAAATTATAATTATCCTTAAACTGCACAAGGAAATTACCTTAATTCTATATCTGAAATTATAATTATCCTTAAACTGCACAAGGAAATTACCTAAATTCTATATCTGAAATTCTGTATCTGATACATATTTCTACTTATATATATTTCATTAACTAATAATGTATTGGTTACTTCTTCAAAAAATTCTCTAGAAAATTCTTTTGAAAGTAATGTAGAAGATATACATTTATTTGTTCTTTCAATCAGTGTGTCTTAACTACAACATTGCTCGTGGGAGAATGATGATGGCTGAAAATGTAGAGGACTGATTTTCCGTTTTAAATTTTCCTTAATTCCATTTTTTCCCTGTTTTCAGTACAAAATACTGTTCTTGGTTCATTATAATACTTAGTGAGAAAGTGTGACTATATATAAATGTTATTAAAACAAGAAAACAAAATTATGAAAATTTTTGTAAAATGTCAAATTTGTAAAAATTTGGCTTTTTGAAATGACAAACTGCACCTCACCTCTGTCACTATGTGTGACAGAAAAAGAAAGGATAAAAGAAAAAGATTAGATTTTTGTTTTGCTCCTCCTTACACCTTTTTTTTTTAATTAAATCAAACTTCATAAAACTTGGTTTCTAAATACTGTAAACTGTACAGAGACAGTCTGTAAGGAGGATGTCTTAAAATATTACCAACTTTATCCTGTGATGTCTGTTAGATGAGTGACTTAGGAAAGGCAAACAGTAACAAATAAAAATAGCAGTTCTAATTGTTAGAAAAAAGAATTTCCATTTCAAAGTCACAATTTCTGTTTCAAATAGGCCATTCTATTTTTTCATTTTCACTGAAAATAAGCCCCTCTGGAAATGCTTACAAGTCTGTGTACCTGTAGTTGTTAATAATATCCCATGAACAGCTGTGTAATATTTTTTTTTAATTATATTAAGAATAATTGCTGAAAAATTGTTTCCAATATCCTTATAGATTTATTTATTTAAAGCTTGTAAAAAAAAAATTGTAGAGTTGTACAAATTTAAAACTATTATTGGATCCATATTATAGAAAATTATTTCAAAAATCTCTAAAATAAAATAGCAAATGTTATTTTTGTAGACAAAATTTTAAAGAGAAACTGCTTTAAAAATATATATTCTCTTTTACATAAAGTTTGATGCAAATGAATTTTGGAAAATTTTTAAAAAATCGATTTCATTTTACAATACTCAAAAAAGGTAATGATATTTTATAGGGACAATGTTTACTCAAAGTAAACAAGATTTTCAAACACAAATATTTCTGATTCTACTTAAAATCTAGAAATAATATTAATATTTCAATTTTTTCAAGTCTTTCAGCTTTCAATCAATAGAATAAAAACAAACATAAAATTAAGTTTTACACATGTTTCATATATATTTTTTTACTCAGGTGTCAAATTTTCCTCACAAAAAATTAGAGTTACTTATTAAAGAAGATTGAACTATTTTTTATTCTGCTGAATTACATTATAGTTTAGTTTTATCGGTTTATTTTTTCTTTTAGAGATAAAAAATATTGCATGATTTTAAACTACAGCCTTAAAATAATTGTTTGACAGTTTTTAGTTGAATTTTTGTTAAAAATAGACTTAAATGTCTGTAATAGACAAGATGAAAATATTCACAATGCTTTTTAGAAAACATTTACATAAATGCTCTTGGAAATGCATCAACCCCTCTCCCCTTCCTCCAACTACTACTGGTTAAACTGCAAGGGTATTTGCACATAAGTGAATATGACAAACCCAAGGGGAGTTGAAACACGGCATTCCAATTAAAAATTCTGTGCTATTATTTATTACACCACCCACATATCTAAGCTTAAAGCACCTGGTATTCCGAAGAGGTCAGCCATTTAGGTACTGATCAGGCTTTACATTTTGTTACAGAAGCCAGTTAGTTGATTCTTAAATTTACAGACTGTGAAACACAAATCTAGGAAAAATATTGGATTTTTAAGAGCCAATAAAACAATATTCATTTGTAATGTGATTACATTTTTCATCTATAATGGCTATTTGATAAGTGACAAATAAATATACCAATGTTTTGAAAATGCCTTAAAACTTATTTACAAACAGAAATTTATTTTTCTGTTAATACAGATTAGCTTTAGGCTATTATCTTTCATTTAACTTCAATGAATGCATTTAAATTATTTAAAATGTGTTTTCAGTCCATAGTAGTACTGAGCACAAAGCAACAAACTGTTTTCATGAAACAAATATATAAGAAAATGTTCTGTAATCCATTTAAATTTAAACTGTGTTAATATAAATTTATAATTGAGAATATAACATTTAATAATAACTTTTCATCTTTCAGGGCTTTTTAAACTGGTGGGAAATAAATGAACTGATGATTGCATATAAATACTGTACAATGAAAATGTAATTATCACTTTAGTGTAAGATATGAAAATATGTATCCAAGATAAGTAATACCTATAAGATTTGAATTCATACTTTGTGAAAAGAAAATCGAAACATCAGAACCAAGAAAACAATATTCTTTTGAAGTGTGATTATTTATGTCAGCACTAAAAGATTAAGCAAAAAGAAAAAGCTATGACAAAGCAATATTCTTGTGCAAAGTATCAGTATGTCTGTCTCCAGAAAAGGTAGACGTGGAAACACACTAATGAGAAACCATATCCATGTGAAGTGTGTGGTTCAGCATTTTCGGTACGATCAAAATTAGAAAAACGTGCGAATACACACAGGAGGAAAACCATACACATATGAAGTATGCAGTTCAAAATTCTCAAAGCAATCCTATTTAAAAATTCATATGTGGACACACACTGGTGAGAAACCATATTCATGTGAAGTCTGTGGTTCTGAATTTTCAGATAAATCATGTTTAACTTGCACATAAAAATGCACACTGGTGAGAAACCATATAGATGTGAAATGTGTGGATCTGAATATACACACAGATCAAATTTAAAAACTCACATGCAAATGCACACAGGAGAAAAACCATATACATGTGAAATGTGTGGTCCAGCATTTTCAAGGAGTTCCTATTTAAAAATTCACAAGTGGACACACACTGGAGGGAAGCCATATTCATGTAAAGTATGTGGTTCTGAATTATCAGAGAAATCATGTTTAAATTGACATATGCAAACACAATGGCGAGAAGCCATATTCATGTAAAGTGTGTAGTTTAAAATTTTCACAGAAATCTGTTTTGAATCGTCACATACTGACACACCGTAGTGAGAAACAATATTCATGTAAAGTGTGGTTCAACATTTTCGCAAAGAACTCATTTAAATGGTCACATACAGATGCATACAGGTGAGAAACCATATTCATGTGATGTGTGCAGTTCTGAAATTTCAGAGAATTCACTTTTGAATTATCACAAACACAGTGGTGAGAAACCATATTCATGTGATGTGTGTGGTTCAATGTTTTCACAAAGAACACATTTAAAAGTTTGCTTAAGAACACATACAGGTGAGAACTCATATTCATGTGAAGTGTGTAGTTCAGCATTTTCAGTAACTTCAGATTTGAAAAAGCACATGAGAACACACACTGGAGAAAAACAATATGCATGTGCAGTATGCAATTCTGTGTTTTCAGCAACTTCAGATTCAAAAGATCACATGAGAATATACACAGGAGAAAAACCATATACTTCAGCATTTTCACAGATCAAATTTAGCACATGCATACACACACTGGTAAGAAGCCATATTTGTGTAAAGTGCATGGCTTGTCCTTTTCACAAAAATAAAATTTAAATCATCACATACAAAGACACAGTTGTGAGTAATCAAATTCATATGAAATGTGTGAACTCACATTTTCAGTGTAATCAAATAAAGAAAAATGTGAAATCAGAATTGTGATGTGTGGATTGACATTTTCCCAGAAACCCCTTTTAAAATCTCAGCTGTGATGACATGCAATATACAAACGTGTGTTTCTATATAGAGAAAATGGTTCAACTGCCTCAATGAATTCCATCTTAAAAAGACATTCACAAGCTTTTTCTAACTGCTACCCAACTGACTCCCATGCTACATTCCTAGTTCTCCTCCTGCTACACCCTTAAGAAGACACTTCTTTTTTCGTATTTGGTAGACTGCAAATTTAAAACAACTAAACTTTCTGTGCATATAGTTTGCAATCGATTCATTACCAGTAGATAGGAAGCTGATTTGGTTGCCACATGTAAATTCTCGGCAACGTTTAACCTCCATACCTGCAAAAATACAATGTTTCAAAATTATGGTTTTTCTGTTGACACTGCTATTAATTTAAACCACCAAGACTCCCTTGGCAATGTTTATTTACAAAATTATAAAAATATATGAACCAAGTACAATGCGATATTTATTATTTACCATTTTATAAAGATTTATTATTTATCTTTTTATTAAAAAATATCCAAACCTACAAAATTTTCAATGAATTGTGTTCTTTGGAATGGTTGGCATAACATTGGTAAATTGCCATTGAATTAGAACTTTCTAAAATGGTAAATAATAAAGACTTCATTATTGGTTCACATATTTTTATGATTTAGTAAATTTTTATGAATAAAAAAAATTGTTTTCATATTTATTTCTTTATAAATTGATAGAGCATAAATATTTATTATTATTATCATTATTAATTGGTTCACATTTGTAGTATGTTGTAAATATAAAATTATTCTGGTAAACAAACAATTTAATAAATAATGTTTCATAATTTAGTCATAAATTCTTTAAGGATAAAGAAAATATATAAACCCATTTTCATATGTTTGGGTTTTATTAAAATTCTAATAATTTTTTTTTTAAACAATAAACATTGCCAAGAAAGTGAAGGTAGTTAAAATAATAGTGGTGTCAAGCGAAAAACCGTCTTTTTGACACATTGTTTTTAGTATTGGTATGAAGGTTAACCTTTTCCAAATTCCCGTTCTTGAAAAATAATGATAACCAGTTCCTTTAAAACATGTTTTTAGCCCTATGGATCCCTGAGCTTTAAATAAAACTCAGTGATTCATAGGGCTAAAAAAAATCTAAGATTTTTAGGTGTTTAAATTATAGACAGCTTGAATGATAATTACCTAATCACTATTGTTGGCACACATTCCAGCAATAACTACAACTCTTAACCCTTGATTCCTTGATCCATAAATTTAAATCAACTGATACAATTATAGTGATTACTGCCTTCCTTAGGTCCCATGATAGATGCACACTTGGGTGATCAGCTCTCTTTTCTATTCATCATTGTCTTGGCGGATGAATTCCTGCACTACGTGTCTGTTACTTTCTGCGGTAAACTGGTTGCCAACCAAAGCGATAGAACCCAGTCTGTCCTGTTATTTAACCCATAGCTAGAGGAGAAAAAGAGATGGATTCATGCCTTTCCCAAGTGAATATGCATAAATGAATGTAACAAACTTGACTGGAATTTGAACTTGGCTCTTTCATTTTTCTCATTCTGAGCTGTTATCAATTAACACCACCTGCACATCCATACTTACAACACCTGACATTCCCAAGTGATCACCCACCTAAGTACTATGATATGGAGCTAGCTCAGACATTCATGGGTCTGTCATGTGTACCATCACAGTCCTGCATCAAAGTCAGAAGGTCATTAGGGAGGCATTCTGTGTCATAACATAGCTGGTTAATGTAGGTGGTTGCTGGGCGACCACCCTCTCTTGCACCATGGCTAGGTGTCCAGAACAGTTAATCATTCACAAGTTCTTGCCAGCAGTGTCCTGCAAAGTGCATTCTTCGTCCGCGTAAGATTGTAGAAATATCAGGGATGGGTCTATAAAGCTGTGATTTAGTTGGATGTTGTCTCCAAGAGATGTTCAGTATAGCTCTCAGCATCCGAGCATAGGTTCCATCAAGCTTAGACTCTAGGGTTTTAATTAATGTCCAAGCTGTGGTGCCATACATTAAAACCGACTCTGCAGTGGTGCAAAAGAAGCGCTGTTTCAGGTTGTCTGGCAGATCAGATTACATCCATTTTTTATTCAAGGCTGTACAGGCTTTAGCTATGTGAATTTTCATATCTTTTTCAGTAGAATTTATTTTGCTGGTCAGGTATTGCCCAGGCCCAATGTTGTTTAACTTTAGTGATTAGACAAGAACTCTTTCAACATGATATTAGGTTGGTGCAAAAATAATGTCGTTTTTTGACGTTCAACTTCATGTGAGAAAACAACATTATTTTTGCACCAACCTAATATATCTAAGCAATGAAAAATGTAGAGAAAAAACAAAAAAAAACTTCATTATTCTTGGTGGGATTACAATTAGCATTCATTTTCTGTATTGACCACCATTTTAATCCATTATTAGCACAGTCACTATATATAGGATTCCGAACAGGTTTATGCAACAGGGTGTCTTCTGCTCTGTTACAACAACATAAAGAAGCATAACTTCTACTGACTAGGGCTAATAACAGGCACCAATAGTCTATAAGCAATGCATTGTCACCATATGGAACAACCAATTAGATAAACTTTAAAAGCTAAACAGGGATATATCATTTGAAATATTTTGTTTTGAAAGCAAACCAACAAAGAGATATCATACAAGCAGATGAATTATCCTGGGTATGACGATAAACTGCATCTAGCAGCAAGGCCTCTAGTTGGGAGATTAGAGGTTTTGAGGATCGTGGAACCACCTCATAATTGCTGTTGTACCCGGGTCCACTCTGACCCAGGGTGGTAGTACCTGTTGGGATCCCAGCTATAGGCAAATACTGAGCCCCCCCCCCACCCACCCAACAAAAACAAAACACAATGAAAGTATAAAAATACATTTTCATAGTAAAAATACCAAAATTACACTTCTATATTAAAAAAAAAATTACCATCAACAATACTCATTTATAATAGGATTACCAACAATACATTTTATCTGTGTTTGAAGGCATACAATTGCATTCAAAATATTTAGATTTCAGCTATAGAGGTCAACAAAATCAAACATGCAGATGAAAAAAAAAAGATGATCACAGAAGCAATAATTTTCTTTTATGTCAGTGAAGATACATGAACCAGAAATAATGAATACCTTGACCATTCAAATAGTATAATTTAAACCAAAATGCTATCGTAGAACACAGCTTTTTAGTACCAAAATGATGTTCATTATTTTCAAACTCATATATCCAACTTTAACAAACTCTGTACAATGTGTGTGTGTGTGTGTTTGTTTGTTACAGCTGCTATGCCTCTTGTATCCGACTTCATAAAACAAATATCACTATTTGTCCATACTTTGAATATTGCCATCATATCCTGTCTGGTGCTTCTGTTATGTATTTAAAGATGCTTGATAAAATCCAAAGAAAAGTCTGCAATATCTTCATAATAACTTTCTCTTTAGTAGAGACTCTGAGGTATTATGGTGGCTGTAGTAAGAATGGTAAGTAAGAATGTGTTGTTTTTAGTGTAAGGAATACTGTGGTATGTTTGGGTCAGTAATTGTGGCTTGCTAAATTTAAAATAAGACTGACTGAAGACTAGTCTTCCCTTAACCCCCCCTTTAGCCTTGTGCCAAATTTTTGTATTACTCAAAATAAATGTTAGTTTCCTCTTTGGTACCTTGAGTTTACAATTTTAAGCACAATACTGCATTTTCAGTTAGGTCTCATCAAATTACACTTGAAATGGCTAAATGTAACAGTAAGTTCTATGCTAACAATTTGTTCTCTTATACTCATCTCTTGTGGAACTCTTTTCTGGCCTCTTCAAATTTAATCTTCAAAAATTTAAATGGAATGTCAATCATTATCTTCTGTCTTCTTAATTCCTGTCCTTTTATTGTTCTCTCTCCTTAATAATGTTTTTTCTCTTTCTGATATTTTCTTACACTCAGTATTCTCTTGCATCTTAGTGGCTTTATCGTCTTGCTGGGCTGAAATGATTAAAGTAATGTGTATAAATATGAATCATTTCATCCTCTTTTTACCTCGGTAATACTATTCTGGGAATTTATTTCTGACAAAGTAGAATCATTTTTTTTTTTTTTATGATTGTAGCTTTCAACAAGACAGAAAAAATTCCCGCAGAGAGAAAAGTGCCTACAATAATAGTATCAGAAGTATGGTGTTTCTCATGACACAGGTTTTTTTAACTACTTTCACTTTTCAGCAATATTTATTGTTTTAAAGTGATAGTTAGAATTGTAATGAAACCTAAACATATGAAAGTGAATTTATACATTTTCTTTTTTCTTAAGAATTGACAACAAAAATATTAAACACTATTTATTAGATTGTTTATGTAAAAGAATAATTCCATATTTACAACATTCTAAAAACTAACACATAAGATTGTAGGCTGCAGGGAATCAGGAAATTCAGGTGAGATGTGTGAGAAAATAGACCTATTAGAATAGAACTGACAGTTTCCATCTAGCTAGTTTAACAGTAAAATGGTGAGACCTAGTTGCTAATCTAGTAGCAGACTTAAATTCATGCAGTTGAGGCACTAATGAGAACAGAACAATTATCATGAGAATATCTGTAGAAAAAACAGAGGAAAGCCACATCATGTTGGTGAGAAATTCGCCAAACCAGGACCGATTACACTACAGACCCTTCTTTGGATTTTGTCAAGAATCACAAGATATATCATAGAGGTACCAGACAAGACATGGCAGCACTGTATAATTTTATAAACTAATAATATTTGTTACTTAAGTAATTTGTTACTTTAGTATATTAACAATGTCTGATAAAGTTAAACCTTTATGCCTACAAGAAAAACAGTGTCTCAAAAGGATGGTTTTTTTCCTTGACACCATTATTATTATTATTATATACAACTAAAACTCCATCTGGAATGTTTATTCACAAGATTATAAAAATATGTGCATTGCAATATTATTTATCATTTCATGAATATTTATAATATCATTTCATGAATATTTATATTTATCATTTCATGAATATTTATATCATTACATGAATATTTATAATATTTCATGAATATTTATATCATTTCATGAATATTTATATCATTACATGAATATTTATATTTATCATTTATCATTTTATAAAGAAATAAATTTGAAGAGAAATCTTTTTAGTTAAAAATCTACAAAATTTTAAAAATATATAAACCAACTGCAATACAATGTTTATTATTTTATAAATAACTATGAAAACAAGTTTCGTTTAACAATTTTATAAAAAATATCTATGAACTATAAAACAAGAAAATTTAAATAAACATATTTCCAGACATTATACATTTCCTTCTCAAATTATTTTATATCTATTGAGGGTCTCCCCTTTTTACACAAATGGACTCACCCAAGGTATACATATACTACTACCAGTGAATACGCGGACGGTCAGTATGTTAATTCAAGTCGGACAAGTAGTAGTAATAGAACGTCGAGTCGGTCGAGTAGAACAGTAGTCATAGAGGAGGGTAGTACAAGAGTCACAGTAATGAGCACGTCGACTCGGTAAGAATTCATACATTGATACCAAAGACTGTATATATATTTTGCTACTAACCCACATTCCTGGAACTACTAACCTGTATTACCAGTTTGTATTATTATGTTAATACATTTATTTTCCTATATTCATTCTTGGCGTTTGTTATTATTTGATACTGGATTTCATCCCGGAATCCACAACAATATCTCAATTTACTTTTTTTTTTAACTTTTCAGTTTTTTTTAATCATGATCTAGGATCGACATATCTATGCAAAGTGAGTTAAAGTTGAGTTAATATTTTTTTAATCTTTATCTAGGAACAAGGATGTGTCTATGCAAGTGAACACTTATCTTTGAGTTAAAGAATTGGAGTCCTGACAGTATTTTTTAACCCTTTGTTGATGGAGGCTCATTTGGAGTTTCAGTGCCAAGAAGATGGAGCCCTTTTCACAAGCCTTCATTTGAAACACAAAAAAAATTGATATAAAATCACAGAACACAGCAAACTATCATAGAAACCACCATTGAAAGGCCCATATGTGCAAGAAATGTGAGAAGTAAACTGATTGGCTGGTACAAAGACTTGTATTATTGGACCGATAGATCAGTCCAGTCGTCTACTTTGTCATTCAACTTTGAACAATAGATCAGCCCTGTTGTCTCTTAAGGGTTAAAATAATGTCTTACAAATACAACAGATGTCATTTTTTTTTTGTCATGTGCAATTTTTATTTTTCTGTAACCAGTTGCTGTGCATGAAGGCCTATTTCTTTAACTCTTGCAGACTTGCTCACTCACAAAGCAATCTCAAACTCTGCGCATTGCCAATCTACTTAAAATAGGTCAAAATCACGCCTGAAAATCATTATGTGTTTCTAAAAGTGATATATGAAATGAAACTATCTCATCTAAGACGAAAAGAATTAATAATAATAAATATTGGACAAATATTTTTACACATATACGTCCAATAGCATTTAATAGGGGAATTTTAAAAATTTTTAGTTGGTTAGTGATGTCAGTTCTCTGATGGATGTGGGGCGCCTTTCGTTTCAGATGTGTTTTTCATATTTGTTGTTGTGTTTGAATGAGTGCTTGGGATGAATGAATGTTTTATATGATTAAAGTCCCGCATTGATTTAATTCAGTTAACTGATGTTTCTGCCACATTTAAGGATTATGGGAGGTTTTATTATGAATATTATTTTGTTTAGTTTCTTGTAAATAATTTTGTTCATTTTTGTATAAATTTAAGCACATTACTAGTAGGGGTGGTCTACAGAGACCAAATGTTTAAAAAAAAATTGGTTAAGTGTTTTATTCCACTCATTTGTGTCCAAATAGAAGAAAAAAGGGGCCAACTTTTTGAAAATTAGGATGGAGCTGGACTGAAATGTGTCCAAACCAATAAAGTTGGCCCATTTTCTTCTCTAAATGAGTGGAATAAAGCATTTCTCCAATTTAAAAAAAAAATTTGGTCTCTATAGACCACCCCTAGTACTAGATTGGAAACAAGGTATCATCAATTTTACAGTTGAATTGGCTAGATGTAACCGTGGGGTCTATGCTAAGAGTTTCTTTTCTTGCACGTCTTGCTGGTGGAACTCTCTTCCAGCTTTTTGCTTTCCAGTCAAGTTTGATCTTCAAAAATTTAAATGCAATGTCAATCGTTATCTACTATCTTCCTGATTACTCTTCTATTGTTCTCGCTCCTCAAAATTGCTTCTGTTTTTTAATTCTTTCACACCCTGTAACCCCGTGTGTCTTAGTGGCTTTACTGCCTTGCATGGGGTAAATTTGAAAAAGTATTCATTTTTAGAAATAAAATGATACTGAAATAAATAAAATTTAGGGATTCTCTTAACTTTAGCAATGGAAAAGTGGATAGAAAGTTTGTTGGGTTTTTTTTTTTGGTTTTTTTTTACACCTAACTTTCAAATGGGAAGAGAGACTTTGAAAACCAACATTTTAAATTCTCAATTTGCACTGACAACTGGTGGGAAAGACACAATGCAATGCCAAATATGTATTTATGAAAATTAGTACAAGGCCACACAAGTGTGGGACACCTGTGAGATGAACACCGACAATAATGTATTCTTCATTCATTTGAGTTAACTATGATGACTGTTCCAGAAAAAAATTGAATTCTGCCTGTTTTGCTAGGAAATTTGTCCAGGCTTTCCCGCATCAAAGGGTTGAGGTTAAAAATAGGGCTGAAAATATTTGCGAAAAAAAAACGCGAGTAAAACAGCAAGATTAGAGCGGACAAACTCTCTCTTTTAGGCGCGTACGAATAAAGAAAAAAAACTCCTGCTCGATGAGTAACAACAAAAGAAGAAAGTGTTTATTTACAATATACATAAAAAAGGTAAAGGGAAAAAAAGATGATTAGGAGAGAAAGAAAGGGAAAAGAGAAAATGTTCTTGAATTAAAAAAGGCTTGCTCAAAATATTTCTCTGAGCGCCTAAAGAGTTCTTTAAGCGATTAGATATTATTGTTTAAGGTTCAGATAGATACACTCACAGTTCTTGTAGGGTTGGAAACCCGTTCGCAGATAAAGGAATCCTGCAGTTGAGTGAGTTGCTAGGTCGATGACAGAATTCCAGTGGGCTCGTCAGAAGGAGTGGTGAAGGGATGCAGCCTTGGATTGGTCTTGAATAGTGGACCGACGTTCGTTCTTGACAGCCCTTTAGTAGTTCTTCTTTGGTGAAAGAGGCGCTGGAGCTCCCTAATGTCGACCTCACAGACAGTGGGCAGAATTCTCACTGGCAAAATAGGCAAGAATAAGAAACAAAAATAAGAAAGTTTAAAAAAGTAAATGTGGCAAAAACAAAGAAATAAAAAAAAAGTTACTATTCCGTTCAAGAGTTAAAGTGATTTTCCAAGCGTAGGTCAGATGTGGCACAAGGCCGAAAGTATGGAGCACCCAGTGAGGATCGAACTCACTACTCAGTCGTAATTGTTCTAGCGAGACAAACTTGCTATATACCACCTCGAGGTGCCCCAGTTGAATGATTAAATGCCAAAAAAAAAGAAGAATGAATCTACTCTACTTTCTTTCATGATGAAAACAAAACTCAGAAATTTTATTATCTCCCCTGACGTTCGCTCTCCTGATTGATGGCAAACAAACGCTTCTTAGAAGAACTTTGTTACAGACATTCATTTGTAGTTTATTTTTTTTAAATATTAATAGATTTTTCCCATTTTTTTTTACTAATGCATGCAGTTGCTCTAAAGACGACAAATAAAACAGAAAGAAGTAAGTATAACTCTGTCTTTTCATTTTTTTTCTTTAATACAAATTCGTGGAAAAATACTATTTTTTTCCTCTTATTAAAATAAAAATAAAACTTTCTTTTTCTTTCCATGTTATTTTTTTTTAATTCGTATCTCTCGAATAATTTTTGATTAAGGAAGTTAAACACGACAAATTTCTCGTAAAAACTATACATACCGAAAATTTGTAGTTTATTTTAAAATATAAATAGTTTTACTTTTTATCGTCGCTGATCTAATTAGCTAAGACACCCCCCCGCCAAAAAAACGGAGTCTCATTGCCAATAATTCGCCGAAAAAAAAAACAGCATAGCATGATGAAAAAAGGCCCCAATCTTAACAAAAACGAAGTTTTATCATCAAAATGTTCATGTTACAGTGTAACCCGGATATAAGAGAGTTGTCGGCACCGGAGAAGAAGTCTCTTACATCCGGGTTTCTTATATCCGGGTTAAACTGTATCACTAAGAGAGGAAAGACCAAAGTATTTTTTGATGATTTTATTAAATTTTTCATCCTTTCTGAAATTAAAAAATTAATGCTTTAACTTTCAATTGAGGCTACGTAAAAAGAAAGCTTCAAGAAAGATTTTTCATTTCTGAAAACTGAAAATACATTTAAATCTTAGATATACCGAATTTTTGGAGGTACCTAAAATGTTAAAATGCCTTCTTTGAACTTAAATTTTGGTTCTATTTGAAAGATAATGGTAGTTACTATAACTTAGGTACCTCCATGAGATCGCTAAAAAAAGAGCATAGCATGATGAAAAAGACGCCAAACTTGACAAAAACAAAATTTTATCGCCTAAATGTTCAAGTTATTATTAAGAAGAATGATCAAAGTATTTTTAGGGTATTTTTTTTACATTTTTTAATTGTTCCAAGCACGTCCGAAATTTTCTTTAAAAATCTTGTTTTTTTGTTTAGTCAGCAAAATTGATAGATAATCGATTATGGCATCCATTTTTTTCCATTTTATAAAAATAAAAATGATGAAAATCTCACTTTGAAATTCTTTTAAAAATCAATTATAATTTTTTCAAAACTTATTTTAAGAAAATCAGAAATTATAATGTTTATTTAAAATATTTTGAACCAAGGTTGACTTAGCTTCTGCGCCGAAAAGATGTAATTTGAAAATAAATCAAAGCAGGCCATAACCTTTCGCATTACTTGACAGGTGTTGAATGACGTATTGACGGATTACGTGATCATAATTTCTACAGAAGGCAAAAAGTGAAGTTATTTAGATTTAAGTGAAGAAATTATTTACCTCGTTATTTTTAAGGAAAACTTTCAGTGCTCTAATTTTTTTTTTGTACTTAGCTTTCACCTTTACATTTACGATGCTTTATGGAAAATATATTATAAAGAAATTAAAATAAGACTGTTAAGAGTGAGATTAAATTTCATAAGAAAGGTATCTAATTAATTTATAGGTACCTTTCTTATGAAATTTTATCAGAAGTGTACATAAAATACTATAATTTGATGTACATTTATTACATTTTACTGTATTATCTGTATTTCCATTCATTTTATTATTAATTTTTATATTTAATTTATGGAAAAATGTCTAAACTGAGATTAATATAAAAATAAGATCATATAAATTTCATAAGATGATAGTGAGACTTGTAGGTACCCTTCTCAGTTGAAATTGAAAAATCAAATTAACTTCTCCACATGTGTTTTGCAAAAGTAAAGGCCTTAAATGCTTAACTCAAATAACGCAACTTAATTTTAATTTCTCGAAATTTCATAAAATTAAGTAACCGATGTAATATATATATATATATATATATATATATATATATATATATATATATATATATATATATATGCATTTTAAAGAAAGACATTGAAATGACCAACACAAAAACAGAGAATGTCTCATATCGAGAATATTTAACATTGAAAAACATAAAGGAAAAAAATTAATTATTTTTAATAATTATTTTTAATAATAGGTGCAAATCTCCACCCTTTACCTGAAGACAGTCGTGAGACCAGACACACGTGTTGTAAAACTATGAAAAATAAAGAATAATATTTTTTTTTAAAACCCACATTACAACCAAAAAAGTTTGTGGTACCTCTCTTCTTTTTAATATATATATATATATATATATATATATATTTACAAGATTTTTAAAAAATTTTTTAACTAATTTTATTCATTTGTGTATAAGTCCTGAAATTTCATTAATTTCTGAGAATTATTTAATTTTTGTAAGAACTTCCAATACAACTTTCTTACCACAAAAAAAGATGCTAAATTTTCTATACAAGGTTTTGACACACTCACTATGCAAGAAAAACAAGATCTTTAACCAAAAATTTTGAACATGCTAGAAAGGACTAAAAAACTTAATAAAATAATAAAAAAATACTTTGGACTTTCCTCTTAATAATAACATACACATTTTGATGATAAAACTTCAAGTTTGTGGCCTTTTACGTCATGGTGTGCTCATGTTTAACAAACTTTTGGTGATACCTAAAATTTTACTGTCTTTTTGAAGTGCAAAGAACATTGATTTCAAAATTCTTGTAAAAATCAAATAATTGTCGGATTTTAATGAAACCTTCAGGACTTATTCACAAATTAAATTATTTTAGATGTGTATTTTTTTAGAAAATCTTGGGAAAATATCTGTTCTTACATTTATTGCCCCCACTTATTTAATTTTATAAAATTTGGAGAAAATAATTTTTGAGTCACTTAATGTTTAGATTAATTAAAATCAGAACTCCTTGGAAAATTTAAATCATCAATTTCTTTTTGTAAAACTGGCCCTTCAGTTACAGAAAATTTACTCCAAATCATAAAATAAAGAATGCAATAAAACTATGACATTATCTAATTAAAAAAAGCTTTTAACTGCTTTTATGAATAATATATATTGCCTTAAGAAAAATCTCTTGATGAATTTTTACAAGAATTGTTTTCATATTTTTTATTTTTTTATTTTAACTATAATTTATAAGGTTTTAAATCTTAAAATTCTGTCTTAATTTGTCCTGGTTAGGTGATACTGTTATTAAGTAAAAACTACATTTACTAATCATAAATGGAAAAGCTTATTACAATTTAGCAACCTTCTCAATATTTTAAAAGGAATTTAGAATTTTTTTTGTGTGTCTACATAAACATGCCGATTTTTGTAAATACAAACATCTGTACATAAAATTATAAAAAAAATAAGAGTGATAACTATAATAAATTTAAAGCCAAAGTACCTAAAATTCAATAAAACATATTACAGAGAATATTTTCCTAAATTTTAAAGATTGCTAGGTAGTTAAAATTATGTAAAAGAGGCATTCAGTTATATTCCTCAAGTAATTTTAACAGATATGTCCACCATAGAAAAAAATTAGATAAACTTCCTTCTGTCTGTCATGCTGACAACACCTTAAATTAATGACTACTGTGTTAAAAAATGCATTTCTGCAATATTTTAAAGTAGTATTTCAAATTAGGTTAATTAAGCTTTGAATCAGCTAATATTTTTCAAATAAAGTTTCAGAAAAGTATATTTTATTTTTGAAAGATTTTTAATAAAGAGAATTATGTGCTGACAGATGGCTAAAAATGGTGCTCAATTTAAATTAGTTTTGAAATGCAGTAGAGTATTTTGTTTATTGGAAATATTAACCTTTACCACTGCAGGTGAAAATTATCGCTGTAGAATTCTCTCCTTTTGCTATTTGAGGTGCATTCAGTCGCCTTGGGACAGTTGTTATAAATAAGCACTTGTCAGTTGTTATTTCCGGCATTTTAAACTGGAAATCGCCTACTAATGCTCTGGAACAAGGCTAAACTTCCATTTTCCAATGCCATTTTGAATACTTCTAGACTCTACATGAGGTGTAGCATCAATTAAACTCACGTTAATTTTTTTCTAAACAAAAATGGCCACATCAACATCTAACAAAGCCTTTATTCAGGAGTTTTTCTTTGATTATAACTCCATTGATGATTTTGAAGGCTTTACTCAAATGGATATTGATGGATAAGTGGTCAAAGGTGATAACCATACTAGTGATGTGGAGGAAAGCAATGATGACTACTATCATCCATGCCTGACTAATTTTATGGACGCTACTGGCAACCATCAATATACCTGATAGCCTTTTGGAAGGTGAATTATTTTGTCTATTTATAAACAATGAAATAATAATTTTATTCATCAACGAGACAAATATGAGTCAGGTGAAAGAAAGAGGAAATAAATTCTAGTGCTTTCGTCTATGTAAACATGAGGAAACATGTTACTTTTCTGACAAAATGGAAGCCGCCTTAGCCATTTTGTTTCTTATTGCACCCCCAGAACTCCACAAGGAGTAATAAACATTAAAGTACATTGAATTATGTATGTATTCTTAATGTATTTGTTTTTTATTTTGCATTTCAATTTTTTTTGTTTTTTAATGTCAAAACATGCATGCAAAACGTAATGCATTACATCAAAATATTACTCATTCATTCATTTATTAGTGTACAAAAATTAAAATCTATATGCACAATACAAAGTTAGAACAATTTTAAAACAGTAGGTGTTCATGTTTTTGCACCCTAAAAAAAAAAATGAGGTGGCAGGCGGAACAAATCTAGAAAGAAATTAGCATGGTAATGGTTAAACTTAATCTGTTCGCTTGAAGTTAAAACTAAAATAAAAGCGTCATGAAAAGTTTTTCATTAAAAAAAAATAATTTTAAATTTATATATTGTGGAGGTGCCTAGTCCAAAGAAAGAAATGAAAATTTAATTTCCATGTATAAATACTCTTTTGAGGCATTTTTTAAATATTGGTACACACTTGATAATGCTTTTAGTGAAATAAAAAATTCAGGGATTTCTTTTTATATAACTGTAAAATATTTGCATAAACATACTTCGAAATTAAAAAATTCCTTTCAATTGACCAATTCCTTGATTTTGGACAAATATTTTAATTTTTTTTCATTGTGGAAAAAAGTATTCATTTTGATGCTACCTATTTTTTATAGTTATATAAAGAAAAACCCCTGAAGATATTATTGCAGTATAAAATTTATATAATATCAAGTGTGAACATACTGAAAATTCATCGTGACCCTTACCAAGAATAATTCAATAAAACTGAAAAAATAATTTTGGGTGAGTTGGTACTCACATTTAATAAAACACAAATTCTTTTAGATTGAACAGCAAAAAAAAATTCTTTCAGATTGGAAAACTAAAATCTACATTTAATATGCATTTGGAAAAAAATTACTTGTATTTTCCAGTGCTCTTTTGAAATTCACTCCATTGGTGTTCATAAGTGGAGGTTTGTTTTTTAATTAAATAAAGATATATTTGAAGAATTAAAAATTGTAAAGTTAATGCCATTTTCAAGTGTGAACTATTTATAAAATAATTTAATTATTTTTTCATTTTAGCATGTATTAGATTATTTTTTGTATGGATGTTCAAAAACTCTTCAAACCAGAATAATTAAAAAGACCTCATTGAGTGCCCAAAATATTTTATAATATCAAACAGGCAAGAAAATAAACAAAAAGTAAAGTATTGTATTAAAACTAAAAGTATCATTTCTCTAGTTTTTAATTATTTTTTTATACTTCTAAAAAAAGTTTTTAAAAATTATTTACTAAATTTTGTAAAAGCATATAAAAGATTATATTCTTATACTATTGGTTAAATAAATTTAAAAAAATATTTTTTTAAATACCAGTTTTTTCAGTATTGTGCTATTGGTGTTCCATATTTCTCTAAATTAAAAAAACAACATTTTGCAATCAGTCAGAGATTACAGTATAAAGTTTCTGTTGTTGACTTATGACATTACTGGCTACCATGTGTAAATAAACATTAATTTCTTTATATGTTTTAAGCAAAAAGTAAGCATTATATTACAGAAGCTAGTTTAATTTACAAGTTGCCTGTAAAACACAGATTGGGGACAAATATTTGATGTTTAAGAGCCACGAAAACAACATTCACTTGAAATGTGATTAGATTTTTTGTTTAGGATGCCAGTTTGATGAGTGGCATGCCAATGTTTAAAAAATGCCTAAAAACCTTTATTTACAAATGGAAATTTATTTTTCTATTAATATGGATTAGCCTTAGGCTTTTATATTTCAAATAAAACAAAAATTTAACTTCAAAGAATGCGTTTAAATTATTTAAAATGTGTTTTCAGGGCTTTTTTTTACTACGTCCATAGTAGTACTAAGCATAAAGTAGCAAACTATTTTCATGAAAATGTACTGTAATTCATTTAAATCTAAACTGTGTTAATATAAATTTCTACTTGAGAATATGACATTTAATAATACCTTTTCTTCTTTCAGAGATCTTAAATCTGAGGGAAGCAAATGAACTCTGTGGATGTGTGTGTATAAATACTGTGCAGAGACGGCAAATATCACTTTAGTGTTGAATAGGAAAATATGCTTCCAACATTAGTAATATCAGTATTTTTTGAATTTGTGCTTTAAGAAAAGGAAGATTAAAACAGCCAAGAAAACCACATTCATTTGAAATGTGATTATCTGTGGTAGAATATTAGGAAAAAGCTACAAGCAGTATTCTTGTGCAAGATATCAGCATATCCAATAAAATGAGTACTCATTAAAAGATGAACCTGCAAACAAACACAAGTGACAAAACATATTCATGTGAAGTGTGCAGTTCAGCATTTAAAGAGTATTCAGATTTACAAAAACATATACAAACACATACAAGAGAAAAACCATTTACATGTGAAGTGTGTGGGTCAACATTTTCATATCAATCAGATTTAAAAACTCATATGCGAATGCACACAGGAGAAAAACCATTCACATGTGATGTATGTGGTTCAGCATTTTCACAGAGATCACATTTAAAAATTCACTTACGGACACACACTGGTGAGAAACCATATTCATGTGAAGTATGTGGCTTAGCATTTTCACAAAGATCAGATTTAAAAATTCACATGCGTACACACACAGGAGACAAACCATATTCATGTGAAGTGTGTGGTTCAGCATTTTCAAGGAGTTACTCTGTAAAAATTCACATGCGAACACACACTGGTGAGAAACCATATTTGTGTGAAGTCTGTAGTTCAGCATTTTCATGCAAATCACATTTAAAAGCACATTTGCAGGTGCACTCTGTTGTGAAGCCATATGTATGTGAAATGTGTGGTTCTGTATTTTCACATAAATCTGGTTTAATTTGCCATACACAAACACACACTGGTGAGAAACCATATTCATGTGAAGTGTGTGGTTCATCCTTTGGAAGGAATTCAGATTTAAAAGTTCACATGAGAACACACACTGGTGAGAAACCATATTCATGTGATGTGTGTGGCTTAGCATTTTCATGGAGATCAGGTTTAAAAAGACACATGCACATGCATACAGGAGACAAACCATATGCATGTAAGGTGTGTGGTTCAGACTTTTCAGAGACTTCAGCTTTGAAGAAACACATGCAAGCACACACTGGTGAGAAACCATATTCATGTGAAGTGTGTGGTTTAACATTTTCACAAAGATCACATTTAAACATTCACTTGCAAACTCACAATGGTGAGAAGCCATATGCATGTGAAGTATGTAGTTCAGAATTTTCAGAGTATTCAACTTTAAATGTTCACAAGCGTACACACTCTGGTGGGAAACCATATTCATGTGAAGTTTGTGGTTCAGATTTTTCATGGAAATCAGTTTTAAAAAGACACTTGCGAACACACACAGGAGAAAAACCGTATGCATGTGAAATATGTGGTTCAGCATTCTCAGAGTCTTCAACATTAAAAAAACACATGCGAACACACACTGGTGAGAAACCATATTCATGTGACGTGTGTGGTTCAACCTTTTCACAGAGATCACATTTAAAAATTCACTTGCGAACACACACTGGTGAGAAGCCATATGCATGTGAAGTATGTGGCTTAGCATTTTCACGTAGTTCTGATTTAAAAACTCACATGCGTACACACACAGGTGAAAAACCATATTCATGTGAAGTGTGTGGTTCAGCATTTTCAGATGGTTCAGCTTCAAGAAGACACATGGGAATACATACTGGTGAGAAACCGTATTCATGCAAAGTTTGTGGTTCAGTTTTTTCATTGAAATCTGGTTTAAAAAGACACTTGCGAACACACACAGGAGAAAAACCATATACATGTGAAATTTGTGGGTCCGCATTTTCAGAGACTTCAACATTAAAAAAACATTTGCGAACACATACTGGTGAGAAACCATATTCATGTGAAGTGTGTGGTTCAGCATTTTCACAGAAATCACATTTAAATATTCACTTGCAGACGCATAGTGGTTAAAAGGACATTCAAAATTTTCATGTAAATCAGATTTGTATGCTTGTATGCAAGCACCTACTGGTGAAAATCTATATGCATGTGAAGTGTGTTCTGCATTTTCAGACTTTTTAGTTTTAAAAGGATGTATAGGAAAAAATAAAAAAAGGATAGAATGAAAAATAAATATCTGAAATATTGAGGAGAAAGAAAAATTTGGGTAGTTTTATTTTGTGTAGCTTGCTTCCCATTGGTTAAGTCGACCTCAAGTGTCGACAACATTTGTGTGTATAAATTGTGTGTATGGGAATCAGTTGATAATGTCTGCATGTATTTCTTGTGGGTATTTTTATTTCTCTCTGTTGCATGTTGATTGGGGTAAGTTTTATGTTAGTGTTGAAAAATTTGTTACACTGGTTATGGTTGAAGTTAAAATAATCTTATACTCTCTAACATCTGTCTATATTTCTGAGATGAGGTGTTTTAACTATTTACATTGTTCAGACTGTTCTCATCTTTATTGCCATATTCACATGCGCTACACTCCGGCCTTCAGGTGATATACATTGGTATTTCAAACTAAACATTTTATTTAGTCCACTGGGGTAGATTGTTCTAATTTCATGTGTCATGCCTTTTTACACAGTTAATTCCCTAACTCAACTCTCCAAGGTTTTGATGTCTCTGCTGTGAACTCAAAACTCTTTGGGTCAAGTCACTTTTTGGATAACTCAACTGATGCTTTTATCCACTCGGCCATGTGACCCTTTATATATAGTTGGTAATATGATTAAGTGAGTTTAACAGGTGTTTGTTGCTGGGAAGATATTTATCAGGGTTCCTTCTAAGTATTTTCTACATAATAAATTGTGTTAAAACTTAATCATGCAAAGTGTATGCTTCAGTATTACAGAGAATTTAGGTTTAAAAGTCATGTAAACATACTGGTGAAAAACAATTTTCATAGGAATTGCACTTTTGAATATCTTAAAGAATTCTTCCATTCAAAATTCACATGTAAACATACACTGGGGAAGAATAAAAAACATTTCAAGTTTGTCAGTTTCACATTCATATGAACACTTGAGATATTTTAAATAGGTAATTATTAGTTTATAAAGGGTGTTCCAATAATTTGGACCGATTTTAAATGTGAATTAAGTTTAAGCATCTAATTTTTTCTTTTTCTTTCAGATTTAACAGCTTAAGTCTTCAATTTCAACCATGGAAAAATTAAAAATCAAGTGTGTTAAAATTTCAAGAGTGCAACTGGAAAAATTGTTTGTAGATTAAAAAAAACTGGGTCAGTAGCAGATGTGCAATCACCACTGTGCTCATTTACACTGTTCAGCTGAAAACATTGCTGCAGTACACAAGAATGTGGCTGAAAATGCAGACACCTCTATTTGCCATTATGTGCAGGAACCGAACCTCCCATAACAATGTTACATTGTTTCCAATTCCGCTCTCAGTTGGTCAATTATGTTGACCAAAAAAATTGTGAAGTGCGCAAAATGCATTTCTGTTTGAACATCCATTTTCATAATAGGCTTCGATAACTTTAACACATTATTTGATTGTTAATCTTTCCATGGTTGAAATTGCCAAAGACTTAAGTGGCTAAATCTGAAAGAAAAAAAAATCATTAGACACTTAAACTTAATTCACATTTAAAATCTGTTCAAGTTATTGGAACACCATTTACTTTTGACTTTTGCAGTTATTATCAAAGACCGATGTGGTGTCTGTGGTATTCTTTGAGAAGCTGGATGTTTGAAATGATTTAAGGTGACATCATCTGTAATGGCTATTGGGAATGAGGTCATACAAAAAGAAAGCAATCTATTTATTCTATTATTTAATTAATTTAATTTTATAATACTAATATGTGTGCACTCTTGAAGCTTCAACATGTTTGATTGTTAATCTTTCCATGGTTGAAACTGCAAGACTTAAGTTGTTAAATCTGAAAGTCTTACAGTCTCAGGTGATTTTTATCAATTTGAATCGCTTGATGAGACCATAATGTTGAAACCAAGGTCATGTATTCAAATGACTTCCTGATTTATTTTTAAAGTTAAAAGCTCTACATTTTATTTTTATTTTATTTTTTCAAATGTGTGTTGAGCACTTTTTAATACTGCTGTTTCCTGGTAGGTTTCAACTCTGACCTTTTATGTGTATATATATATATATTTATATATATATATATATATATATATATTTATATATATATATATATATACATACATATATATATATAATTGCATTCTATCTGGTATACACCCACAAAATAGCCACTGTAGTGATAATATAAACTCTTAAGTCTATGGGCTCACAGACATATTACATTGAAACATCGGTCCCCATACAATCACCAAAATTAAATAATGTCAAGCCTGGTCAGTACTTAAAGAGGTGACTGCTTAGGAATACCAGTTGCTGTAAGCTTGGATGTGCAGGATAATGGCTTGGAATTGTTAAATGAAGAGCAGAGTTCTAATTCCAGTTGAGTTCATTATATTCACTTATGTGCAAATACTCTTGGGAAAGATACAAATCCACCTCTTCTAATCCAAGCTATGGGTTAATTAGTAAGAATTGTATCAATTATTATCATTTTTACACTCTAAAAATATTTTCTAGCTTTAAATAACCTGAAAATGGTTGATAAGCTGTAAAAAAGTGAATCAGTCAATCATAAATTTTTTTCTGAAAATAAAACTGCAGTAATCTTTCTTCCAGAGAATAATATTTTCTTCAAGAATTTTTAGAAGTTGGTGATTTAAAAAAAAATATTTTTTAAAAATCTGACAAGAACATTTATGAATATATATTGGGTGTTTTGCAAGCTTACAAAAAAAAAATTCTTCAGTAATAATTTCATAAAAGCTGATGCAAAGAGAAACCAAATATTTCTTCAAAAGGATTTTCATTGTTATTTTTAACTAGCATTTTATATATATATATATATTTAAAAATTGTTTATTTAGACAGCAATCCTTTCATGCACATTTCATTGAATACAAGAGACAAGGTGATTTGATTTAGTTTTTTATACAATTTCTCATGTGATCTAATAATTTTTTCTTTTCAGATGATAAATTATGTGACACTATTTAGCTATGGTAATTGATTAACTAATTATCCATAAAAATTAAACAAGAAAATACTGAGAATGGAAAAGAAGATATCCTAAAATTTTATTTTTACTTTAAAAAAGGTTACTTTTTTTTTCAAAAGCCAAAAATTGGCATAAACAGTGGACTCACAAAAAGACCATATGCAAGCTTTTGACAATTTATTAATGATGGTTGTAAAAAGTACTGGTTAAAGAAAAACTGAAAACAAGATATCATCTTAACTACCGGCAAGGCAAGGCCACATGTTAATTATAAAAATTTTGGCATGAGAAAATATTCCGAAGTATTTATCAATACAGGGTAGAGAGAATTACTCTTATTTATTTTTCCAATATATCATTTTAAGTGCTGGCAAGGAAAGGCCATATGTTAATTATAAAAATTTTGGCATGAGAAAATATCTCGAAAGAATTGCCAATTAAAGAGATTTATTTTTCTCATGGAAGTCAAGGGTTTGCATAGATGCTAACTCCACAAAGGAGACAAAATGGTGGGCTTTGACAATTCATTGATGGCATTTTAAAAGTACTGGTTGAGAAAAACACAGAATAACCAAGCGTTGGGGATATGGTTTTAAGAGCCATGTGTTATTCATAAGAATTTTGGCCAGTGAGAACAAGAATTTTATAAACAAGTTTATAATTTTAATGAAGCCAGCTTAGTCACACCTGCATGGCTGGGACGCCATTTGTCAAGTGGTAGCAATGATAGGTGGAGGTAATTTGATGAGAAAGACAGGGAAATTATTAACACCCACCGAAAGGATTTGTTATGAGGTACCAATGTGAGAAGGAGGGAGCTTGTGATAGCTATCCTGCAACCTCTCCTCATGGACGAAGGGATCTCCCAAAAATGGGAAGTAATCAATTTTCCTGGCCGAACAACAAAGAGGTTTCTTGTCAGAAATCAGGAATTATCAACAACCCCAGGCAGTGTCTAACCGCGCACCGGTTTTTGGTCAATGTCCATAAAAACGAGCGCCCTCGGTTCTCCAGTCAGTAGCAGTTAGTGGAGTTAATTTGAGCAGGGTTTGAGTTGAGTCCAGCAGTTCAAGTAGCAGGAACCAGAGCATTGCCTCGCAGAAGCTGACCAAGAGATTCCACAACCTCCAACTTTGCCCTTCCTACCAATAGCAAGTTATACTGACAAACAAAGCTAAGCCAGCATTTAACAACTAAACCAGTTGACTTAGAAGACCAGAACTTGCCTAAGAAGCATATAAGTGTCACTTTTCCAAAAAAACAGGTTGGGAGAAAAACACACTCCTCTATACAACAGGCGGATAAAAGTTAATTTGTTTCTTTCAACATACTTGAATCTCTTGGGTTTTTAATTGCTTCTTTTCTTTACGCTTGTGCAATATCACCTCCAGTTTAGACTCATCTTACACTATGGACCAATGCCTGATTGATCTCGTCTGCCTAAGATCAAAATCACAACGTGGGTAGGTTAGGCTTGAGATCGAAGTAGTTGCTTCAGTAACCAGACATTGGAATTGAGAGGAGAAATATCTCAGTTTCGCGCCGCAACCTGGAGCTGACCATGGGCCGTTGACTCAGTGTCACATCCGATCTTGAACTGACCAGTGTCACAATTATATAAAAACTGTCCGATTGTTCTTTTTATCCGAGTGCTTTCGGCTATACATTTAACCATTTTCAATGTTGAAACATATTAACTGTTAACAAGAAATAGTTTGTTGCATCTATGTATTTATATAATCTTTTCATTTTCAAAGCCCGGTCAAGATATATATATATATATATATATATATATTATAATTATTTTCTTAAAAATATGATTCCATCGCGACACAGAAAATTTCCATAATAATTATGATATTTTGCTCAACTGTTTGTACCGACCACTATTTTAAATTTTAAGATTATAAATCTTACTGTTCTTTCTTATTATTTTAATATATATATATACATACATATGTGTGTATACATATATTTATATATATATATAGCTAGCCACTTGTATTCTACTAGGACGGCTAGCCAATCCATAATGCCGACGCTTGCTCAGGCACTTTCGTGTTTATTCAACACTCACAGAGCCCACCTGTGGTTTATACTGCAACTATGTTGAACAGACCTTAGTTACAGTTCCTGGGAAAGAGCGTGTTATCTAGCATGATCAAAAATGTGAACAAGTCCAGTACACTTAAGCTCATGGCCATGAAGACTTGTGACTTTGTGCTAGAACAGCTGTCGGCAGCAACCAAGGGTTCTGTCTACCCAATTTAATTCACAAGGCTTGGGTCAACTCATGGTCTGGTTTTCAGGCACCTTCCAAAGGTGCCATATGCTCGGATCAAAACCTCCAGTTTGATAACATCAGGAAGTCTCCTCCCTAACAAATAAACCCTGGTGAGATTTGAACCTGGGTCTCATGGTCAGAATGCAAATGTTCTAACCACTTGGCCAGGTGCCCATTAACTAACATTATATACACATATATGCTGTGCTTATAAATTATTATTTAAATTTACTCCAATGATGTTATTCTCATAAGAGAAAGTGCATTGATAACAACAAAACCTTCTAGAAAATTCTTTCTATTGGATAAATGAATATCTCATTCTCAGTGGCAGGACAAACTTGCATCATTTAGATTATTTGTATTCAGACTAATGTCCTCGTCTTTGTTTTGACCTTTGTGCCCTCTGGTCTTCATCAACTGTTGATCCAGGTAAACTTCAGGGAATTTTGAATACAGCCTTTTATTTGAATTTTAGGGGTTGAATGTCTCATGCCACTGTCCATATCTAAATCTATTTTATTCATTTATTACTGAAGTCATCTTTTAAAAACTTCCACTATTTTTGCATTTACTTTATTGTTTTGTTTTTTTGTATTTTTTTTAAAGCAATTCCTCCTAAGCAAGGCGGAAGTGCCACTAGCATGCAAGGGGTTACAGAGATTGGGAGCAAGAGTAATGAGGTGTGAAAGAGGAAAGGATGAAGAGTAGGACAGGGAATAGATCAAGGAATCTGGAGATGTCAACTGACATTGCATTTGAATATTTGAAGATTATAGCAATCAGAGAAGCAAGTAAGAGGAAGGGAGTTCCACTGACGAGAAGTGCGAGACATGAGGCTATTGGAGTAGAAGAGATGGCTACATTTAACCGTTTCAACAGTGAAAGGGTGGAACTGAGATGCCAACCTAGTAGCACGTTTAAATTCATGCAATTTGGGAACCAGTGAAAGTAGCTCATCAGAGCAGTTACTGTGAAAGTACTTGTAGAAAGGACAGAGGGAAGCAACAGCATGTCTGTGAGAAAGCGACTGTAGATGAGATGCCAGAACAGGGCCAATCACATTGCATATTCATCTCTGGGTTTTGTTGAGGACCTTAATACAAACAGTGGCGGCTCCAGACCATATATGGCAGCAGTATTCCATGCAAGGGTGAACGGTTGATTTATCGTCCTGATGAATTATGCAAAGTTTAATTTTTAACAACTTCTTGGCAATTGAAATATTGGCTTCAATCATAAAATCTGAACCTATATTATCGGAATATTCATCTGTTTGACAGTTGTTAAAATAGATACAAATGTATATATTATAAAAAGAAAAAATATGACAATTTAACCTTTAAGATATTGGAGGTGATTTTGTTTGCAAAGCAAAAATTTTATCCTGCCACAGCAAGTGTCTCAGATGAATGAAATTGTAAAATGTTTAAATTTTACAATTGTGCTGTCATATCCTGCTATGACAACAGAAAATGACTAAAATTAAATAGTGCAGTAGAGGAGCCTTGAAAAACAATACAGTGGAAAGGAAAGTAGTTAATAATGTTAAAAATGCCTAAATTTTTGCGATCATATAATAATAAAGTATTTATATTTTACTCTAATGGATGACCATAAGGAAAAAATTATATTTTCATATACATTGTTTATATTCATTTAAAAAATTTACTTTATATCAGTATATATAAATGCCTTTTTTCAGTTATTTAGCAATTAAACTGTCAAATTCTTAAGTTTACCAATAGAGAAATGAAGATAATTTGATGTGAACTGTATCCAAAACATGCATAGGTGTAATTCCCACTTGTCATGAATGCTCTTTGCTCATTTGTTAATTATCTGGTGGTGAAATAAATTTTTTTAAAATCATTTCACCACAAGCAATAAAAATGGCATAAAATTAAAAAAAAAAAAAAATGAAATATCTCCACACTTCCCCATTCTCAAAAATTTATGATGAAGCTGAATAAAGAGTGAAATATGTCAAATTTCTGAAGGTTTTTATACTTGTTCCTTATTTAATCAATAATCCTAGTGCTGTTTGAAAGAAGATTGCTTGGAAAAATAATGAAAATCCTGTTGAATACGTAGAACCAGTTTTTTTTTTTTTATACTTTAAAGGATTATTTACCTATTGAAATATTTAGGCAAACTGCATCTTTAGTTTAGAAATCAACAGTCAGACGTTTGGAAAAACTTTTAGTCCCAATTCATTTATGAATACATGTATTTCTGCAAGGGGAATTTTGTGAGATACAAGGCATTAGTGTTAGAGAATATGAGTAAAATAAAAGCTATTGAAGAGATAGAACAAGAAAAGAAGAGGAATTAAGAAGACAGAAAATAACGATTGACATTGCATTTAAATTTTTGAAGATCAAAGTTAACTGGGGAGCAAGGAGCCAGAAGAGAATTCCACAAGGAAGGAACGTGATCGAAGAAACTATTAACATAGAACTTACAGATACATTTAGCCATTTCAACTGTAAAATGATGAGACCCTGCTGCCAATCTAGTACTGTACTTAAATTCATAAAGTCTAGGTACCATAGAGTAAACTAATATTTATTTTGAAAAATACAAAATGTAGCACAACACCAAGGCAGGAGTCTTCACTCTGTCCTATCTTAAACTTAGCTAGCCACAATTACTGATTCAAATATACTTACTGTAGAGAAAGTTCATCAGAGTAATTATCATGAAAGTATTTATAGAAAAGGCACAGGGAAGCTATGTTACAGCAGAGGGAAAGTGACAGAAGCCAAGATGTCAGGTTAGGACCAATAATATTGCAAATTCTTTTGTGGATTTTATCAAGAATCTTTAAATCTATAGCAGAAGCACCAGACCAGATGTAGCAGCAATATTCAAAGCATGGATGAATGGTAGACTTATAAATAAGTGAGATAGATTTTGGCAAGAAAAATTGTCTAGCACAACACAGTGAACCAACTTTTCTAGCTGCAGGCCGAAGCAATTAATTTAATATAATCTTTCTATGGTTAGCATCAGCCATGTTAATGGAAGGTAAAAAGGGACGGTACTAATTAATATAAAAATCATGACAGACTTATAAATAGATAAGATAGATTCTGGCGAGAAAAATTGTCTCACATGACACAGTAAACCAACTTTTCTAGCTGCAGGCCTAGCAATTCAATATAATCTTTCTACAGTTAGCATCAGCCATGAAGTTAAAAAGGGTACTAATTAGTATAAAAATCATGGCAGACTTATAAATAGATGAGATAGATTCTGGCGAGAAAAATTGTCTAGCACGACACAGTGAACCAACTTTTCTAGCTGTAGACCTAGCAATTGGTTCAATATAATCTTTCCACTTCATCTCAGCAGAAAACATTGGTCCAAGATGGTGCAATGAGTTACTCTCCTGGTGGTTAGCATCAGCCATACTCATGGAAGGCCAGAAGTGTACTAATTAATGTAAAAATCATGTATTTATGTTTAAATTATATTTTAATCAATCTATATAAACATTTCTCTGTTCAAAGTCATGCAGGTATTGTCTTTTGCCAATTTTATTCCATGCATTAATGGTTTTTCAGAAGCCTTTACCCAAAGGTGAATTGTTGCAATACATAACATTAAATTAGGTACCTCCACTAATTTGCAGTTTTTCGTTAAGAAAAACATGATGAAAAAAGGTCCCCAGTTTAACAAAAACAAAGTTTTATTGTCAAAATGTTTGTTATTAAGAGGAAAGACCAAAGTATTTTTCATTATTTTATTAAATTTTTTAAAATCCTTTCTAGATCATTCAAAATTTTGGTTAAAAACCTTGTTGTTTTTACATTGTTTTAGCACCTTTCTTCAGGTGAAAAACACTTTGATTCGGAAATTCTTGCAAAAATCAAATAATTGTCAGATTTTAATGAAACTTTCAGGACTTATTCACAATGAATTAAATTACTTTTGAATTTTTTTTTAGAAAATCTTGGTAAAAAATATTTTGTTTTACCCCCCCCCCCCTTACTTAATTTCATAAAATTTTGAGAAATTAAATTTCAATCTCAAAACTTGTTTAATTAGTTTTTTTTTTGTAATACAGGATACCCAATTACCAAAAATCTGCTCTGAATTGTAAAATAAAAAATGCAATAAAACTATGATATTTAATTAGAAAAACTTTTTGCTTTTATAAATAACATTTATTGTCTGAAGAAAATTATTTTTTAATGAATAATTTATTTTTACAAGAATTGTTTTCATTTTTGTAAAATTTTAAATTATAATATAAATTGTTTAAAATTCTTCATTACTTCAATCTGGTTAGGTGATATTGTTATTAAGTGAAAACTATATTCATGAACCAAAAGTTGAAAAGCTCAATAAAAGTCATTTACAGCCAATATTTTCTTTTAAATTTTTAATTTTTTATATATATATATAATATTACATAACATACCCCTGTTTGAAAGTACGGTTGACCATACATGACTTAACCAGAAAATAAGAGTGATGACTATAGCAAATTTTGTAAATTTTACTACCTCCAAAAATGAAACTGCTCTAATTTAACCACCATAGAGAAACTTTCCTGCCCACCATCAGTATGACTGATGCTAGACTCATGGAAAGCAACACACTGCACCTTCTTGGCCTCATGTTTTTAACTGACTGAAAGTGAAATGCCTACATCAAATCAATAGCTGCATCTACTGCAAGGAAATTTGGGTCACTGTGTTGTGCCAGGAGGTTTTTCTCATCAGAGTCCATCTTGTACATTTACAAATCTACCATTCGTCTGAATATTGTTACCATATCTGATCAGGTGCTCTTGCTACTCATCTCGAGGTTCTTGACAAAATCCAAAGAAGGCTCTAAAATGTAATCAATCCTGACTGTACATCTCAACTTCAGTCACTTTCTCACTGATGTGACATGGCTTCCCTCTGTCTTTTCTACAAATATTTTTATGGCTACTGCTCTAATGAGCTTTTTTCCCTGGTGCCAGTACTATCTGTGTTTAAGCATGTTACTAGATTAGCATCTAGATCACATCCTTTTACTGTTGAATTAGTTAAATGTAACTGCCACTTCTACTCCATTTTTTTCTCGCACTTCCCACCTATGGAAACCCCTTCCATTTCTTTGCTTCCCTGATAACTACAATCTTCAAAAATTTAAATGCAGTGTCAATCACCATCTTCTATTGTCTTGAACCTCGTTCAGCTTTTATCCTTTCCTTGGTACCCCTATACCCAGTCTTTTCTCTCACTTTCACTCTCTGTAACCCCCTGCATACTAGTGGCATTCCTGTCTTGCTTGGGGTGAAATGATTAAAAAAATACATACCCAACCAATAAAAACAGAATAGCATTAAAAAAGCGGAAACATCTCCACACTGCCCCATTCCCAAAAATTTATGATGAAGCTGAATAAATAGTGAAACATGTCAAATTTCTGAATGTTTTTCTAATTGTTCCTTATTTAATCAGTAATCCTGTTGCCGTTTGAAAGAAGATTGCTTGGAAAAATAATGGAAATTCTGTTTAATACATATAACCACAGTGAAAGTTTGGATTCATCTGCGTCGCGGGCAACCATTACGGTCATTGTTTGCATACATTCACTGCAGAATAGCTATCAGTGTAGGCAGGCATTATTGTGTCTACGTAAATAGTTTTCATGCACAGTAACTGAAACAAATTTAGACAAGAAAGATCAGTTCCATGCTTAGCTTTCTGTAGTCTTCCGCATTTAGCTTTCTGCAGCGAATGTATGCAAACGACGACAGTAATGGCTGCCGCCAATGATGCGAATGAATCTGAACTTTCATTGTTGATAACTCAAAAATGGTAGATTTTATGAAAATTATCAAGCCATATTCGAATGAAGCGTGTACAATTACACATGCATGTAAGTATTCTGGAAGTTTTTAATGCGAACTGAGCATGGGTGTTACATTGCAAATTAACCCAAGATTTTTAACAAAATTTTCAAATGTGCCAGAAAGGATGAATTTAAAGCTAAATAAAGAAAAGAAAATTTATTTTATAAATCTAGCAAAATAATTATTGGCAATTTCTGTCAAAATTTATGTTTCAGGTGAGTTAAAGGCAAATTAAATTTTGTTTAAAATATATATTTGATAAATATGAAAATATTAGGAACCAGTATTTTGATGTGTTTAGGTAAAAATTTATCTGTTTCTAGTTAAAATATTTCATTGGCAATTAATCAGATCTTTACACTGCTTATCAGTTTTCTTTGAATAATTTCAAGAGATTACTTTAAATTACTTGATCTAAATTAAATTTATCATGTCTAATATAATTTAGTAATAGTAGGCATCTATTTATCTCGTGAGGTAAAGGTAGTGCCTGGTTTGGTCAAAATTCAATCCTTTGGTGGAGAAATTGGGATGACCTCTCCAGGGCACAGGCCTTGGCAATGGTATATAGAGGCCATGCACTGTCCAAACTTCATGCCCACTCCCTCTCAGTCAAACCGACAAGATCCAAAGTAATACAGGGCATTACATTTGGGTTTGGCTTGGCTGCAGGAGTTGCCAGAATGTTGTCTGTGTTGACAGCCAACTGGTTTTGGGGTTCCACTCTGTGTTTTCTCTCTGGATTTACTTCCATAGCCTTTGCAACACAGTGAAGGTATAAAACCAGGGTTTTCCTCCTCCTAGATAGACTGCCTTCTTGAGTTGTCGAGTTCCACCTATCCGAAGCAACTGGTTATGAGATGCCAGTTTTTCACCTTCATCGAATATCCATTTTGGAGTCGGACTTAGTTGTCCGAGGCTGTTTAAAATGAATGCCAAATATACATCCATATGTTTCAGAAACTCTCAAAAATTAAGTTTTTAAAATATATAATAAAACATTAGGTAAACAAAACACTAGAAAGCAAGGCAAATTACAAAACAATATATAAACATAAATATTGAAATGCTTGTGTTCTGTTGGGTCAAAATTCAGTCCTTTGGTCATGAAATTGGAGTGACCTCTCCAGGATGCAGGCCTGAGCAATCATATATAGAGGCCACTGACCAGACTACATGACACCTCCTCTTGGCCATACCAACAAAATCCAAAGGAATACAGGGCATTACATTTAAGGATGGCTTAACTGCAGGAGTTCTCAGAAAATTGTCAGTGCTGATAGCCTTCTGTGCTCCACTCTGGGTTTATCTGTTTGGATTTACTTCCATAGACAAGGTAGTGGAGATTTAAAATCAGGGTCTTTTTTCCTCTAAATGGACTGCCTTCATGGGCTATTCAGCTTCATCTACAAGGCGCCAGTTTTAAAATGACTTATCACAAAAATATGTTGCAATACATCGAAAATCTGAACTGAATGAATATAAATTTTGAATCGACAATATTTCATAAACATGTGATCTTTTATAATATTTCATTTTTCTGATATTTTAAATCTGGTAAGACGCAAATGAAATCCTCTGACAGCTGTATATATTCCGCTATCTGGTAGGTTCGTATATTACCAAAGACTGTGTGTGAGACAAGTGGATATTTTCATATGGTTTATTCTCTGAGGCCGATTACAGAAATATTGAATATGAAAAATATGTATTCAAGATAAATACTATGCATAAGTTTAGTATTTGTACTTTATGAAAAGTGTTATATAGGAATAAAGTGTCGCTGCCGACACTTGAGTATGAACATAGATCACCAGTGAGCAAACACAGGCGATCCCGTTATTGAATTAAGCAAACCATGTGACCATAGAGGAAACACATATATAGGAGGTAGCATGTGTCTAATTGATCTCTGTTTCTAGTCTATCCTCTATAACTATTCAGATCGCTATTTCTACTCTATCCTCTATTACTATACAGACCACTATTCTCTACTATATTCACTATACTATTTCTCTATTCAGATCCCTATACAGATTACTGTTTAAGCAAGTATTATTGAGCAAGTACTATTATTAGTGTGAGTGCTATTTGAAGGTGTCTGATACCAGCATTGTCCAATGGTGTACTATAGTTGTATCTGCGATTACAAAGTCTCTACTACAACAAGCATTATAAAAGTGACGAGTATTTGTTGGCATCACAAAAGTGGCAATGAGTGTTTGTTGACATCACAAAAAAAAGAAACCATATTCACATTAATTCAAGTGTTCAGCATTTTCACAAAATTCAATTTTAAAAAGGCAGAGTAAGGTAAAAAGTTCACAAAGTAGTCAACTGCTAGAAGTGAGTCAAATGAATTCCACAATGAATCTCCAACTGCAGGATATCTACCAACAGCTCCATGTGATCAGATGTGGCACAGAGCCGAATTTAATTTATCCAAGCCCGTAGACTCACTCAAAAATTCCCCATAGACCCCACGTAAAACAGGGTCAGATAGCTGTTTTCTGAGACAAGACTCTGCCCTTCGACATAGCCTTGTCTGGGGATCCTCTCTGCACAGCTCGTCAAACTCTCCAACTGCAGACCAACATACAGTATTAACTACTGTATTTATGTGAATGGGTACATACCCATTATTGTCCATAGTTATGCTACAACAGATACACACACACACACCTACTCATACATACACATGCATACAAAGACAAGAAATACCAAATATATGACATGAAATAAAGTTAGTCCATTGTTAAATGGAACTGTGTGATGTGTTTTGCCTCGATTCAAACACAAAACAGGTAACAGAAGTTTAAGAAATATAAAGAAATCTGGCAAACATGGATAAATGTGCCTGCAAAAGAATGTTTTTTCCCATGACACTGCTTTTGTAACTACCTTCACTTTTTGGCAATGTTTATTGCTTTAAAAATCAAGGATTAGAATTATAATAAAAACAAAACATATGAAAGTGAATTTATACATTTTCTTTGTACTTGAGAATTGACAACAAGAATAATAAACACTATTTAATCATTAGACTATTTACTGCAATAGTTAGTAAAACATCAACTAACTGCCAACTGATTCAAACTTTATAAAATGGTAAATTATAAGAATTTCTTTATAGTTGGTTCACATATTTTAATAATTTAGCAAATGTTTATGAATAAAAAATTTTCACATTTATTTCTTTATAAATTGGTAAATGATAAATATTTTATTAGTCTTAATATAATTGTATTAGTTTTTAGAATGTTCTAAATATAATATTGTTCTTTCAAATAGTTTAATAAATAGTGTTTAATATTTAAATATAATAATAGTCTAATTTTGTCTTTTACACTTACTTTTGAAAGAGAAGCAGAATATTAATAAGAAATTAAATTTGATTTGATACATTTGTTTGTTAAAATACAGTTGAACTGCCAAAAATAATTTGGTCAATTTGTGATTTCTTTTTCAAATTTGAAAAATATACACACCAATTTATTGACTACTCAAAAGGGTGGCTTCCACCCATGTAAATTAAAAAGTTGTGACCTGTCTGAGTTTCTTTCGAAGATATATAAGAAGACAGGTCAACAGATAATTTTAGAAGGTGTAATAATTTTTGACCTGAAGGTAATAAAAATCTTGTCTACAAGGAGTGAGAATTTTGAAGACGTCAGAAGATGAGAAGGAATGAATATTTTAATCTGAGGGCATAAAAGTAAGGTATCAAAATGAAAAACTAATATTGATTGTCACCTATGAATGAGCTGGGCTGTTTCTCACAGACGTAGCAAACGGAAAAGAGAAGCAGAAATTAAGTGTCACCTTTGAAACAAACAGTGTTCAAGAAAAAGAAAGAATTGTTAAAAGTCCTAGTGACACAACTGAATTTTACCAAAGCCCCCTTCTGGTTTTTCATCTTTCAGTTAGGTGGGTACATCTTTTTCCAAAGTATATTCTTAACTTTTGTAAAAAAGGAATTTGTAATACCTTCTTAATGTTTTTTTGATTATTGGAATTTGAATTGTTTATCTCTTTAAGAGCCTATAATTATATATTTTGATCTGTTACCTTGCCTTGTTAATAATAAGGTGTACAAAAGGAAATTATTTTGTAAAAATTGTTTATTGTTTTTTATGTCGCTGTAATAAATGTTTGTCCCTTTCAAATTTCGCATCCAATATGGGTCTGTAATAGGCCAGTGGCCCTGGTTGTGTCATATTAGTACATAAAAGTATACTAGTACATGGAAAGTGGTTAGTAGCTTGATATATTGAAAGACTTGCTAATACTGAGTGAAGGACCACAGATACTAGAACGAGAAACTCATGAGAGAATGGTTAATCATATTAGAGTCTGATGAAAAAAAGTTTGGTTTAAAAATATTAATTTAAATCCATAAAATACTTTTAAGTAGGGCTTCAGAAGAGTTTGAACTCCAGTTAAACTAATTAAGATTTAGTAAGATTCAGTATGCAGAGGCAGGATGGAGTAATGGATAAGCAACTCGAATTGAGGAATTGGAGAGCCAAGTTCAAATTCCAGTCAAATCCATTACATTCACTTACATGCTAATTCCCTTTGGAAAGGTATGAATCCTCTTCTTCCCCCAGCTATGGGTAAATAGCAAGACAGATCGGGTTCTATAGCCTTTGATAGCATTTGGTAACTAGTCTACCGCAGAAAGAAATGGCAACCCACTATGGAGGGAAAAAAACTACCTTGTCAGTCATGTATTGAAAGATACACGATAACCTAGGCCTGTATCATGCATGGCGCATAACTGACTGACAAATCAGTATAATTGACAACCTTGGCTCAACTCCATAATCCCAAGGATATTGGTATGACATGAGTAATGAATTTACCAAAAGACCGCAGGTTTAGGGTTAGGGTTTATTTATCTAGAGACCTATTTGTTGTATTTGTGTTAATTCCAATGTAATTTTGAAAACTGAAAAATCCAGGCTTAAATGAAAAAGAACATTATGACTAGCCATCTGTTTTGGTTTTTTACCCCAAACTCATAATTTTACGCAGTGTTACTGTCTCTTTTGTCATCAAAACCACATAACCAGATAATAAATAAAACTAGTTTTGTTGTTTCCAAGTCTTGCTGTTTTATAAAAAATATAGGTTATCTCCACTTGGTAGATAATAACCCCACTGCTAGAAAGACGAATCCATTTATCTGATAATAATGGGTAAGACCCCAAATTAGGTGCCAAATAGAATTGAGGCACATTGAGAAGCCTGGACAATGATGAACAGAACAGGCGATGTTGGCCAGGAGCAAACCTGAATAATGCAAGAACAAGCAACTACTGGAAGAATAATGAACAACATCAGATAAGTGTTCAATCAATTTCATACAGATACATGTATTTGAATGTTGTCCCCAATGCCATGACTTAACCGCAAAAACAATAGGTTTTTAACAATTCTATTCTCATTCTATAATGTATTTCTTATATAAAGTATGTTTTTTAAACTGTTCAGTTGTCTTTTCTTCATGAATTAATTTGGGGAGTCACTAAATTTACCATAGTTTCTCATTTTTATGAGTATAATAAATATTAGGGAGTTTATAATTAGAGTTATAACTCCCCTACACATTAAACTGACCATGTGTGAAATACTTGAATAATTTTCTAATGTTTCTATTATTAAGCTAAAAGTTTGAATGATCTGACACTTTTGCCAGGTTAGTTTCAAAATAATATTAGCTGAAGCTCCATGGGTGGGGGGTATCATTCCAGACAGTATATCTCCTTTAGGAGGGAGCTGGGTTTATTGCCCAGCACTTGAGATGTTCCCAAAAGGTGACGTGTCAAGGGGCTTGAGCAATTTTTCCATGGTATTGTCGTTAAACCAATATTTTAAAAACTGACCTTGTGTCACATTCAGTAGAAATATGGGAGCACTAAAAAAATACACATGCGAATGACCTTTTCGGACAAGCTTCTTTCCAGGGTGATATATATTGTGTTCTTTCTTGATGACAAATAATAACAAAAACTTGTTTTCATTATCTCTATCAGTCAGTCACTTATGTGCCATGCATGATACACTCTTAGGTGATCATGTATCTTTTGATACATGACTGACGAGGCGGATTTTTATAGGCAGTAGGTTACCATTACTTTCTGTGGTAGACCATCTGTCACCCATAGTTGGTGTTGAGAAGAGGGTTCATAACTTTCCCAAGGGTATTAGCACGTAGGAATTCGAACTTGGCTCTCCGATTCTTGTCCGAGTCGCTATCCATTACTCCACCGTATATTTCGGTTTAAAAACTCGTGGCATTGTATGAAAAAAAAAAAAAATGCGACTGAAAGATTTAAGAATTCCATTGAATGGAGTGAATGCGTTTAATTTTATGAATTATCTCCCTTGACTTTCAAAATCATTTTCGGAACTTGAACAATAGGTGTCGTGTGCCTTTTTTTTTTTTTCAATTTAAGAAAAAAATGTATCCCACAATTTTTTTTTAGTATATTCAAAATTTTGTTGTCCCTTCAAAGAAGTAAGTATAACATTTTTCTTATTGTTTACGAATTTACAGAATGAGATATCCTTTTTTCTTTGTAAAATAAAAACGGTGACAATTGATGTGTATCCTGATGAATGAATCTTTATTTGATTTTTTTGTTTTTTGTATAATTTTATTATTTCTTCTGAGACGTTCATGTTGACTTTTAAAAATAAATGAATAAGTTATTTATTTAAATAAGTTATTTCAAATAACTTAATTAAAAGTCATCACATTTTTATGTTTTTTGTTGGTCAGGATTTAAAACAGTTTTTTTTTTTTTTTAAGTTACCCTAAAAAATGAATAAAAAATAGAGGTTGTTCAAAAACGAAGGCCCGAAGGGAGATTCCGAATAGAAATATTTTTGTCAGACTTTTTAGTGGTGGGGTTTAGTATGTTTTCGTCTTATTCATTTTCAGTTGAATAAGTAAGTTTTTAGATCTTTCTTTAATTTGATGTATTTTTTTATAAAACGGAGCTGTTCGGTATATCTTCTTCTTCACTGACAATTTTTATTTTTGTCGGAAAATTAAATATTTAAAAAGGGAGATCTTACGATTTTTCTTACTTTAATGACAAACACAACAGCCGAAATTTGTGTCTTGCAAAGAAATAAAAGGTTAAATTAAAAAAAAAAAAAGGGCTACGAGGCCCAAAATTTCCCTTGTCTTTACTTTGTATCAGCAAAACAAAAATCATAATGGCCGCTATCCTGATTGATTGCAACTTGATATTGTAAACTAAACAAATACAAAGAAAAATCTAATAAAAATAATCATAAAATCAAGACATTTTTATGTAGGTACCTCCAACAATTCTCTAAAAACGAGGATACATCACGAAAACAAAAGTTTATCGTTATTTTATGGGTATCTTTGTTTTATTTCCGAAACGAAAGCAAAAATTCGCTACATCCTGTTTTAAAATATTTGTCAAAAATCATGGAATTATCCAATTCATACAAAACTATATTCGTTAATGAATTACTGTTTTTAAGGTCAATTATATCATTTTTTTGTGTACTTTTTAATTTGTGGCCGTCCAATGTTTTTTCAGTTACATAAAGAAAAATCCCTGAAGATATTTCAATAAAAAAAATGTAAGTACTTTTCTTACTTCCACTGATTTGCTAAAATTATTTAGCATAGCATGATAAAAAAAAAAATGCCCCAAACTTAATAAAAACAAAGTTTTATCGTCAAAATGTTATTATTTGGAGGAAAGACCAAAGAATTTTTTTATTATTAAATTAATTTTTTTAGGATGTTCAAAATTTTGGTTAAAGATGTGATTTTTTTGGGGTTTTTTTTTCCAGTGAAAAACACATTGATTTGGAAATTCTTCCAAAAATGAAATAATTATTGAATTTTAATGAAACTGTCAGGACTTATTTGCAAATGAATGAAATTATTAACAGAAATATATTTATTGTAGAAAATCTTGGAAAACATTATTTTTCCATCTGTTACCACCCTTATTTAATTTTATGAAATTTTGAGAGTTAAATTTTGATCTGCTTAATTGTTAAAAAAGCAGAACTCCTTGCCGAATTTAAATCATCTTTTTGTAAAACAGGAAGACCAATTAGCAAAATTTTGCTCAGAACCATAAAATAAAACATTATGGAATCAGAAAAGCTTTTCATTGTTTTTATGATTAAGGACACCATTGTTTTAAGAAAAATAATTTTTTTGATGAATAATGAATATTTACAAGAATTTTTTTAATTTTAATTACAATAATTTATAAAGTTTAAAATTTTTAAAAATTCTGTCATAATTTGGCCCAGGTAGGTGATATTGTTGTAGGTACCTTCATGAGAACTAGTAAAATAACATAAATTTTTAGCACGTTTTTTTTTTTTCTATGACAGACATTAATTTTGAAAATCTTGCAGAAATAAAAATAATTGTTGGATGTTAATGAAACTTTCAGAAACTATTCATAAATGATGGAAATTATTATAAATATGTTTTCTTTTTTTAAAGTCATGGAAAAAATGTTATTTTTTATATTTATACCTCCCCCCCCCAACTAATTTTATGAAAACTCTAGAAATTCAGTCGCATTCTGTTTAGTTAAAAGCACAAGGCTTTGAGGAAAGCAAATCATGTATTTTTTTTAATTGGACCCCCCACTTGAAAATCAGTTCTGAATTGTAACATACAAAACTCAATAAAACAAATATATTATTTAATTTCAAATGCTTTTATTTGCTTTTATGAATATGAACAATATTTTCTGAATTTCGATGAAAAATGAATTTTTAATACAATTCTTTGTTATTTCTTCAATTATTTTAGATTTTTACATTTAAGTTGTTAAAATATAAAATTAGTTAAAAGCCGCATCCACTTTTGTAAGTGTCCTTATGAGATAGATCATTTTTTTAGCACGTTTAAATTGTATAGTTTTAACTAATCAGAAAACCCAGCAGTAATTAAGAAATGTAATTTTGTGTTTATAATACGGCTGTAATTAGTACTTATTTGAGTTAAGCATTGTTCTCCACTGTTAAGGCCTTTACTTTTGTGAAACACATGTGGAGAAGTTAATTTGATTTTTCAATTTCAACTGAGAAGGGTACCTACAAGTATCAGTATCATCTCATGAAATTTATATGATCTTATTTTTATATTAATCTCAGTTATGACATTTTTCCATAAATGAAATATCAAAATTAATAATAAAATGAATGGAAATACAAATAACACAGTAAAATGTAATACATGTACATAAAATTATAGTATTTTATGTACACTTCTGATAAAATTTCATAAGAAAGGTACCTATAAATTAATTAGATACCTTTCTTATGAAATTTAATCTCACTCTCAACAAACTTTTTTATAATATATTTTTCATATGGCATCGTAAATGTAAAGGTGAAAGCTAAGTACCCCCCAAAAATTAGAGTGCATAAAAGTTTTCCTTAAAAATAACAGGGTAAATAATTTGTTCACTTAAATCTAAATAATTTCACTTCTCTCCTTCCATATTTTATCCTCTCGTAAGCCATCAGTACGTCTTAAATTGTCATTCATCACCTGTCAAGTGACACAAAATTTTATGACCGGCTTTGTTTTATTTTCAAAGTACATCTTTTCAGCGCAGAAACTAAGTAATGCTTGTTTCAAAATATTTTAAATAGACATAATTTCTGATTTTCTTAAAATAAGTTTTGAAAAATTTATAATTGATTTTTAAAAGAATTTCAAACTGAGATTTTCATTTTATTTTTATAAAATGGAAAAAAATGGTTGACATGACTGATTATCTGTCGATTTTGCCGACTAAAAAAAAAACAGATTTTTAACGAAAATTTTGGACATACTAGGAACGATTAAAGAATGTAAAAAAATACCCCCAAAATACTTTGATCTTTCCTCTTAATAATAACATAAACATTTAGACGATAAGTTTTGTTTTTGTCAAGTTTGGTGTCTTTTTCATCATGCTATGCTCTTTTTTAGTGATCTCATGGAGGTACCTATGTTAATTAAAAATATATTTACGAATTGCAAATTGTAATTTAACAACCCCAATATTTTAAAAAGAATTTTTTTTGTGTGTGTATAAACATACCATTTTTTTTTTTTTTTAACACATTTTGTTGATAAAACTTTGTTTTTATTATGTTTTTGGCATTCCTTTCAACATGTAACCTCTATTTAGGAAAATTTTGCAGGTATCTCATTTAATCTTTACTCATTTTCTTAAAGAATTGCCAAATTTTGTTTTTATGACATCAATGACTGATGGGTAGTAAATTTGTGTTGACACCTAGGTTAAATTGTTTCCATTTGTAAATATGGGTACCTGTAATAAGTATCAGTATTTTATTTTTTGTAAACTTATTTTTCCATTTTTTTAGTTGTTGATCATCAAGATATTTAAAAAAAAAAAAGAACAATTATTACGTTTAAAACATTAATTGTGGAATTCATTCTATCACTTGAATATTGATTATAAAAAATGTAAGAAAAACTCTAGTACATTTACTATTTTTTGGTCTTTAGGACAAAAAAATCAAATGTATTAGTTTTTGGTGAAATATTTAGGAAGCAAACTATTGTTTAGCCTATTGCTTACACACAAGGGACATTGGAGTAATCACAAAAAGATTTTTATGGAAGACAAATGGGACAATATTTCAATGGTTTTCATGCAAATATAATACGTCAATACAGTATCTATTACATTAATTTAATGTCAAAAATAAATGTTTATTTAAATAATCTATTCCTGAGATATATAATTTGAAATTGTGTAGTCCTCTTCGTCTTCTGTAAAATAATGAATCTTATAATTAGCAAAATGTAGGATATGTTCCTTAAACTGCATATTGTAATTTCTATGTATGGTAAATGTCCTGATGTACAATATTAACTTGTAATGTATTGATTAATTATTTTACAAATTCTGTAGAAAGTATTGTAATAAATATACATTTATTTGTTCTTTCAATCAGTGTATATTAGCTATGACAGCTAGTGTGAAAATGAGGCCAACTGAAAAGCAGAAATTATTTTGTATCTGTGCATCAACAACCATGTGCAGAAGACATTTTCCCAATGTCTTTGTACATTTGTTTATTAAAAGGCATCAAATTTTTAGAAATAAAATCCTGTTGTGCAGAGATGACCAAACATAAAAAAAAAAAATTTCAGATTAATTCGTACATATAGACTTTTCTTTAAGATTCTGACTTTTCATTTTGTCAGTATCTATTTTTCGAGGACTTCAAAAAGTCTGAATCTCAATGTAATCTGCCTTGATACAGAACTGAAAATTATCAAATTAAAAAAAGGTGGATCATAAGGATGCAAAAATTAATTGTAAAATTGGTGAGACAGAGAAGTACTAGGAAGAGGGAAAAAATCAAACAACTATGTCGTGACCCCAAAATAAGAGGTATTGAGCAAAATTTCATAGGAAAATTAGCTCAGGGGGAAGTTTTTTTAATGGAATGTCCCACACTCCCCATCACATATGTGGACTGACTATATCGGTAGATATATATAATGAGCACAGGATATGCCTGGCGACTTGCTTCAGGAATTAGAGTTGGAGATTCGTCTCAAGTTGTGCTGGTCAAACTCTTTGCCTCCGAGCAGAGAGGATCCCCAGATGAGGCTATGTCAAAGTGAAATAACTGCCCAATCCTTTTTTTATACAGGGGATTTTTTGGCTGAGCCTACAGGCTCGGATACCCTACATTAAATTTGGCCTCGTGCCACATCTGACCATGTGGAGCAGTTGGTAGATATCCTTACTTCGTGAATTACTAGCCTGCTAACCGATTCCCTGTCTTTCAGTAGTGTATTCTTTTTTTTTTTTACAATAAACCTTTCTTTCATCTACGTCCATGTTGCTGTTCCTTTCACTGAAATACCACCATTGTCTGTTTGTAACCTTCTTTAAGGATACAACAAAAATTAAGCTTTATACATCTCATTGCTTTTTTTTTAACCCAAGGGTCAAATGTTCCTCCATGAAAACTGGAGATATCTAAGAAATTTTTAAAACATTTTTATAATAACACTGCAAATAGTTATGATTCAGTTTACTACTGAATAAAATTGTATGAAAATGCATTTTATTGTGTTCTTTGATTTGTTTGAATATAACATTAATTTTGGGGGGAAATTTTTTTTTTTTTTTTTTTCGGGAAAATTAATTTTAAATACGGGATAGAATGATTTTAAAGTGACAGTTTAATCTATATGTATAATGGCAAAGTGGACCCTGACATTGTTTCCCACATTTATGATCGTCGATATCTAATTTAATATGTGAACGAAGTGTACAACTGAACAACTTAATCAGTTTTGCTTTATACAAATATGGATGAAAAAAATTCAAAATCAAGTAAAACAAAAATTTAGAAAAGTAAAACCTCTAACTGGATGTTTTTTTTCTTACAACAGTGATACATAATTAGGATATGCTTTGTAGCTATATTTCTATTTATCAGCCACAAAATCAATCAAGTTTTATATTCAACTTACATATGAAATTAAAATTGTCAGTTAATTCTTTTCTCAAAAATGAAAACTTTCTGAAAGAACTGACTACCAAATTTGAAGAAAGCAAACCAACCTACATAGTTAACAATCTCAATCAAAAAAGAAATTAATTTGAGAGAAGCAGACATAATTATTGAACAATAAAGACTTCAGCATAGTCTATTTTTATTTTGTTGCAAAAACCAACTGAATGTTTGATCTTCATTGGCAAAACATGTTTTGCTTCCTCTAAATAAACATCTCTGATTATCATTTTTAAATTTCCATTTTCCACTTTTCTGTTTTACTTTTGAAACAAACTCTCATTTTAAAAATATTTAACTGAAGAATTCTAATTTTTAATAAATGATTTACTCAAAATTTATTAAACATTATGAATAAAATGAATTCACCTTTTGAATATGGTATAAATCATATTGAAAAATGTAAGAAATTGAACATTGAATATATTATTATATAGTTCAGAATATATGCAATAAATATATTGTTTTGGATATAGCACAGTACAATTTCAAAACTGAGTTCATTTACCAAATTATTCTTATGAATAAATTATACATTTTCCAGTTACAGGGTTTGTTCTGTATTGGTATTTATTTGTTTTTATACAACAAACCTGGAGATTGTTTGTTTCATTTTTTTACTTTCTGTTCTTGCTTACCTAAAGTTCAATTTATCGACTTTGCATTTTCTACTCTCATTCACTTTTTTATCAATTGATAGTTTAGGTGTTAGTACTGTCTTAAAAGTAGCATAAATTATTTTATTGTATGTTAAATAATGGCTTCATAATCTCTATGTATTTTAGGCTTAAATCCTGATTTATACTTTCATTTTTTTTTTTTTTCTGCTATCTTTTTCTAAAATTAACAAACTTTTCGATATTTGTGTTTGTTTATTTATATACTATTTTGTAATTTGCCTTACTTTCTAACATTTTTTTTTTTTACCTAACGTTTTATATATTTAAAAAACTGTTGATTTTTTAGAGTTTCTTGAACATGTGAATGTATATTTGACATTAATTTCAAATAGCCTCTGACAACTAAGTCCAGCTCCAAGCTGGAAAATGTTTGAAGGTGAAAAACTGGCACTTCGTAACCAGTTGCTTTGGATGGATGGAGCTCAACAACCTAGGGGAAGAAAACTCTGGTTTTAAACCTCCACTCTGTCACAAAGGTGATGGAAGTAAATTCAGACAGAAAACACAGTGGAACCCCAAAGGCAGTTGGCTGTCAACACAGACAACATTCTGGCAACTCCTGCAGCCAAGCCAGACCCAAATGTAATGCCCTGTATTACTTTAGATCTTGTCAGTATGACTGAGGGAGTGGGCATGAAGTCTGGACAGTGTATGGCCTCTATATACCATTGCCAAGGCCTGTGCCCTGGAGAGGTCATCCCAATTTCTCCACCAAAGGATTGAATTTTGACCAAACCAGGCACTACCTTTACCTCACGAGATAAATAGATGCCTACTATTACTAAATTATATTAGACATGATAAATTTAATTTAGATCAAGTAATTTTAAGTAATCTCTTGAAATTATTCAAAGAAAACTAATAAGCAGTGTAAAGATCTGATTAATTGTCAGTGAAATATTTTAACTAGAAACATAAATTTTGACCTAAAAACATCAAAATACTGGTTTCTAATATTTTCACATTCATCAAATATATATTTTAAATAAAATTAAGTTTGCCTTTAACTCACCAAAAACAGAAATTTTGACTGAAATTGCCAAGAATTATTTTGTTAGATTTATAAAATAAATTTTATTTTCTTTATTTAGCTTTAAATTATTATTTATTACAAAAAAGAACTTCCGACCAACTTTATCACATAAAATGTAAAAAATGAATAACAAAGATATTAAATGAAATACAATTTATTAAAAAATGAAATGTTTGTTATTTTTATGTAGAACAATGAATTAAAATAGGAACAAAACTGGTTATGAATTTTGCTGCGTTAAACTTCTAAGTGGGAAGAGGTCCGACTTGGCTTGAAAATCAGTATTTCAAATCCTCCATTTATACTGACTACTTACTGGTGGTATTAGGAAGGCCAAAATGTAATCAATGTGAAATAGGTACTTATGAAAATTATCAAAGTCACTAGTGACAAGCTTGCTAACAACTATTCCAAAGTAATGTGTACAGCTTTCCTTTTAGATGACTCTGGTAAGAAAAATAAACGTTCATATCCTTTTATTATAGCATTCAGAAATACTTTTCTTGCTTTCTTTATTACTTCCTTGTCAACTTACACATAAGCAAAGATGGCTTAGCAATCTTATGATTTTGTGACAGGGTCTCTACAAAACAACAAAAGCAGGTTTCTATTATCCTTTACTTTTTTAGTCTTCAAAACCTAAAAGAAGATATTTAATTATGGCTGTACATTTTAAAAGATTAAGAAAGAAATGCATGACAGTAACTAAGGAAAGGCTTAATCAGTTTTCATAAAATTTTCATTAAAAAGAAATGAAATTGGAAACAAGTATAATACAAGTACCAGCATACCATGATGAAAAAACAACAAACTTCATAAAAACAAAGCTTTATTGTCAAAATGTATATTATTAAGAGAAAGACCAAAGTATTTTTTATTTTACTAAATTTTTGTATCCTTTCTAACACATTCATAATTTTGGTTGAAAATTTTGTTTTTCTTGCATCATCAGGGACGGGGTGGGGGGGTTATTATAGGAAATTTTAGCATATTTTTGCAGTAAAAAATACTGAATTGAAAAATCTTGCAAAAATCAAAAATTGTCAGATTTTCATCAAATTTTCAGGTCTTATTCACAAATAAATTATTTAAAACCTTATCTTGATGGAGAAAATCATAGTAAAAGATTTTCGACATGTTACCTCCCCCCTTCCCACCCGTTAATTTTATGGAATTTTGAGAAATTAATACATTTGTCAGCAAAATGTTGACACATGAACAGATTAAATAAACAGCAACTGAGGTGTTAGAAAAATGCATTTTTGTGTTATTTTCAACTTAAAGTAGATAATGTTTCTAATCAGATTAATTATACATTAAATTGGCTAATATTCCTTAAATGAAGTTTCAGAAAAAAGTATTGTATTTTTGGAATATTTTTTTAATAAAGGGAATTGCAAAAAACACAAGCTAAAAAATTGCACTAAAATTCAAATTTTTTAGCAAGAAAAAGAAAAGGCTTTCTTCCAGTCAATTTAAAATAGAGCAAAGTATTTTGCTTATTGGAAACATTAAATTTAATCTATTAGCTTGAAATTAAAATTAAAACAAAAGCTTCTGGAAAGATCTTTCATTTTTTTAAATTCATTTTAAACCTTAGGTATTGCAAATTTATGTTGGTACCTAGTATAATACAATTATTTTCTTCCATATTATACAGTGTTATTTTTTTTTATAAATTTTGACTTCAATGTTGTATATGTTCATCAGTAGAAAGTTAATTTGAAAACGTTAATTACCAAATTTTTGCATTGGATTTATGACATAAAATGTATAACTAAAATAGGCTAGAATTCACTGAAATCCTGTCTGAGTTAATATATATTTCTAAGTTGAGAACATGTGATGTTTAATCATATCTCCTCTTCTTTCAGAGAATTTAAATCTGGTGGAAAACAAATGAACTCCTGTGACAGCTGGAAATACATACTTCAGAAAGAATGTGGTCATCACTTCAGTGTTGGATATGAAAATACATATTCAAGATAATATATATAATTTTTTTTTACTTTGTCCTTTATGAGAAAGCACACTGGAGAAACTGACAATGAAAAAACAGCAATCATCTATAATGTCACTGTTTATATTTTAGAGAGCTGCTTCTAAATTATACTTGCAAAAAATCTGCAAAGGAGTATTATTCTTGTATCGTGTCAATATATCCATTAAAATGAATTCTCATGAAAAGATAGACATAGAAACATGCACTATTAAGAAAGAATATGCATGTCAAGTGTGTGGTTCAGAATTTTCATGGGAATCATTATTAAAAAAACACATGCAAACACACACTGGTGAGAAACCATATTCATGTGAAGTGTGTGGTTCTGCATTTTCACGGAGATGGTATTTAAATCTTCATATGCAAACGCACACTGGTGAGAAACTATATTCATGCAAAGTGTGTGATTCTGCATTTTTGCAAATGTCACATTTAAATCGTCATATGATATCACACAGTACTGAGAAACCATATTCATGTGAAGTGTGTGATTCTGCATTTGCTAGGAAATACAATTTAAAAAGACATATGCAAATACATAGTGGTGAGAAACCATATTCATGTGCAGTGTGTGGTGCAGCATTTTCAAGGAATTCGGATTTAAAAGATCACATGAAGACACACACTGGTGAGAAACCATATTCATGTGATGTATGTGGTTCAGCATTTTCACAGAAATCAAATTTAAACACTCACATGAGAACCCATACTGGTGAGAAACCATATTCATGTGAAGTGTGTGGTGTTGCATTTTCATCAAGATTATATTTTAATGCTCACATGCAAACACACACTGGTGAGAAACGATATCCATGTGAAGTGTGTGGTTTATCACTTGCATGTCGATCAAATTTAGAAAGACACATGCGATCTCACACTGGTGAAAAACCATATACATGTGAAGTCTGTGGTTCAGCATTTTCACAGGTATCATCTGTAAACACCCATATGCGGACACACACAGGTGAGAAGCCATATTCATGTGATGTATGTGGTTTAAGATGTTCATTGAGATCAAATTTAAAAAAGCATATGCGAATACACACTGGTGAAAAGCCATGTTCATGTAAAGTGTGTGGTGCAGCATTTGCAGAGAATTCAGATTTAAAAAGACATGTGCAAACACACACTGGAGAGAAACCATATTCATGTGAAGTGTGTGGCTCAGCATTTACACGAAAATCATATGTAAGCATTCACATGTGGACACACACTGGTGAGAAACCGTATTCATGTAAAGTGTGTGGTTCAGCATTTTCATGTGGCCCAGATCTAAAAACTCATATGCGATCACATACAGATGAAAAAATGTATCTGTGAAGTACATGATCCGATATCTTCAGTGTTTTCATATTTAGAAAGATCTATAGGAACACGTCCCATTGGAAATCCATATTCATATGCTATCTGTGGTTCAACATTGCTCAAAATGTCATGCAGACACACAATATATAAAGTGAGTGTGTTTGGCGTTTTCACACAGTTTGCATTTAAACACTTATGCTTTTAAACAAGACAAAGGTTTGAATGCATGAGTTCTCAATCAAAGACTGAAAAATATACAAAGATCAGGGATAATAACATTGTATCTTCCCCTATGGTACATGACTTTAAATTTCATTGACATTATTATTAAAATTTTGTGAAAATTTTATTGGTTTCAAAGATGTCAACCCACAAAGCTGCATGATCATATTCAGATCACAACAACTGGAAGAAATTGAAAGTCAAATTTTCATTTTGACAGAGTTTAATGTGCTTTACTACCTAAGGTGTATGATAGAGTAACAGGTGACGGAAAACAAGCAGGGATAACTGTAGCAGTAAATATTTATAGCAAGCAGAGATTAGTGTTGAAAAAGAATATGATGGGAAAACAAGCAGCAAATTATTTATGACAAGTAGATATTGATTTTTACTCATCAGGAAACTGAAATTCTCCATGCTTTTTAACAAGACAAAGTTTGAATTGCACAATTCCCAATCAAATGCTGAAAAGCTATACAAAGATCAGGGACAATAACAATGTATAGTTTCTCTGTGATATATTGCTTTAAATTTCATTGACATGATTGCCAACATTTTATGAAATTTTTAATTGGTCCCAAGATGTCAACTCATAAAGCTACTCTATCATGATTAGACCAAAGCAGATGGAAAAGCCTTGAAATTTGCATATTCATTTTGTCAAAGTGTAATGAGAAATCTTTTACTACCTGTTTGATAGAGTAGCAGCCATAAAGGTGATGTGAAACAAACAGGGACAACTGTGACAATAAATATTTATAGCAAGTAAAAATGGCACTTTACTCTTCCTTTTATTCATGGAATTTAAGTTTCAACATTTTCTGAGGTCAGTTTTAAAAACACACTTGAGAAAACTCATTCATTTGAAGAACATACAGGGTGTGACTGATGAACTGTTTAAATTATGCACAAATGAAAATAACAGTAACATCTCATTTTAACAGATATATTACCAAAATTACACAAAAAATATCTTGAAATACGAAAGAGTAAATTTATTCAATAAAATCTCTTTGGCTTCAACCACGGCCTCCAAACAACTTTGGAATCGCCTGCAACTCTTCTGGGTGGTCTCTTTGTTTAAGTTGGTGAATGCTACCATAATCCTCGCTTTCAGTTCATCTTTGGTGTTACAAGAAGTTTTGTTGGTCTCTCGCTCAACTGCACCCCACACAAAATGATCAAGGGGGTTGCAGTCTGGGGACAGCCAGATGTAAGGGGCTGATGTGGTCACAGAAATTGTCTGACAATCATGACTGGGTTCTGCTTGTGTGGTATGATGCAGAGTCCCATTGCCAGACATAGGATCTTCTAGCAGCCATCCTCTTCATCCAGGACAGCACTACCTCCTCAAAGCACTTGATGTAGGCCTTTGTGTTGAGTCTGAGCTCCTCACCAACAAATTTGTGAGTTCTTTTCTTATCAGAATGATCAGCGAGTTTTCTGAGCTGCTGTACCTTTGTAATCACCATTAGACTCCTCTTTTCGAATCCTCTGCACTGTCCTCAGATTCACACCCAAACATTCTGAAACATTCATATTAGAGTTTCTGGTGCGAATGCCAAGCAGTACAATATGTCGTTTCCAACTTTCTGGTGGATTACATTGCATCATGGTGGTCTTTTTCTCACAGACTTTGCATTTAACAAAATAAAAAAACAACACGCATGCACAAAATTAGAAATATGAAATGGTGACAATTTACCCATCGCACCATGTACAGCATTTTTACCGAGAACAAATTTATAATGTCATGTACAAACATGCGCTTGTGAGAAACCATATTTATGGGTCAGCATATTCACTATGTCCAAGTTTGAAAAGTCACATTAAAACTCATTGAAAAAAAAAAATACAATGATCAAATGATACTGTACTTTTAAACTGTTACATTCATGCTTAAATCCAAACCAATTAAAATCATATTACATAATATTGCTCGTACTGGGTTTATAACTCATCCCAGAATGTGCTGAATTGTATGAACAAGTGTTAAGTAGAACTACTAAAGGAAAAAGCAGAAAAAATAATTAGCATTCTTTTTAAGCATTAATCACCAATATTTCATTACTGGCTTCGTATGGAGTAATTAGCAATGGTTAAGTGTAATTGACGAAATTAAGCAATAACAATTAACAACAAGAAAAGGAAGAAAAAGAACAGGGCAAAATAATACTAAGCAAACACTATGCAATGCAGTTCAAAAGTTTGAAGCCACCCTGAGAATTAGCAGGGAATGAATCTGACAGAAGAGTGAAAAAAAAAAAAAATGAAAAAAAGCTCTTAGAATCATTGAAAAAAGAATGGAATCAATTATCAAACTTGTACTTTGAGAGACTTTTGCACCTTCTCTTGGTGCATCTGAGAGCCAGAACTGAAGGCCTATTGAAAAATGTTTTATTTTCAGAAATTTGGGAAGAAAATTAAGTTAACTATTTTTTTAAATACTTAGAAAAACATTTTGACGCATACCTGAGGATAATAGGATGTGTTGAAAGTTAAATAAATGAAAATATGTATTTTTGTTGTGGACACTGATAAGTATTAAACAAAAGAAAGCAGTAGTTAAGATTTCTGGTAGAAAACATAACGTTGAAACAGAAACATTTACACTATTTACAGGTCTCAGCAAATTCTTTATTCAGTCTACCCCCAGGGATTGAATAAAGAGTCCCGTTCAAATTTCCATTAAAGTTATTGGGTTCAACAAGCAGTACCTGAAGAAGGCTGGTGAGCACCAGCCGAAATGTGTATATGACAATCATCTCAGAAATATAGACAGATAAAACCAAATCATTCTAGGTTGTCTGATCTAGGTGTGTAATATTTGCAAAAGCTTTTCAAAACGATATTTGCAAAAATATGGACATGCTTTCTCTCCATGTTAAAAAATATGAAACTCAGAAATAAGCATAAAAATGTTACTAAATGATTTATTATACACCTTTTCCTTTATTGTATGGAAAAGGATGAAACAAAAAATAACCACTGGCAAATGTGGTCAGAAGGAAGCTTTAGTTTTCCATTGGTCAGTTGAATTGGTATATTTTCCGTACTTTTCATAATAAAAATGGGTTTCATATTCACTGGGTTGATTATCATTTCTTGTAATATATCCAGCTGTGTATAAGAGAGTTATTTTTATTTAATCAGAAAGTGATGGTTGTTCATTTTCCAGATTGTCAAATATTTCTGAACCTTCCTCACAAAGTTTGTAATCACAAGATGTACATTGGTGACTTGGCTTAACATCAAAAGCATCAATATTTATATTCTGATTTAAAAGTAAAGATGTCTGCTTAATATGCAGCTTTTTAATACACCATTGGACATTTATAAAAAATAGGTGCCACATGATCCTTGACGATGTTTACTAAGTTCATTTTCTAATGGATCAGTTGTAAATTGCCCAAGTAGCACATAGTTATGGCTTGTAGCTAAAAGATGTTGACATAGACTAACAATTCCATTGCAAGTATGGTGTATGGTAGTAGCAGTGTGTTTGGATAATTGTTTTATATGATTACCTTGACTGCCAGCCATATTAAGAGCCATTTGACCAAACTCAATGATAAAATCAAGTCGGCTGTCATTTAAAGATCTGGTTTTAGCATAGTTTATCAATTTGAAGGGTCTTAAAATTTAAAATTTTCCACCATGTTAAAACCTTGTTTGTGAAGATGACTATCATTCTTATTATCTACACTTGCTTCAGATTGAGTGAGAAGTGCAATGTATGTTTTTCTGAAAATACTCTGAGGCAAGTAGAAACCTGTTGTTTTTCTATGGGCTTTGGAGCAATGGAAATTCCATTTTAATCTGAAAGTTTAACTAGTCTCTCAGATTCAAATTGATATAACTGTTTAAGATGTGCCAATTTTGCTACTTATTTATTAATTATCATCAAAGATTAATTCTGTCTTTTCTGTAAGCCACAAATTGCAGATATTTTTCAACAGATGAACATAATCAAAAAGCAAATGTTTATTATCTTCAGTTAACCAAGGTTTTTCAGGCAGTGTGAGATATAATTTAAAAGAAAAGCTTGATTTACTCAGTTGTCATCACATATAACAGCCTTTACATCAGCTGGTATAGAGTTGATGGCCTCAACTGTTAACTCAGTATGTTCAAATAAAAAGGCTGTTGTTAATTTCGAAATTGGAATTAATCTCGTAAGAAATTTCAGACCCCCTATTAAGACATATCAACATTATATCAAGTACTGTTTGAGCAAGTAGAGATGGATTGTTAATTGGCTTACCAAATAGTTTGCCATGATATAGTAACATTTTCTTAATACATACTTCATCATGGAGAATTATGCACCCTTTTTGACTGGCATTAAGAGTATTAAATGCAGATAGCAAAACAGATTTTTCATTAAGTTTTGAAACTTTGACGTCATCCTTCTTAATGTTGCTAATGATGGCAATTGAAAATCCTGTCTTAATCTGTTATCAATGACCATGATGTTGCATAGTACTCAAAAGAATGTATTACTATATCTCAGCTGTATTTCATTCCAACCATTTTGGGGGTCATTGCTGAAAAATGCTGACTCAAGATATCCTTCTTGTGATCAAAAGCCATAGAATTTAAATATCAGATAATTTCTCCCAATGTTGACCAAGAATCAACTGTATTATTTTTTTGGACAGGCTGCTAATATAACACTTAACTCCATAATGAAAGGTTACAAACTGCAAATTTTTATAAATTCTCTACGTAAAGGAAGGGATAACTTTCAACAACTGAACAGTTAAAATTCAATGCTTGGAGATGAGATTTGCCAGAATCTAATCAAGTCAATGCCAAAAGGGGTTGAAAAGGTTATTCAAAATAAAGGAGAACCCATAGATTATTAAATATTTTGAACTATATTATCTATTATAAATAAATTATACCTCTATTATTCTTTATTTAAAGCTGTTCAGTTTCTATTGATTACTAGTTGCAGGAAATAAGTGTGTCACTTTTTTTGCACAGAGTTTTTCCCTAAATCTCATTTATATCCAAAATTATAATTATCAATAGAATACCTTAGTGTGAGTAAACTTTTTTACTAGGTGGTCGGGAAGGGGTCTTTATATTAGTAAGATTAAAAATTAGTTTGACCCCAAAAACAATAGGCAAAAAAATTTTTAAGTGAAAAAACTCAGGTGAGTCATTTTTGTCGAACAGCACTGTATGATTTTTCTGGATATTAAATTTTTTCTTAGGTTACTTCTTGTTTTACATCGACACTTGCATTTTAGGCATTCAAATTGATTGGCAACTTGCTGATGTTTACCAAACATTCCAAAGAACACAATTCACCAGTTTCATTGATTGCAAAGAGTGAACACTGACAATATTGGCAGATTTTCTAGGCATTTTTAGAAAAATTAGCAAGCATTTAAAATTATTTTCAAAATTATGCTATTCAAACAAAAAAACAAATAGAGATGTGGGCTTGAGTTTCGGGCCTTGGATTTCTATTGATTAGGCATAATTGATCATAGGTTACAAATATATAAAAAAATAAAATTCAGAAAATTAAAAGAATAAATAATCTGAGAAGGAAATGTATAATGTTTGGAAAAATGTTTATTTAAATTTTCTTGTTCTATAGTTCATTAATATTTTTATAAAATTATGAATAAAAAAAATTTTTTTCATATTTATTTATGAAATGGTAAATAATATTGCATTGTTGTTGACTCCCATATTTTGAAAATTTTGTAGATTTTATAAATGTTTTAAACAAAAAATTTCTTTTCAGATTTACTGTATAAAATGGTAAATAATAAATATTGCACTGTTTATGTATTTTCCTAACCTTGTAAAAAAAAAGCACATTGATGAGGGAGTCATGGGAGTATACAGCAATAATGGTCTCAACAGAAAAACTGTCCTGTTCAAAAACCATTAGAAGGCTGAATTTTGCTTATATATTAATCCATTATCCATTAGAATGAATTTACATGGAAAGGTAGACATAGAAACATGCACTATTAAGAAAGAATATGCATGTCAAGTGTGTGGTTCAACATTTTCATGGAAATTGTTATTAAAAAGATACATGCAAACACACACTGGAAATTAGTTCAGACTAAACTTTCCTAGTGCCATCTCACGTCCTGGGTATGATGATAAACTATATTTGGCAGCAAAGCCTCTGATCAGGAGATTGGATGTTTTGAGGACTGGAACCATCTCTTAACTGCTGTTGTTCTCAGTTCCACCCTGATCCATTGTGGTAGCACCTGTTACAACCAAATAGTGAACCCCCAAACAAAAATCAACAGTACATCTTTATTTATGATAAAACTAGACCACCTGTGACCTGTTCGGTCAATTTGTTGTGTTTACTGTTTACATTTTTTATGAAGAGCTTGTGAAAGTAGAAATATTTATAAAATACATTTATTGAACATTAAAAAATTGTCTGTTTGAAAAGGTTGAACAATAAGAGCTTGGAATATCAAAATTTGGAGTGTTGGGATTTGATACAATAACAAAATATTGTAGGGCTGCACATAATTCGGCAGTTTGGAATAATCAAACAATTTTCATTGAAAGAATAAAATTCAGTAGAAAAGACAATGTAGTTTCAACAAATGAAAAATTTTAAAAATAAGAATACAAGCAATTAGTCATAGATTGGAAAGTAATGTCTTTTTGTTTGGATTAATAAAATTCTGAAATAAAATATAACTTCTCTTTGTGTATGTATGTGAGAAACAATGAAGTGTTGTTTTACGTGTGTTTGTGTGAAAAAGTCAACACATGCTTGTTTCATAGTAAAGGATACAAGCAAGAGAAATTTGTTTCTTACTGTGGACCATGTTGCCGTAGTCTGAAGCAGTCTCTTTGAAGTTTGTTAGCGCAGTCACTTTTAGCATGAGGTGGTGAAGTTCACAGGCAAGAGTAGAATGGACCTTGTTAACAGCTATGCGTATCCTGTTTGTGGCCGAATTTCATGTGTTTTATACACTTTCTCGTGAGAAATTAGCTCCCTCCCCGACTTCCTACATGATAATAACTTTACATCTTTCTTTTCCCAACTCTCTATATATGACTTGTTTATATCTTTGTTTTCCACACTATCTATATACGACTTCTGGCAAACACACAAGATAAAAAGTTCACAGTGTTTTATATTGTAATAAGATAAGCAACAATACTTTTCTATAGTAAAATGACACTGCATCACTAAAAAAGTATAAAAATACATTTTTATAATAAAATTACCAACATTTTATCTACAAACTATATATCTAAAAAAAACACCTTGAAAATATGAAATTATGTACAAAAAAATCTGTAGTTGAAAACAAAATTATGTACAAAGTATTTAGATTTCAGCATTCAATAACCCATCGAGGTTGATATGCTGCTAAACAAAACCAATGTAATGCCATCTCACCACAAAAACAAAAAAATATAAAATATATTTACCAGCTAAATATAGATTTTTATGCAGTATTTTTGCTTCTAATAAATGGATGCAACTTCTTACCATCAAATAAATAATGAAAAATACAAGTAAACAATGGCAAGATGAGATTTCTGTTTTAGGAATGTGTTAGTGAAATTCATCAATTTTTTTAAAATACACCATACAGAATCCAAAAAGATCAAATCCTGAATATTTACTTCTATCATTACAGTTATGTGCCATGTGTGATACACGCTTAGGCAATCATGTATCTTTTGATATATGGCTGATGAGGCAGCTTTTTAACCCACATTAGGTTGCCATTTCTTTCTGCAGTAGACGAGTTGCCATTCAAGGCTATAGAACCCGGTCCGTCCTGCTTTACCCATAAGCTAGGGGAAGAGGAGGATTCATACCTTCTCAAGGGTATTAGTACATAAGTGAATGTATTTCTGGTATAGTGTAACCCAGATATAAGAGAGTTGTCGGGACCGGAGAAGAAGTCTCTTATATCCGGGTTTGGTCTATTATATATACATTAACACAGGCTCTAATTTGGGACCAGAGAAAATCTCTCTTATATCCAGGTTACACTGTATTAAAACCTATTTTTACCCTTTCATAGTGTTTTGACCCCAGTTTGCGGTTAACTATTTTTCCATAGCTGGGGCCCTAACAGGTGCTACCACCCTGGGTCAGGGTGGACCTGGAAACACCAACATTTAAGAGGTGGTTCCACACTGCTCAAAACCTCCTGTTCAGAGGCCTTGCTGTTAGACGTAGTTTATCATCTTACCCAGGATGCAGATGTAGTTTATCGTCAAACTCAGGACATAATTATAGTGATGTAAAAATATAAATATTATTATGGAATAATTCTTGTTATTGGATAACATGAAATGTAAGAATTGATTATTGTAATTATTAATTATTTTTTTTTATAAACATTAACTAGTCATTTATGTGCCATGCATGATACACGCTTAGGCAATCTGTATCTTTTGATACATGACTGACGAGGCAGATTTTTTTCCACGCAGTAGGTTGCCATTTCTTTTTGCCATCCAAGGCTACAGAACCTGGTCTGTCCTGCTAACCAGTAACCATAGCTGGGGGAGGGGGAAAAGAAGAGGATTCATACCTTTCCCAAGGGTATTAGCACGTAAGTGAATGTAATGGATTCGACAGGAATTTGAACTCGGCTCTTGAATTCCTCAAGCCAAGCTGCTATCCATTACTCCACCATATAACGCCAAGTGTCCAATTGTGAATAATATACTAGTTTGAAAAATCAGAATATGAAACACGGGTGTGCACCTTGGATTGAGCACTGACATTTAGCTCTAGTGAGCAAAGTACAGGGTGACCCCAAAAAACGGGAATTTTTGAAGTGCATATTGCCAGACATGAGCAAGTGGCAACACTGCGAGACAGTGACCTTGAGCAAGTAAACATTTCGCCATTTTAGTAACGAGAATGAAATTCACAGTATCCCAGCTGAGATGTTGCAGCAGTCAATGAGGAATCTCAACAGCAGATTTCAAGAATGCATTCGTACAGGAGGACGCCATCTACAGGACGTAATTTAAAAAAAATGAAAATTCCATCACTGTTTCTAAAATGGCATGTTTTAAGGTTTCAATTACTATGAATTAAATATTTTTCTTCCATCACTCTTGGTTTTATTGGATTGTTAAAAAGTTCCCGTTTTTTGGGGTCACCCTATATAAAGCAACTATAAATAGATATTTACTAAAATTAACCAAATTGCAGAACACTTCACGTCACGTGTGAATGACCTTTGGGACAAGCCTAATCCAGGGTGATACATACAGAGAAAACTTGATTTTTAATATTTCTTCATTTGTAAATCTTCCGGCTAAAAAAAAAAATCATGGCATTATTGTATAAAACGAAAAATAAAATACTACTGGAGGATTTAAGAATTTCATTCAATGGAGTGAATGATTTTTACTGTTTCATGAATTATCTCCCTTGACTATCGGAACGCGTCCGATAGGTGTGTGTTGTTTTTCTCAAGAAAATTTATAACAATTTCTTTTTGAATTTTGTATCTTTAAAATTTTGTTGTCCGCCCTCAAAGAAATACGAAAGAAAACAAAGAAGTAAGTATAAAATTTTTCTTTTTGTTTACGAATTTATTTACAGAAAGAGGTACCCTCTTTTCTTTGTAAAATAAAAACGGTGACGATTGATTTGATGTCTCCTGACTGAATCTATTTTCGACTCTGAGTATGATGGATCAATCGAAGACATTGCTTGGAATCGACTCGAACCCATCGAAAATTGATGCGAAATTAAATATGATTCGTTTTCCAAACTGCCGATTAATTTAAAAATATTTTCATATCTTTTTTATTTTCAATTTTTTTAAATTATTAATTTTTTATTTGATAAGTATTTTTTTATTTCTTTTTTGTGACGTTCATATGGATTTTTTTAATTTTTTTGTCTATATTTCTGAGATGAGGTATTATGTACACTACATTATTCGGACTATTGTCCTCATCTTTGTTGCCATATTTATCACAACGTTTCGGCACGTGGAACTAGAACAGTCTACCCCAGCGAGCGAAATAAAGGGTTCATCAGTGCGACATTCCAAACACCTGAAGAAGGCCGGAGCGTACAACGGCCAAAACGTGATAAATATGGCAACAAAGATGAGGATAATAGTCCGAATAATGTAAATAGTGAATAAGTTATTAAATATTTAAATAAGTTTATTAATGAGTCATGTCATCACATATGTGATGACTCTTTTCTTTTTGTTTGTGAGGTTCATTAAAAATTTTAGTTTTTAAAAAAATGACCTTTCACTTTTTGTTTCATAGACTTGAAATCTTAAAATATAATTCTTCACCTTAAAATGTAAAAGTTCCTTCATAAAAAATTAGGTCGTTTTAACGAAGAGGGATTCTGAATATAAATATTTTTATCAATTTTTTTATTAAATATTATTTATTATTATAGTGGTGGAGTGCATATGTTTTTTAGTTAAGTTTGTAGAACTTTATCTTTCCTTTTTGTCATACATTTTTAAACAGGCGTTTGGTATCTTCAATGACAATTTTACATCTTGTCGTAAACTATTAACTAAATATTTAAAAAGTGAGTTCTTACGATTTTCTTACTTTCATGACAAGTTTGTGACTTGCAAAAATAAAACAATAAGGTTGAATTAAAAACCGCTACGACACGTTACGAAGCTAAAATTTTCCCTTGAATCAGTAAAAATCACAATGGCCACTATCTGATTGAAAACTTTATTGTATGTAAACAAATAAAAAGAAAAATCTGATAAAAATAATCGTAACAATCAAGATATTTTTTTATGTCGGTACTTCCAACAATGGTAAATTTTGGTTTTAACTCCCGAGCGCTAAATATCCCTTAAATTTTCCAAAAGCGTCATAATTCCGTGCAAATGTACATGCTGAACTCGAATTACCAATTATGAAGAAACCATACTGTTTTTGGAGTTATCGACAAGAAAAAATCGGACTTCTTGCTGGACATTCGTCCCCCATTACTGCCATTATGAATTTTGATCCGGTGCAGAAATAAAAATTTGGGCCTCTTTACTTCTTTTACAGACTTTCGTTGCAGAAAGTCACTACGCACTACCGTAAAGAAATGTATTTTTTAATTTTTTTTTTAGGGTTAGGGGTTGTGTTTGGCTTCTTTTTGTGTAGAGTAGGGGACAAATTAAAAAAAAAATTTAATGATTAAATTTACTATTTCCAGTAAGTAAAATATTCTGGTGTATTTCAAATAGAAATTATATAAATTGAAATGTCAAATATTTGCTCCATTTCAGAAAATTTTACAAGTAACCATTTTCTCACGTTTAAGAAATTTGTAAACAAAACAAAATTATTGGTTTTAAACATTTTCAAAAAATAAAATGTATATTTGTGACATGTTATTTGAGTAAAGTTAGAAAATTTAAAGTTAAATTAATCTGATTTGAAACAAACATTACTTGTAGCATAAAAAAGTAATATACAAGCATTTCTTGATAACAGGTCGTCTTTATTGACGTATCGATAAGTTCCGGGGTGTTGACAGCTAGTATGGATGACCAGAATTGACATAAATTTACGAAATCTAAGTGAACACATTTTTTTTTTTTTTTTAACTACCTCATTAATTTTAACATATTTTCAGCAATTAACTAATATTTTATTAAATTTTAGTTACGTTTGAAGCTGCTTTATGAAATTTGAGTTTTGTCTCTAGGTTCTTATCTTAAGTTTACTAACTTAAACAAAAAATTACTTAACTGAAGTACAACCCAAACTAAAATAAATATATAAATAAAAATATTTAGTGAAATAGTAATTAAAAAAGATAAAACGTTAAAATTTTGAAGGGATGATTTGCAAAGACGTTAACGATGAAACAGAACTGAATAATGAAAATGAAAATGAAAGAATTGCAGAGCACCAGACGACTCTAAAATTGCGTAACCTTTCAAAGAATAAAGTCATTTATGGCTTAAGTTACAAATTGGAAATGTTTATACACCTAAAAAAAATTTTTTTACATACTGGGTACAAATAACTGTTGAGCTTTCCAATTTTTGATTCATAAATATAATTTTCACTTAATAACAATATCACCTAACCAGCTTGAAGTAATGCAGAATTTTAAATGATTTTTTAATATTATAAATTATTTAATTAAAAATTTTTAAAAATGGAAACAATTCTTGTAAAAATTAATTATTCAGCAAAAAAAAAATTTCTTAAGACAATCAGTCATTTATGTGCCATGCATGATACACGCTTAGGCAATACATGACTGACGAGGCAGATTTTCTTACTGCAGTAAACCAGTTGCCATCCAAGGCTAGGATTAATATCTTTCCCAAGTAAGTAAGTGAATGTAATGGATTTGACCGGAATTCAAACTCGCCTCTCCAAGCCATTATCCATTGCAAGGAGGCACGGTGGAGTAATATTGTCTTAAGACAATAGTTTCCTTAATAAATCTTATTTATAAAAGCAATTAAAAGCTTTACTAATTAAATAATGTCATAGTTTTATTGCATTTTTTATTTTACAATTCAGAGCAGATTTTTGTTAATTGGTAACTGTTTTACAAAAATAAAAATTGATGATTTACATTCTGCAAGGAGTCCTGCTTTTAGCTAATAAAAAAAAGTCCCCACCCTAAAAATTGAATTTCTTGAAATTAAGCAAGTGGGTGGTAACATATGTAAAAAAAATATATATATATATATATATATATATATATATATATATATATTTTACCAAGATTTTCTAAAAATAAACATTTAAAAAATAATTTCTTTCATTTCTGAACATGTCCTGAAAGTCTCATTAAAATCTGACAATTATTTGATTTTTGTAAAAATTTCCAAATCAATGTTTTTTATTGAAAAAAAGGGGGGAAAAAAAATCATTATTACATCAACTGCTGACATAAACAAAATTTCAAACATGCTAGAAGGGATTAAAAAATAAAAAAAATACTTTTGTCTTTCCTTTTAATAATAACATTTTGTTGATAAAACTTTTTATTGAGTGTGGAACCTTCTTTCATTATGCTATGCTGTTTTTTTTGGCAAAAAATATGGAGGTACCTAGAGTAATATGATAAGGACAATATTGTCTGAAACCAAAATAAAAGCCCCCATAGAACAACATTAGATAAAATTTTGAAATACTGCATAGTTTTGTTTATTGGAAATATTAAATTTAATCTATCTGCTTGAAATTAAAACTAAAATAAAAACTTCAAGAAATATTTTTCATTATTAAAAATTAATTTAAAATGCATATTGCATTTTTGCAAAGGCACCTAGTTTTAAAAAGAAGTAAACAATATTTTTAAATGCAAATATTTCTGATTCTATGTGAAATCTGGAAATAATATGAAAATTGATTAGTTAGCAGAGAAAAAAATCTGACCAATTGCCAATGAAATATTTTAATCACAAGCATGAATTTTGATCTCAACACATCAATAAAATTGGTTTCTAATATTTTCACATTTATCAAATATATATTTTAATTAAAATTTAGTTTGCATTTAACTCAACTGAAACTCAACTTTTATTGCCAGATTTATAAAATAAATTTTCTTTTCTTTGTTATTTAGATTTAAATTATAATTTATAACAAATTCTAGAATTTCCAAGCAACTTTATCATATAGAATATAAAAAATGAATAAAAAAGTTATTAAATAAAATTTATTAAAATCTAAATGTTTTTGTTACTTTTATACAGAACAATGAGTTAAAATTGGAATTTTGTTGCACCAAACTTCCAAGTGGAAAGAGAGCCTACTTTCCTTGAAAATCAGCATTTCAAATCCTCCATTTACACTGACTTCTTACTGGTGCTATTAAGAAACCAAAATTCAAACAATACCAAATAGATATTCATGAAAATTATCACAAAGCTGCTAGTGACATGTGAGATAAAATTGTTAACAACTATTCCAAAGTGTTGTCGACCGATTTTTCTTTGAGATAACTATGGTAAGAAAAAAAACATTCAGATCCTTCTATTATAACATTAACCTTTATCCCACTAAATTCTTTCTAGAATTGTTCCCCTGCCACTGTATTTTTTTGAGAGCACAAAAAAAATTGTAATTTTTGTTGGCTTGTGTGTACAGGCTTTATTTTTTGTATACTAATAAAAGAATGGATGAACAATATTTTGATATAATGTATTATGTAATGCATTACGTTTTTGGATGCATGGGATGCAATAAAAAGGAAAATGACTAAGAAAGCTTTCATTTTGTCAAAAAAGTGATGTGCTTCCTTGTGTTTACATATGAGAAGACATCAGCATTTGCTTGGTCTTTCTTTCACCTGACTAGCATATTTATTTGTCTTGCTGACAGTTAAAGTTATTGTTTGTCGTTTATAAATAGACAAAATAATTCACCTTCATAAAGGCTACATCCATGGGGCAAGTAGTTTCCATAAAGTTAGTCAGCCATGGATGATGGTAGCTGCTTGGCACCTAGTGGTCATCATCACTTTCCTCCATGTCACAAGCATGGTTTTTATCTTTTGGCCAATTCACCATCAATATCCACTTGAGAAGCCTTCAAAATCATCATCGGAGAAAGAAAAACTCCTGAATGAAGGCTTTGCTGGATGTTAATGCGGCCATTTTTGTTTGCAAAAAATCATGAAAAGTTTAACATTAGTTTAACCGATGTTACATTTCATGTAGAAGAATTCAAAATGACATCAGAAAACAGAAGTTTAACCTTGTTCCAAAACAGTAGTAGGCTATTTCCAGCTTAAATTACCATAAATAACAGTTGAAAAGTGTTTGTTTATAACAACCCTCTTGCAGTAACAGAATGTGCCTACAGTGTACAAAGGCAGAAAATTCTACAGCAAAAATTTTCGCCTTCAGTGTGTGTCAAAGATTAAGAAATACTCTATTGCTTTTTTGATTACTTCCTTGTCAATCACACATAACCAAAGATGACTTAATCCTCTTTACAAGCTTATTTTGTGACAGGGTTTCTAGAAAAGAACAAAAAAGGTTTCTGTTCTTTGCATTTTTGGTCTTCCAGTCTTAAAAGAAGAAATTTAATTACAGCCATACACTTTAAACATTATGAAAAAAATGCATTATAGTGGCTACAGAAAATTTTCATAAAATTCTCTATGAGAATATATGGAATTTGAAGAATGTATAATACAATTATTCTCTTCCATATTATACAGTTATTTGTTTGTAAATGTTAACTTTAATACTGTGTGTATTTAGCAGAAAGCCTGAGTACAAAATCAATTGGGAAAGTTAATTAGCAAGATTTTGCATTGGATTTATGATTTAAAATGTATAACCAAGAAGGCTAGAATTCACTGAAATCCAGTCTGAGTTAATATGTATTTCTAAGTTGAAAACATTTCATCAATATATGAGGTTTAATCATATTTCTTCTTCTTCTTTCAGAGAATTTAAATCTGATGGAAAACAAATGAACTCCTGTGGCAGCTGCATATAAATACTGTAGAAAAAATGTGATCATCACTTCAGTGTTGAATGTGAAAATATGGATTCAAGATAATGTTTTTGAATTTGTACCTTATGAAAAGAAGTGTGGAATAGGCCACAACAAAAAAATCATTTGTATTTTAGAGAGCTAATTCTAAACTATATTTGTACAAATTCTGCAAAGAAGCAGTATTTTTCTTTCATGTCAATACTGTGTATTTCTGCATATAAGACAACCTTTAAATCCCAAAATTCATCCTTAAAAATTGGGGGGGTCATCTTATACTACAATTCTAAAAAAAGAAATCTTAAATTCTGTGTGATGTTTGTCGGTAGTCTAACGTCGACCTCAGTGCGATAACCAATAATGTATATGAAAAGATTCACATTATCAAATAAACTGATAATAAAAGTCATAAAACCATTTCTAATTTATATATATATATATATATATATATATATATATATAGCATAACTTCATAATAAATTGCCTTATCGTAAGAGATCATGTCATGAAACGTAAACAAAACAACGGTTTCCCTTTTAGGGAACATTCAGTTTTGTTATTTCATTTATTTTGAATTTCTAAAGATATAGTAACAACATTTCCAATAACATGATCTTTATATAATTAATAAGTAGTCATCTTATACTACAGGTATAGGATAAATTAATGAAAATTTACTATATTTTTTACTTGGTCTTATCTAAAGGTTGACTTATATGGATAAATATATGGTATATCTATTGAAATGAATTCTCATGGAAAGATAGACATAGAAGCATCCACTAGTAAGAAAGAATGTGCTTGTAAAGTGTGTGGTTCGATATTTTCAAGGAAATCATTATTAAAAAAACACATGCATACACACATGGGTGAGAAACCATATTCATGTAAAATGTGTAGTTCAACATTTTCACGGGCCTCCACTTTATACATGCATTCACAGACACACACTGGAGAGAAACCATATTCATGTGAAGTGTGTGGTTCAGCATTTACACGGAAGTCAAATTTAAACACTCACATGAGAACACATACTGGTGAGAAACCATATTCATGTGATGTGTGCGGTTTATCACTTTCAATTCGATCAAATTTAGAAAGGCATATGCGGTCTCACACTGGTGAGAAACCATATTCATGTGAAGTGTGTGGTTCAGCATTTTCACAGGCCTCCACTTTAAACATGCATACACGGACACACACTGGTGAGAAGCCATATTCATGTGAAGTATGTGGATTAAGAATTTCTTGTACATCAAGTTTTCAAAAGCACATACGAATACACTCTGGTGAAAAGTCATACTCATGTAAAGTGTGTGGTGCAGCATTTGCAGAGAATTCAGATTTAAAAAGACATGTGCAAACACACACTGGAGAGAAACCATATTCGTGTGAAGTGTGTGGCTCAACATTTGCACGAAGATCATATGTAAGTATTCATATGTGGACACACGCTGGTGAGAAACCGTATTCATGTAAAGTGTGTGGTTCAGCATTTTCATGTGGACGAGATCTAAAAAGTCACATACGATCGCATAAAGGTGAAAAAATGTATGTGTGAAGTGCTTGATCTGATATTTTTAGTGTTTTCATCTTTAGAAAGATACATGGGAACATACTGTTGGGAATCCATCTGTGGTTTAATTTTTGTCCAAATGTTATCATATTTAAAAATTTACATGCAGACACAAAAGAGAACAGTCTATTACATATAAAGTGAATGTGTTCAGCATTTTCACAGAGCTTTCATTTAAACATTTATGTGGACATGTACTGGAAAATAACATGGAGGGTGCACATCAACATGTTCAGTGCTTTCAAGATACATAAAAAAAATCATGTGAAACCATATGCATCTGCAGTGTATGATTTCACATTTTCTATGATTAGATTTAAAAACTAACATGTCCACACCCAGGAGAGAAGCTACATTACATGACGTATGTGATACGACATTTTCAAACAGTCATCTCCAGACTGAGACAGGAAAGATATTGGAAAGATTTTAAATGGGAGATCTGCAAAAATGATAAAAAATCAGACTTGAAATCTTTCTGATATCTTTCCTGCCCCAGTTTGAAGATGGTTGTTTGAAAATGCTGAATCACACACTTGCAGGTTGCAGTTTATTAACTATACAGGCATCACATGGAAACTATTTTGTGAATGAATATATTTCTTGGATGTGTGATTCGACATTTTCATTGAAAGTCAGGTTAGTCACAATGCTCAGGACGTAATTTGTCCCGAGCATCGATATATATCGAGAATGATTGTACATAGATAAGAGGTTTTTAAAAAAAATGAACATTACAGTTTTATTTGAGTGAAGGGAAGGTGAAAAACATTTGAAATAGTCTGAAATCTGTTCTGACCAAATTAATTTAAACTGCATTAAAATGTACAGCTGTTGTTATACACAAATGCTCACAAATAAGCATTGACACACATGCCTACAAATACAAAAGTACCAAATGTAAGATATGAAATAAAGGTCCTTGTTCAGTGGAATTGTGTGATATATTTCACCTTGATCCAAACCCAGCACAAGGAACAAGTTTAAGTGTTGTAAACAAATCCTATTTTTTAATTACATATTTTTGTATTTTGATTCATAATTCTTAATTACATTTTTTTTTCACTGCATGCTTCTTCACAATCTTATTATTTTTCTGGACATTATACATTTTCTTTTGGCATTCAAATCGATTGGCAACTCACTAATGTTTGCCAACCATTCCAAAGAAAACAATTTACCAGCTTCACTGATGGCTTTGGCCAAAGTGCTTGTGTTCACAAAGAGTGAACACTAGGCAGCTTCATCAACCAGCCATTGGTTGACAATATATAATCTATTGGGAAATTTTCTACATATTTTTAGAAAAATTAGTAACAAATTCAAAGTTTTTCAAAATTGTGCTACTAAAAAAACAAAAAACGAGTAAGAAAGGAGGTAACCTATGATTGCTTGAGGCCTAAAGCCTTGGATTTCTATTAATTAGGTGTGATTGATCATAGGTCACAAATATAAAAAAAAAAATTAAAAAGGTGAAACAATAAATATTCTGAGATATAAAATAATTTGAGTAGAAAATGTATGTGTGGAAAAATAATTTTTATTTAAATCATAACATTATGAGTAAAAAATTATTTTCCTGTTTATTTATTTATGAAATGATAAATAATAAATATTGGGTAATCTTGAACCTTCACGCCTATGAAAAAAAGGTTGAACCTTTTTTCCCTTGGCACTGCTATCATTTTAACCACTTTTGCTCTTCAGCAATGTTTATTGTTTTAAAAAGCAATGATTAGAATTGTAATAAGTGTAAACGTATGATGAGAGTGAATTCATACAGTTTTTTTTTTTTTTTTTTTTTGTTCTTGAGATATGCAGCCAGGTATTGAACTCACCACTATTTGAGTCAAGTCACTCTTTGAATTAATCAATGCTTTTATCCAAGGACACACGGCCCCATGGATAAAAGCATTGGTTGAGTAGTCCAAAAAGTGACTTAACCCAAAGAGTTCAATACCTGGCCACAGCAGAGGGAACAAAAACTTGGAGAGTTGAGTTACTAATGGGAATTAACTGATACTGAGGTATCCAGAAAAGGCATGGCACATGGAATTAGAACAATCTACCCCTGTTTAACTAAATAAAGGGTTCGGTTCAAAATTCCAACTTATATCACCTAAAGAAGCTCGAAGCGTACAATGGCCGAAACGTGAATCTGGCAATAAAGATGAGAGCAAAAGTTCAAATGATGTAAATAGTGTAAAAAAGTATTGTGTTAAATTTAGTTTAACAATTGCCTGTTGAACGGAATCCAAAGAGATCCTTCAGAATATTTACTTTTGTTATGACACCTGTCGAAATTGTAAGATAGGATGAAGGCATAGTGCCAAACATCCAGTCGTGAACAGTCTGCCTGTTTGAAATGTCAGAACATGAAATCTTGGATTGAACCCTGACATTTAGCACTGGTGAGAAAAGGGCAATGCAATCTTAAATAGATATTTTAATAAAATGAACCAAACCCATCCCATGAAAAATTAAAAATAAGTTATCAAAAAAATTCTCTCACCTCTCCAAAATGTCTTTATAATCTGCATTTTCAGCAAGACATCTATTTTCTAAAGTTCCTTTTGTCATTATGCTAAGTTTACTTGAATTTCTTACTTTAGCCATACCTACATCAAACTGACCATGAGAGAAATATTTGAATAATTTTTTAATGTTTGTATTATTTATTTATTTATCTAGCAAGCTAAAAGTGTGTATATGGCAGGGCAAGTGTTTTGTGGACCCTATCCCTTGAATCCATGATACACACCCCACTCTACTACAGGATGTGGCATAACTACTTAGAAAAGAAAGACTCATAACTGAAAAATTGATTACATCAGCATGCAATTTTTAACATAAAATAAGTACCTCATTCAATATGGCTCCCTTTAGCCTTCACCACATGTCTTTCAGGAAAGTCATTGATGGCAGCATGCACAGTTTCCATACTCTCATCAGTTTTGACTTAGAGCTTGAATATTGTGCCGTGGCAGAGAACAGGCCTCGCTCTCAGAAACTGCCCACAAACAATAGTCAAGAGTATTGATATCTGGTGATGAGGGTGGCTATTTGTTCTTGGTGATGAAGCCAGGGCAATTGTCTCTGCACGACTCCTGTGTTACACGAGCAGTATGGCTCATCGCTCCATCTTGTTGAAGTGTCCAATGTTCATCACCATAAGTGTCATCGCACTACGGCTTGAGTGCACCTTCCAAGATGTCCTCTATGCACACTTCTTTTTTGATCTTTAGGCATGAAAACAAGAGGCGACTTTCCTTTTGCTGAAGTGGCTGCACAAACCATAAATGATGCCAGTTTCTGGATTCTGAGTCATTTTCCTGAAGCGGAAGAAGCTGACTGACGACTTTTTGAAAGAACGCAGTGTTGATGATTAAAAGTCTGTTCATTAGTGAGCAGTTTCTCATCAGTGAGGACAGTGCGTTGTAGCATGCCACCACGATTCCGTTTCAGCAACTGCTTAATTCTCTGAATTCTCTTTTTCATTGTGGCTGCGGAAAGAAGTTGTTTCTTGGTTATCTTGTAGGGTGACATCCCTAGATCATCTTCACATGGTTCTCTATGATGTTCTGTATCTCCCGAGCCAATTTTCTCATTGACCTTGGGTTATGCTTGATTTTCTCATGCACATGTTTTAATGAGTTTTGGAGTTGTGAGGATTTCCTGGTCTTGGTCTATCATTGATGGAGGAAGTCTTCTTGTATTGATCGATCAATTGTTCTTTTAATAAACATTTTGTTGATTCCAAGTGGTTTACCAGCTCTAAAAATCTCAAGTGGATTCAGTCTGTTTTTATGTTGCACAATCATCTCTGCGCTGTAGCAGAGATAAATGTTTTTATTAGTGGGGGGGGGGGGATTCAGAATTTAGCCTTAAGTTATCAAAGGCCACCAACATGGTTAACGGCAAGAACATTTAAAATTTCCAGTACCTGGAGATTGGCTGAAATCATCTTTGAAAGAATAGAGAACCGTCTGTGTTACAAATGAAAGAACTTTTCATCACACATGTCTCTTTACTGCTGTCAGTCCTTCAGCTGAGTTGAAGGAATGTTTGGTTTTTATGGTTTCATGTAAGCTCCAAAATCCTGTGTTTAGTTATTGATGGGAGCTGATTTTATTGGCTATTTATTTTTATTAAATTGAAAATTCGAAGTATGTTTGAAACCCAGAACGCTGCATGGAACCCTTGCACAGTGTTTTTTATTTTTGTCATTTGCTCTTTTTGTAAATGTGATTTACCTCAGGGTTGATCCCTGGTCATGGCAACCAAATGTAAACATGCACACACCCGAGTCGGTCGTCCAAAACTTTCAACACTGTAGCTGGTCACTGAAGTGACTGCTTTGATCCAGAGCTAACCTTACCTACGTGATTTTTTAGATCATAGGGCAGCCAAGATTGAATCATCACAAGTATTTTCATGTTAGGCGGGTCCAAGCAGGGTGATTGTTAAATATAAAGAATTTAGACTACAACACTTCGGTATACGGAGAGACGCTTTATTTATCAGTCCTGGTTCCCCAATAACATAAACAAGTATGGCCGTCGCTTCACTTCCGGTCCCAGCAAATACCCTTTTCCCCACGAGAGTATCAAGGGAGGTAACTTCCATGATTTAACAGTGATGACATACAGGGAAAAAAACTTGAGCAAACTGAACAAAAGTAAATACTGATTTTATAACAGTCTCTATACAATAATTGGTTTATATCAGAATTTGCATGCAATTACTTATCAGCCCAGTCTGCATCTAAATCAAAAGTGATGCTATTGTCAACCTGGCACAAATCTGGTTTGCTGTTTTGGTAAAGTTCGGCACAAGGCTGAAGTCGGAGCTTCTCTTCGGCAGGCAATCACATGGCCTCTTTTCTGTCTCGTCTCTGGTCTGTCTCTCTTCTGTCTGGTGAATTTGTTTCACACATTCGTATTTACGGACATTTGCCCAAAACTGTCATGGGGGTATGTCGAGGTAGGGGCATTTTGGTGAATCCCCTCTTTGGGGAATTCCCTTTTCACCAACCTTTTCAGTGAGCATGGGTGGCCTATCCACACACCCACTCCTGCCTCAAATCAACTTCAAATCCATTATTTAGCGAAAATGAAATTTTTCACTTTGCAGCTGTGTATCAATCAAACATTGGCCCTCAATTCTGGGTCACTTTTCCATTGTTCAAATGGCTCAACATACAATTCAAGCCATTTATATGCGAATTTTAATCTTCAATCATTGCCAGGGGCTCCCCTGGTATTAACTCTTCTTGCTTCCATATCTCTCATCACATAACACCTTCTTATGTTTTAACAACACCCTCCTCTGTTTTACCATGGCAATGACTAATAGTATCACACTTTGATTTGATACTGTTCACTTCCATTTACTTGATAATTTCGTAATAGAACATTCCATCTTAAACAAAACTATATTTTGTGGCAATTTTTAACAGCAACTTGGGAGATTTCTGATGTTAAACATTTGAATAGTTTTAACACATTCAACATTATGGATAAAAAAATAGTGAATTTAATTTTATATAGTGTTTTTTTTTTTTTTGAAACTTAGTATGAACAAAAGAAATTAACAGATTTAAATGAGAAAAAAAAACTTGCAGAAAGATTAAAATTCACAAAACTTTTTCATCCTTTATTAGTCCAGTTGTGCTTAGTTTAATTTGTAACATATATAAATGTAGGTTTAGTTTGGTTTGTTTTTCAGCATATCAACCTCAATGGGTTATTTAATGCCGATAAGATTGTTATTGCTGGTAATTTTTTTTTTTTAAATGTATTGCTGGTAATAATGTATTGCTGGTAATAATTTTTCTTCAAAAATTTATTGCTAGTAATCATTTTTTAGTATTTCTGGTATTAAAACATATTTTTACACTTTCATTGTGTTTTGACCCCAGTTTGGGGGTTAACTATTTATCCATAGCTGGGACCCTAGTAGGTCCTGCCACTCCAGGTCAGGGTGAACCTGGGAACACCAGCAATTAAGAGGTGGTGCCACGCACCTCAAAACCTCCTTATCCGAGGCCTTGCTATCGGACATAGTTTATCATCTTACCCAGGACGGTATAAATGTAGGTAGAAAAAAAAGTAAATGCTGATAAGATAGCGAGAGTCACAAAGCATTGCCTGGAGACCCCAATCCAGTAGGAGATGGGTCAGTGTTATGCCAGCTCTGAGCATGGAACACTTAGTGTGTGAATAACCTTTGGAACAAGCTTCCTAGCACTTAATCTAGAATGATACTGCGTTCTTTCTTGGTCATAACCAATACCGAAAAATTGTTTTTATTATTTCTAAATTTTCTGGTTAAAGTATTCATAGAATTATTGTAAAAAATGAAAAAGTACTAGGATTTAAGAATTCCATTATGGAGTGAATATTGTTTCAAGAATTATCTCCCTTGATTTTCAAAATCATTTTTTGAACGCGACAATATGCGTGCCTTTTGTTTAAGAAAATTTATAACACTAATAAATTCTTTTTATTTGTTCCCTTGCTAAGAAATGCAAAAGAAATCATTGAGGTAAGTATAACACTTTTGTTTACGAATTTACAGAAATAGATACCCTCTTTTGTTTCTTTGTAAAATAAAAAACATTTCATATGTATTTTTTTGTATAGAATATATAATTTTTATGGATCAATTGATGTCATTGTTCGAATCGACCTAAAAAAAATTAGTCTGAAATTAGAGACGTTTCTTTTTCCAAACTGCCGAATATTTTATTTAAAATGTTTTCATATTTTCTTGTTTTCACACGAAAACGTATTTTTATTTATTAATTTCTTTTGCTAAGTATTTTTATTATTTTTTGGGATGTACATGTTAATTTTTTTTTTACTGAGTAACTTACAAAAAATATGTGATGACTCTTTTTCTTTAGTCTTTACTCTTTAATAAGGTTTTGTTTGTTTGTTTGTGTAGGACATGAAAACAGTATTTTAAATGAACGTTTACTTTGTTTTAATGAAAACTAAAATATATTTCAATTCTGCGTCTTGCAAAGAAAAAAAAACAGGTGTTCGGTATTTAGAGCGAAAATTTTATTTACATCTTGTCGAAAAATATTAATTAAAAATTGAATTCTGATGATTTTTCTTACTCTCACAACATAAGAGCCTAAATTTGCTTATTTCACAGAAAAACAACAGTTTTACAGTTTACTTTTTTTTTTAATTAATGAAGGTTGTATTAAATGTCTATGAAATCAAAATCTTTTCCGTAAAAAATCACAATGGCCGCTTTCTTAAACTCGAAACAAATAAAAATGTCTGAATTAAAAAAAATAATCGTAGCATGGAGACAATATATAATTTTATATGCAGTACTTCCAAAAATTTGCAAAAAAGGAGAATTAAAATATAATAAAAATAATTTTTATTGTCAAAAACTTTGGTTGTGTTAGTTATTAAGATGATTTTTTTTTTTTTTTTTTTTTTTTTTTTGAAAAAGAAATTATTTTTTTATCTTTATTATTACTGTCATTAAAATTTTAAAAGAAAATGAATAGTAGGGATACAAAAATGACTTTTTTTTAGCCTTTATAGAAATTTGGAAAAAAAAATTTATTGCGTCAATGTGGGACCATAAATTTGTACGGTAAATTTTTGTCTTTTTGTGGTGAAATATTGATTTCGAAATTCCGATAATTGTCGGATTTTAAGGAAATTTTCAAAATTCCTCGGAAATTAATAGAATTGTTTTTTAAATGTTTCTTTTTTAGAAAATCTTTGTAATTGTTTTTTTTTTCACATTTTTACCCCCCCTCCACTTGCCCATTCTTTCAAGTTTTGATGAGTAGAAAAAGAAACAATCATGATAAAATAAGGTGAGGACCTCCACGCTATACTTAACAACAAAATGAATTTTTAATAATGAAAAAAATTTAGTTATGTTCAATAATTTGCCGAAAAACAGCATAGCATGATGAAAAAAAAAAACACGCCCCAAACTTAATAAAAACAAAGTTTTATCATCAAAATGTTTGTTATTTTAGTAAGAGGAAAGACCAAAGCATTTTTTTAAAATCCTTTGTAGCACATTCGAAATTTTAGGTAAAAAATGTCGACATGGATAAAAACAATTCTTTCACTTATTTTCTACCCATTCTAAACACGGACACTTAAGGCGGAGAGGATAAAATGATAAACGATTTTTTTAAAAGTCTGTCATTTTCTTTCTCTTTTTTAGTCACAAGCAATGCCACCTTGGAAAAAATATAAGATGTCATTATTTTAAACATACACAAATGCATACACACACAACACATTTTTTCAACAGTGATCTGATGAAGCCAAATAGGCGAAATGCATAGTCGGATGATTTTCGAAACATACTTTCATGAACGTTTTTCCAAATGTTGTTAATCAAACATTATCTGTAATATGAATTCACCTTTTGACTATGGTAAAATATATTGGAAAATATTAGTTCAAATTTAAGATGTGAAACAGTTATATATGAAGTAAAAGATCAAATACTGAATAATCACATTATTGTTGTATAGTCCAGAATAAATGCAATAATGATATAAATATATTATGTTTTGAATATGGCATTACAGTTTCAATATTACATTTCATTTACAATATTATTCTTATGAATAAATTGTATTAGACATTATAAATTTCATATAGATCAAGTAATTTTAGGTAATCTCTTGAAATTATCAGAAAGCTGATAAGCAGTGTAAAAATCTAATTACAAATTAAATATTTTAATCACAAATATAAATTTTGATCTTGACATATCAATGAAACTGGTTTCTGATATGTTCACATTTATCAAATATGTATTTTAAATTTTTTATTTTTTTAAGCATTTCACCCCAAGCAAGGTGGGAGTGCCACTAGCACGCAAGGGGTTACAGAAAGTGGGAGCAAGAGTAAAGAGGCATGATAGAGGAAAGGATGAAGAGAAGGACGGGGAATAGATCAAGGCATCTGGAGATGTCAATTGACATTGCATTTGAATATTTGGAGATTATAGCTATCAGGGAAGCAAGTAAGAGGAAGGGAGTTTCACTGACGGGAAGTGCGAATCATTAAGCTATTGGAGTAGAAGAGATGGCTACATTTAACCGTTTTGATAGTGAAAGGGTGGGACTGAGATGCCAGCCTAGTAGCACATCTAAATTCATGCAGCTTAGGAACCAGCGAAAGTAGCTTGTCGGAGCAGTTACCGTGAAAGTATTTGTAGAAAAGACAGAGGGAAGTGATGGCACGTTTGTGAGAAAGTGACTGTAGACGAGATGCCAGATCAGGGCCAATCACATCGCATATCCATCTCTGGATTTTGTCGAGGACCTTAAGACGAACGGGGGGGGGGGGCTCCAGCTCATATATGGCAGCAGTGTCCCATGCAAGGGTGAATGGTTGATTTATAGATTTGAAGGAGGAATCGAGTGAGAAAAACTTTCTGGCGCAACACAGAGAACCAACTTTCCTTGCTGTAGATGAAGCTATTGATTCAATGTAAAAAATTTAGTTTGCCTTTAACTCACCAGAAACAGAAATTTTGACTGAAATTGCCAACAATTATTTGGCTAGATTTATAAAATAAATTTTCTTTTCTTCTTTACTTAGCTTTAAATTAAAATTCATAACAAATTCTAAAACTTCCAAGCAACTTCATCACATAAAATATAAAAATGAATAACAAAAATATTAAATAAAATGTTTTTGTTACTTTTATACAGAACATTGAATTGAAAGTTGAAGAAAACTGGTTATGAATTTTGTTGCACCAAACTTCCAAGTGGGAAGAGGGCCTACCTGCCATGAAAATCAGCATTTCATATCCTCCGTTTACACTGACTACTTACTGGTGCTATTAGGAAAGCTAAAATGTAATCAATACCAAATACTAAGTATTTATGAAAATTCTCACAAAGTCACAAGAGGCATAGGAGACAAACTTGTTAACAACTATTCCAGAGTGATGCATAGAGCTTTCCTTTGAAATGTCTGACTGGTAAGACATTCAAATTCTTTAATTATATTTACCTTTTAAATACTCTCTTTCAAAAACGTTTGTTTTAATTTAAATAAATTTGTTAAATGAAAAAAATAGAGATATAAAAATTTGCTATAAAATTCAAAAAGGGTGAGTAATTTTTTGTTTTATGCTGGAAATAAAAACAAAAACTTGTAATTTTATATTACTTATCTCCCATGACTTTTGCTAACTGATTTTCTATTCTCCAGTTAGCAAAGAATACATTCTTTATTATCTATCAGTTGAGTGTCTTCTTGTTAACCTATCCACTGTTTTGAATTAAGAGTAGTCCTCCTCCTAGCCAAGCCTACCCATAGCAGTTGGATCCATGCCTGTCCTAAGAGCATTATTTTGAAAATAAATACAACAGAATAAAAAATGAGCTTAATAGGGTTTTTTTTAATTCTCTACTAATTTTTATGACTAAATTTGTCTACAGTGACTTTTTGTCGGAAGATTTCTGCACATTTTATTTTGTGCCAACCCTACCTTCATTATCGTTTTCAGACGCTATTATTTCAACCACATATAATCTTGTAGTGAGTGATGTAAACGCTCTTTCACTGAAAATCGGAAAGATAGTTTTATTTTAGAAAATCTTGGTAAAATATATATATATATATTTTTTACATATGTTACCACCCACTTGCTTAATTTCATGAAATTTCAAGAAATTCAATTTTTAGGGTGGGGACTTTTTTTTATTAGCTAAAAGCAGGACTCCTTGCAGAATGTAAATCATCAATTTTTATTTTTGTAAAACAGTTACCAATTAACCAAAAATCTGCTCTGAATTGTAAAATAAAAAACGCAATAAAACTATGACACTATTTAATTAGTAAAGCTTTTAATTGCTTTTATAAATAAGATTTATTAAGGAAACTATTGTCTTAAGACAATATTACTCCTTGCAATGGATAATGGCTTGGAGAGGCGAGTTTGAATTCCGGTCGAATCCATGACATTCACTTACATACTAATACCCTTGGGAAAGATATTAATCCTCTTCTTCTCCCCCCCCCCCTAGTTAGACTAGGTTCTATAGCCTTGGATGGCAACTGCTTTCCGATTTTCTGTGAAAAAGCGTTTACATCACTCACTATGTTACAAGTAATACATAACATGTCTTCATGACATATGTTAACATAACTAAGACTAAAAAACAAACACAAAGGACATAAATATGATACAGATAATGAAATGAAAATGATACAGATAATTAAACTGCTTTTCATATTTGTTGCCAGTGATGTCATTGGTTCTTGATAGATGAGATGACGAAGCATGACATCTTGTTGCATGCTGCCTTTCTCACATGCCATATGACAAAACAAGATTAATGAAGATTGTGTCATAGGTCAGGACTATCAAAAACTGGGGACTTACTGTATGCTGTGCATTTATTGGTCTTGAAAGTAAAAAAATATCTACAGAAATTGTTTGATAACATTAATGAAGTTGAATTTATTAAAATTTATTTTTATACTATGTGTGTACATCTAAAATGTTCATTTTAAATGACTGATCTTATAATAAATAAAACTGGAAAGTTGAACAAATTCCATTGGAGGGGATAATTTTAAAAGAAAATTCATCATTTTTCTGTGCATGGTTTGAACATTAAGAAATACATTTATTGCTTTCTTGATTACTTTCTTGTCAACTCATTCATGAACAAAGATGACTTAATCCACTTTACAAGATTATAATTTTCTGGCAGGTGTCTATTATTCTTTACATTTTCCAAACTTAAAAGAAGATATTTAATTATGGCCGTACATTTTCAAAGATTGAGAAAGAAATGCATGACAAGCTATGGAATGGCTTAATCAGTTTTCATAAAATTCTCATTAAAAAGAAATGAAATTGAAAAAATGTATAATACAATTATTGTCTTCCATAGTATGGTGTCATTTCTTTGTAAAATTTTAATTTTAATACTGCATATACTTAGCAGAAATCATGAGTTGGGAAAAGTTAATTAGCAAGATTTTGCATTGGATTTCTGACTTAAAATGTATAACTGAAATCCAGTATGAGTTAATATATATTTCTAAGTTGATCATATTGCACAAATATATGACATTTAATCATATCACTTCTTCTTTCAGAGAATTTAAACCTGGCAGAAAACAAACTCCTGTGACAACTGTATATAAATACTATCGAAAAAATATCATCATCACTTCAGTATTGGATATGAAAATGCAGATCTAAAATGAATATTATTTTTTTAATTTGTGCTTCATGAAAATAATAGTGGAATAAGCCACAACAAAAAAAATGATCATTTATAATGTCAATTATATTTCAGAGAGCTAATTGTGAACTATATTTGCAAAAAAAATCTGCAAAGGAGCATTATTTTTGTGTAGTGTCAGTATATACATTAAAATGAATTCTCATGGAAAGATAGACATAGAGATATCCACTATTAAGAAAGAATATGCATGTGAAGTGTGCGGTTCAGCATTTTCATGGAAATCGGTATTAAAAAGACACATGAACACACATACCGGTGAAAAACCATATTCATGTGAAGTATGTCATTTAAGATTTTCAATGAGATCAAATTTGAAAAGGCACATGCGAACACACACTGGTGAGAAACCATATTCATGTGAGGTGTGTGGTGCAGCATTTGCAACAAAATATGATTTAAAAGTTCACATGAAAACACACACTGGTGAGAAACCATATTCCTGTGATGTGTGTGGTTCAGCATTTTCCCGGAGATCTAATTTAAACACTCACATGAGAACCCATACTGGTGAGAAACCATATTCATGTGAAGTGTGTGGTGCTGCATTTTCATCAAGATTATATTTCAATGCTCATGTGCAAATGCACACTGGTGAGAAACGATATCCATGTGAAGTCTGTGATTTATCCCTTCCATGTCGATCACATTTAGAAAAACACATGCGAATACATACTGGTGAGAAACCATATTCATGTGAAGTGTGCGGGTCAGCATTTTCACAGACCTCTGCTTTAAACATGCATATGCGGACACATACTGGTGAGAAACCGTATTCATGTGAAGTATGCGGTTTGAGATTTTCAATTACATCAAGTTTAAAAAAACACATGCGAATACACACTGGTGAAAAGCCACATTCATGTGAAGTGTGTGGTGCAGCGTTTGCAGAGAATTCAGATTTAAAAAGACATGTGCAAACACACACTGGAGAGAAACCATATTCATGTGAAGTGTGTGGCTCAGCATTTGCACGGAAATCATATGTAAGCATTCACATGTGGACACACGCTGCTGAGAAACCGTATTCATGTAAAATGTGTGGTTCAGCATTTTCATGTGGACGAGATCTAAAAAGTCACATACGATCACATAAAAGTGAGAAGATGTGCGTGTAAAGTGATTTGATATTTTTAGTATTTTCTTTAGAAAGAGCCAGAGGAACACATACTGTTGTGAATTCATCTGTGGTTTAACATTGCTAAAGCAGTCATATTTAAAAATTTACATGCAGACACACAAAAGAGAATAGCCTATTACATATAAAGTGAATGTGTTCAGAATTTTCACTGAGATTGCATTTAAACACTTACATGGAGACGCACTGGAAAATAAGATAGGGTGTGCTCCTCAGATACTTGAAGCCACATATATCTGAAGTGTGTTATTTGGTATTTTCCATGATTAGATTTAAAAACTAGTATGTCCACGCCCAGGAGAGAAGCTACATTTACATGAAGTGTGTGATGCAGCATTTTCAAACAACCATCTTCAAACTGGGTCTGGAAAGATTTCAAGTTTGTTTTTTATCATTTTTGCAGATCTCCCATTTAAAACTCACATGCAAACATTCAAAGAGACAAGTGTATATTTTTGTGGCATATGTGTTTCACTACTTTCATTGAAGTGAAATTTAGCAACACATAGGCAGACATTATAGAATGATAATCACAACATTCAAAATACTCGTAAACATAAATGAGTGATAAACTATATCTTGTGGAGATGAATATTTTCATAGACAACAATTTGAAAATGTCATACATTCATTGGCAAAAGTCTATATTTATAGGAAGTATATGGATTAACCCTTTTATGGAGTTTATTTTCAAATGAAACATGCAAACACTGCAGTAAAACCTCATGATAATTATGTGAATAAATATTTTCAACTCAGTCTATATGCAGAGATGTGCAAACATAATTATGTGATATGGAATTTAGTGTTTATTCAGATCCATTACCAAAACAAGAGTGGATAACAAACATATCCACATGAATTGTGTTGCACTGCAGTTTCAAGGGATTCCCATATAAAATGTCAAATGCAAAAACACAGTGAAGAAACCATGATCATATGAAATGTTTTGTTCAAAAGAACATTCATTTCGAGTTTGAAAAGTCACATAGAAACAGCCACTTCAAAGGAACTAGCACTTCTATAGGGATCATATTTCAAAATACAGTGGAAAGAAACCATATTTACATCAATTCTGGGGCTCGGCATTTTTACAAAATTCAATTTTAAAAAGATACATGCACTGGTAAGAATCAGTAATTTGAGTGTGTGGTTCGGCATTTACAGAGTTCACTTTTAAAATTTCCCAGAAAAACACTGGATAGAAATTATAATTATTTGCAGGCTGTAGGTAATAAACTACAACCTGCAAATAATTATTACATGCATCACATGTAAAATATTATGTGAGTGAATATAAATTCAACACTTTCATTGAAAGTCATATTATTCACAATGTTCAGGATATGATTCATCTTGAGAGGCGTATTGCCAGAAAAATACTACATAGCTAGGTAGTTTTTTTAAAAGAAAATGAATTTTGAATTTTATTTGAGTGAATAGAAGAGAAAGTGAAAAGTATTTGAAATGTTCTGAAATCTGTTCTGACCAAATGAATTTAAATAGAGCACTACAATGTACAGCTGTTGTTAAGCACATGTACTTACAAATAAGCCTGGACATGCACAAAGACAAAAGAAGTAGCAAATGTAAGATATAAAATAAAGGTCATTGTTCAGAGGACATTGTGTTTTGCCTTGATCCAAACCCGGCACAGGGAGGAGAAGTTTAAGTGACATAAAGAAATCCTATATCTTCATTACATATTTTTGTTTTTTTTTATTCAAAATTCTTAATCACATTTTCCTTTCATTGCCTGCTTTTACATAAACATCATTTTTCTGGACATTAATACATTTTCTTCTCAGATGATTTCAGATCTCATATAATAACATTACATTATGGGGGGGGGGGCGATGCTATTGTTGGGGTTAGGTTTGTGAGGAAGAGAAAAATAAGAACTGTGCTTGGGCTTATCCTTTACAATGCCAGTGACAACTAAGACTAATTATATGCTTCTCCCGTCGAACTCGACGTATGAGGGTCAGACAGATCAGCTACCAGAAACCGAAAGCCCGACAGCCACACAGGACTTGATTATAGTGGTGAAGGCCTTGTGCAGGGCCATCCACACTTTTTGGAGGGACGAATACAGGGACCTGGTGCAACGGATGCCACAAGGTCCCCAAACGACCCTCCGCAGGTTTTGAATTCAGAGTTGTCCTTCTCCTAGACCAGTTGCCATCCAAGGCTATAGAACCCAGTCTGTCCTGCTATTTACCCATAGTTGGAGGGAGAAGAAGAGGATTCACACATTTCCCAAGGGTATTAGCACGTAAGTGAATGTAATGGAATCGACTGGAATTCGAACTCGGCTCTCCGATTCCTCAATCCAACCCGTTATCCATTACTCCACCGTGCCTCCTAAGACTAACAGGAAGTGGTCAAAAACAGTGACAAATCTAAAAAGTACCTAAACTGAAAAGGGGGAAGTAAGCAATACAGGTTTGTACTGTGGAACAATCTGAGAAGAAAATGTGTAATGTCTGGTAAAATATTTATTTTAATTTTCTTCTATAGTTCATAGATATTTTCATAAATTAGGGATAGAAAAAAAAACTTGTTTTCATAGTTATTTAAGTTGGTAAATAATAAATATTGGGCAATCTAGGATTTTCATGCCTATTAAAAAACAGTGTCAAAAGGACAGTTTTTCCTTTGGCAAGCCTTTATTTTGATTACCTTCACTCTTTGGCAGTGTTTATTGTTTTAAAAACAATAATAAAAATTGTAATAAAACCTAAACATACAATGAAAGTGAATTTATACACTTTGTTTTGTTGAAAAATATTAAAGACTATTAGATTGCTTATTCGTTTAGTTGACAAAAATTGTTTTTCAAATTCACTTCTTTGTAAAATGGTAAATAATAAATATTACATTGTCTAGTTTACATATTTTCCTAACCTTGTGAATAAACATTGCTGAGGGAACTATACAGAAATAGTGGTCTCAACAGAAAAACCGTCCTGTTCAAAGATAATTTTTTTGTGTCTGAATGTTTAACTTCACTCATATTTTAATATTCTTCAATAGAATTAGTTCAAAGTAAACCTTTCTAATGCGATCTCACCACAAAAAATTAACAGTCTAATATGGATTTTTATATGTTTTTGCTTCCAGTAAATTTATGCAATTTCTTACCATTAAATAAATTATGAAAAACACCAGTAAACAATGACATGATGAGATTTCTTGTTTTATGAATATGTAAATGAAATTCAGCAATAATTTTTGAAAATACAGTGGACTGAGAACATCTTAGGAAAAAAGATATTGTGTTAAATTTTGTTTAACAATTGCATATTGAATAGAATCCAAAAAGAGTTCAAATTCTTCTGAATATTTATTTGTATCATGACACATGGCTAAATTTTAAGATAGGATGAAGGTATAGCGCCAAACATCCAATTGTGAAGAATCTATCAGTTTGAAAAATCAGAAAGTGAAATTCTGGTTTGCACTTTGGATTGAAAACTGACCCTTAGCACTGGTGAGAAAATTACAATGCAACCCTAAATAGATATTTACTAAAATGAACAAAAACCATCCTATGAAAAGAGAAAAATCAGTTGTCATAGAAATTCCCTTATCTCTCTAAAATGTCTGCCTACATTTTCAGCAAGACATATTTTCTAAAGTTCCTTTGTCATTATGCTAAATCCACTTGGATTTCTTACTCTAGACATAGCTACCTCAAACTGACCATGAGAGAAATATTTGAATACTTTTCTAATGTGTGTATTAATAATAATAATACATTTTTCTTATTTACATCATGTGTTCAATCCATTTCCGACAAAGAAAGAAAGAGAATATTCTTAAATCTATTTTTCTGGCTATTCCTCTGGATGAAAGAAGAATGGTCATATAGAATTGCACAATGAAAACAAAAAAAAAAGATTCTTGCCAATATTTTATAAAAGATTTATTTGTAAAGAAGTCAACTAACGTACAATTTTGAAATTTGTTTCTTCAAACAATAAACGTGAATTTTTTAAACAACTTGAATTCGTAATGTTAAATTTTTTGGAAGGCATATAACGAGTGGCCAAACTCTTCTTAATATTAGAGCCACATACAATAAAGTTCAGATGTTTGATAGCCATTTTCTGGTTGCTGCATTCTGATTGATAGTAACAGGCCCAAACTCTTTGGTAGCGCTTAGGCATTTGACAGGGTTTGGCATACTGGTCTTCTTCACAAGTCGAAAGGTTATGTTACTTCTAGACAAATTTTTGATCTGATAGTTCAATCTTTTTTTATCAATTTACAAAATTAATGTTGTCTTGAATGCTCACTTTTGTAGATGAGTTTTGCATTAAAGCAGGTGCCCCCCGGTCTCTCCTTGAACCAATTAATTTTTCATCAACAACATTCCTGATGTCATCCATTTGCCACTTAGTATCTATGCAAATGACACAACTATTTACTCTTCTCTGAATGGTAGGTCTGATTGGTTCGACAATGTCAAATTGGCAGCTTATCTCTAAAATTATCTACAATTTTTAACTAAAACATCTTGTTAATTTTAATGCCTCCAAAACAAAATTGCTCTCTTAATCATGTGAGAGAACCCATTTTACATTCCATCAGCATGGTTGATGCTAATCTCCAGAAGAGTGTCTACTTGTGGCTTCTTGGAAAGATTATATTGAATCAATTGCTAGGAAAGTTGGTTCACTGTGTTGTGCTAGACAATTTTTAAATCTAAAATTTCTCCATGTAGTGAATATTGCTGCAATATCTGGTCTGGTGCTTCTGCTATGTATTCAGACATTCTTAATAAAATCAAATGTCAGCCCTGACCTGGCATTTTGGCTTCAGTCACTTTCCCACCACTGTAATGAAGTTTCCCCATGCCTTTTCTATAAATATTTTCATTGTAATTGTTCCAATGAACTTTCCTCTTTGTAACCTCAATGTTATGCAGTATTAGATTGGCAGCTAGGTCTCATCATTTTACAGCTGAAATTGCTAGATGTAACGATAAGTTCTATGCTAAAAGTTTCTCCTCTCTCACTTGCTTGTGGAACTCTCTTCTGGCCTCTTGTTTTCCAGTCTTCAAAAATTTAAATGCAATGTCAGTTGTTACCTTCTATCTTCTTAATTCTTTTCTCTTATTGTTCACTCTCCTTAATAATGTTTTTCTTTTTCTCATATTCATTCACACTCAGTAACACTTTGCAGCTTTGTGGTTTTTATTGCTTTGCTTGGGGTGAAATGATTAACCAAAAATGAAGTGCTAAAAAACTTGGCAAACATGGACTTACATGTCCACAACAAGTTTAAAATCAACTGTCTTTCCTGTTATCTTTCACTACAACTCCAACACAGTAATCCTCTACCTTGAGTGGCCCTTGTAGTGGGTGAACATTAGTTTAAAAAAAAGGACAGAAAAAGAGTTCCATAAGAGGTGCAAAAGAAGAAACTGTTAGCATAAAAATTAGTTAGATTTAATCATTTCAGCTGTAAAATGATGAGCCCTAACTGCCAATCTAGTACTGTTTAGATTCATAAAGTCATGGTACCAACAAGGAAAAGATGTAGAATCAGAAATATTTGCATTTAAAAATATTGTTTACTTCTTTTTAAAATTAGGTGCTTCCACAAAAACCTGATACCTACTGTTTCAAATGATTTTTTAATAATGAAAACTTTTTCTTGAAGCTTTTATTTTAGTTTTAATTTCAAGCTGATGGATTAAATTTAACATTTCCAATAAACAAACAACTATCCTGTATTTCAAAACTACTTTAAATTGATTGGAAGGAGTTTGTTTTTTGGAAATTTCTAAAAAAAATTTAATTTGGTGCCATTTTCAGCTGTTATAAAAATGTAAATCTCTTTCAAAAAATATATTTTTCTGAAACTTTGAGGAATATTAGCTGATTTAAAGTATAATAATCTGATTTGAAAAAACTATTATTTACTTTGTTTAAAATATCACAAAATTGTATTTTTTAACCTGACAGTAGCTTGTTTGTTTATGTGAACAGCTTTTTAACAGTCACATGACAGATTTTCATCCAATGTTGTTCTACGGGGGCTTTAACCATAAAATAAATAAAGAGGAATATAACCTGAGTGCATTTTAAGTACTCAGTAATCTTAAAAATTTAAGAAAATATCCTCAATAATCTATTTTATTGAATTTTTGAGAATTTTGGTTTTAAATTTACTATAGTGATCACTCATATTTTCTGATAATGTTGTGTATAGGAAAGTGTCTATAAAAATTAGCACATTTATACACATTCAAAATTTTTTTAGAAATAATTGGGTTGGGGTGGGGGTTGTCATCAGATTTTGATATACGATTAGTAAATATAGTTTTATTTAATAACAATATTCCCTAAGAGTTTCAGTACACTATTGAAATTGAATTTTAAAACATTGTAAGTTATTCTAATTGAAATTATAAAAAAAAAGAAAACAAATCTTGTAAAAGTTCATTTTTCATTGAAGTTTTTTTTTTAATATTGTTCTTATATATTATTTATAAAAGCAATTGAGAACTTCTCTAATTAAGTAATGTCTTGGTTTTATTGCATTTTTTTTATTTTACAATTCAGAGCAGACATTTGGCATGACAGGGTCCAACTTACTATTTATTTTGCTTCAGCAATGGAAAACAAAATGTTGATATTATGTTGTTTGTTATTATTAATTACTTTGTTCAATAAATATGTTATTTAATAAATTTCTGATGAAAGATCGGGGCGATCTGAAATATCAGTTATTTCTTATGTTTTCTATATTGCATTTCGCGTGTTGGCTTTTATCACATTTCGTGTAATCCCGTGGGAGTTCGCGCTAAACATGCGAAACGCGATATTGAAAAAATTAAGTTGACATCATAAGAGACAACAATTGCACCTACTGTCTCCCTGAAACCTGTAATTTTTAATGACATTTCTTCTGAATGTTGATATTTATCTTTGTACAGATATGAGAGTCAAATTCACTTTATGCAATGATTGCTGAAATAAACCTTAAAAACTTCTCAAGAGGATATAGCATATCATTTGAAACATTTTTAATGATGCTGACTATAGTTACTGTTGTATATCTTCTCTTTCATGCTGGGAGGTCTTGGCCACTTCACCAATTTAATGTATGTATGTATGTATATACTGTGTCCTTTAGTTCTGTTACCATAGTAACAGTCCCGATACTTTTTGATCAGACCTCGTAAATATTATAACTAAGATAGACCTTAAGAGTTTCTAATGGAAATGGATGTGGCATAGAATTTAAAATGTTTAAATTTTGCTGATTAAACTATTGTTACTTCTTCCCCTATTACCAAAATGTCTGCTCCTTAAAATCAATGTACATATATAATCAAGATAAACTTTAAGAGCTTTTGATTGAAACATAGAATGTGATACTATGGACACCCACATAGAAGGGGAAGAAGTAGGTTTTTTCTGGTTTTTTTTTATCTTAAGAGTTTCTGTTTGATAGACCAGCAGTTGGGTCCTTTTGAAGTTGGGTCTTCTAAGCGGCATCCACTTTAACCAAAGGGTCATGGGAATAAATACGTGGATGAGGGATTTATTATTTCTTTGTGTCTGAAATATGAAAGAGACCATTTTTGGATATGTATTTTTCTGGTTTGTCCTCCTCCTGAAATAGAGATGGTTAAATGCAGTTGGAGAAAGAAAAACCTTCTTGCAAATATTTTATGGAAATTTTCTTGTTTCTAACAAGATTCATTTGCAATCAGGCAAACAAACTATCTAATTAATTTTTTCTGTGATGCATTTTTTTTGGTGCACTAGAGACTTGCTGTTAGCCTCCGTGGGTGGACTTCATTTTTTTGAGAATAAAAAACTAGGAATACTAGGAAGGTTTTGTGAAAAACTAGGAATTGCTGGTCAGAGCAAGTGGATGAAAGTGGGCTGTACAACAAGGATGGCCAATTGATCAGGATAGACCACTACTGGAATGTCATTTTCAGCTTAAAGAATGCCAGTGGGGAGATCAAGTATGCTCATTTGAAGAGAGTTGTGATGACCTGTCTCTCCATTTCATATAGGAATGCTGATGTAGCCTTTCTGTGAACAAGAAGTTGGTCACTCCTGAGAGATGTCGTTTGTCAGATGAGTCAGTTAATGGACTGAGACTCACAAGAGATGCTGTCAGCATGTTCCAGCATGTCACAGACATCCCCATAACCAAGGACCTTCTGGCTGCAGTGAGACAAGCCCACCAAAAGTATGAAACAAGGCGGGAAGCTGAAAGGAAAGAGGAGGCATTGCTGGAGAGGAAGAAAAAGGAAGCGGCTCTCCAGAAACAGGAAGAAAAAGAAAGGATTGAAAAACAGCAGCAAACCAAATGAATGCTTGATGAAAAGGAGAAAGATGTTAAGAGGAGTGAATTGGAACTGAAGACAGAAATGGAGAAGGCGAATCAGATCTTTAAAGAAGCCAATTTAAGATTATCTGAAGCTATAAAGTCTACAAATTTCAAAGAAATGAATATTAGTCAGGGTCTGTTGTATGTTGCAAAGGCAAATCTTCAGAAGATAACAGCTGCTATTAGCAGATGCATAGAAGATAGAAATGACATTGGAAAGAAGAGAGTGCGATTGATAAACTCATTTATGAAGAAGTAAAAAGGACTGTTAAACTACCCCTTCAACTGTAATGCTTGATTGCTGGGGAGCCTGTCTATGGGATGCTGACTTGTCTCTTTATCTTCTACCTCCCCAGAATCTTCATCTGTTTCCATTTCGCAAGCTACTTAAAGGGTGTCATAACTATGGACACATAACCCTGTTTAACTACTACCATTTTAAATTTAAAACTTTAAAATTCAGGACTTTTCTTGCAAATGGCTACTGCTTGTTTATATCTGGGCAAAATGTACCAGCTTTCCTCTTAAGTGTGCAGATATATGTTAGAATAAGATTTGATTTTATATTGCAACAAAATATGAATTGCTGTGTATATTTCTTTTTTATATTCAATGAAAAAGAAAGTATATGGCAAATTTAATGTTAGGATATCAGAGACCCTACTTTTGGACCTTTGAATGTTTTACTCAAATGGTAAAAAGAAAATGTAAAAAATTTGAAATGTTATCTTCTATCTTAACATTTATTCTATACTTGTTTTTGCAAGAACAAGATTATGCAAATTTGACATTTAAATTCAAATATTTAACTTTATATAAAATCAAACACTTGACATTGTATACCTTTTTTTAAAAATTTCAGCAAACATGGATGTTTGTGCCCTAAAAAAAATGGAATGTCAAAAGGTTTTTCCATTGACACTATTATTTTAACTACCTTCACTCTTCAGCAATATTTATTTAAAAAAACAATAAGAATTTTAATAAAACCTTATATAACCTTAACAATTGATGAAAGTGAATTTATACATTTTTTTTTGAGAATTTATAACAAAAATATTAATCATTATTTATTAGATTGTTTATTTACAAGAATAATTTTGTATTTAAATTCTAAAATCTAATGCATGTATCATTTATCAATTTATAAAGAAATAAATAGGAAAATAATTTTTTATTCATAAATTTATATTTGCCAGTAGCCACCCAGCTTTTGCTCCAGCAAACATGTTTTTTTTATCAACCATATTACATAAATTTTGGACAACTTTTTGTCTTTTTTTGTTACTGTTTATTTCTGTATGGTTTAACATTATTTTAATGTAGATTTTGTTCTGTTTTATACTCTCTGAAACTTTTTTTTTTCTTAGAAATATCTTGACATATACAAGTTATTTACAGGGGGCACAGACCAAAAAATAAGTATTTCCACAAAGTTTTCTAATAAAATAACTTATAATTCAGGATACAATACATTCATTAATAGGTGTTTCTTTTTTTTGGGGGGGGGTATCATTTCATCCTTAGTGGCTTTATTGCCTTGCTAAGATGTAAGGGGTTAAAGAATATGCAAAAAAAGAATAAAAAAGAACAGGAATTAAGACAGAAGATAACAATTGACATTGCATTGAAGATTTTTTTGTAAAATTTTAAAAAGGAGGATAGCGTTCTTGTTTCATTTCAGAGAAAAAACATCCATTTTTGAAGGTACCATTTTGGCAACAATTTTTTAAAAATTTAAACATTCATATGCTAAGTCTCGGCCAGTAATTTGATCAGGTCCGCAGTTGAGCCGGGGTTCGTCGCCCAAGACGCAGAGATAAAAAAAATAGCTAAATATTCTTCTCTTGCTGATAGATGCTTTTTACGCCTGTGGCAGTGGAGACTTCAGGGGTTATTGGCCCTCGTTCGATGGTGTTCCTTCGGAGGATTGGCGCGATTGCGTCTCGATTAAGGAACGAGCCTCGCAAAACGGAGTGGCTCTTGCAGCGTGTCTCACTGGCGACGGTTCGAGGTAATGCTTTCTCCATCATAGCGGCTGGCAGAGGATAGAAAAAAAATTTTGTTTATAGTTACGTTGTTCTAGAATTGTCATCATTGGCCGACTGGACTTGCTTTGTTTCAATTATTGTTTCCCTTAGATTGAACTTGTAAATAATATATTTTTTATCTTTTCATGACAAAGTCTCTGTAATTATAATTTTTAATTACAATATATTATTCCTTAGAGTTTTTGTAACCAGGTTAATAATGTGAAATTTGGCAAAATTAATAAAACTTACCATTATTGTTTATACACATTATTTTCACATTATGTGAAATATACACACTAACAGTGCAAATATTCCTATGAATTCCTTCATTAGTTAACAAAAATTAGAAAAAAACTAAAACTAGCTGATAAAATGCAATTATTTTATATTCAAGTAGGGATGTGTGCCTACATATAATGCTTTTAATACCGGCTTCATCTCATTTATAATTTTGGAGGATTTCATTGCAAGGAGGCACATTTTCTTTAGTTACTTTTTGAGTAGTAGACAAAATAAATACTGGCTAGTAGATGAAATAAATACTGCGTCAAATAGTGTCTACTCAAATACAGATATCTACTAAAAATAACATTTGAAGTAATTATTGTATTACTATTTTATAAATTTTAATCATATTATTATTATTAGCAGGGCCAGTTCAAGAAGCTAATGCCACCCATAATCTATATGGCACCCCCACTCTACTATATCTCAATTTTCATTGTAACCTAATTATACACAATAATATATCATATAGTTGAACAAATAGAAAATAAACACACTAAATCTTTTCTGTCACTTAGTCCTTTTGCAAATTCATAGATCATAATATGGTGATAGTGCAACTCTTCATCCTCAATCATTAAGGTATTCATTTGTGGACAAAACAACAACATTCAACAAAGTCTCACAACTGAACGATGCAAGATTTCAATCTAAAACTCGCCAGAAATTGGCAGCAAAACAAATGAGCGTCAAGTTGAGATCATTTTATATTAATAATGAAAATCAGGCACAGACTTCTGTAATGAGTTGATAAAGCCTTCTTTCACTTCTTAAAGAGTTATTGAATATCTAAAATAAAGTTTACAGTATTAACTGCATATAATAAAAGTAAAGTTATTCATTCTTGTCAGGGAAAAGAAATACAACAAAATCTCTTACAAGCCTAAAATATGCTAAGACAAAATAAACGCCAGTATCAAGTTGTAGTCATTTTATATTAACAATGAAAATCTGGCACACACACTATTGTAATGATCTGATATTTTATGTGATAAAGCCTCCCATGTCTTTCCCTAGAACTTAAAACGGTTATTGAATATGTAAACAGATATTTGTTAATAAAGTTGATGGTATTAACTGCATATGATAGAAGTTCTTTTTTCCCCACATTCTTGTGGAGAAATGAAATATTGAAAGGAAAAGAAATATAACAAATAGCCTAAAATATTTCAAAGACACAATGGAAGTTCATAAAATTCTTTTTTATAGGCAACTACTGGAATGAATTAAATGTGGAATTATGTGATGATTTTTTATTAATATTTTGCCATTGTTGTGGGGGAAATGAAATATAAGAAAACATGACACGGTCATTGTAATGACATTGGATGAAGCAGACAAAAGCTCAAGATTTCAGTTTTTATTGGCTAAACATGATTTTGATATCACTTAGGTTTGCAAGCAATGTTAAGTCAACAGTCGTTTACAATGATATATCAAAGGTAAATCTTTCCATTGCCAATATATATATATATATATATATATAAAAAATTATATTCTCTCTTCCTATCTTTTGTACCACTGAAGTTTGTGATTAACCACTATGATCAAATCTTTTTGCAAACCACTGCAAATAGCAAATTTGCACATGTCACAAGAAATAATTCTTTTGCATATTGCATGCCCGTTTTAAAAAATTTGTAATTTTCATTTTCAAAAATTAGATTCACACACTTCACAAGAATATGGTATCAATAGAGTGTTTTTAAACCAGTCCAACAGACTCAGCTTTTAAATAAATTATTACAAAAATACTGGAACCCATATCTCACAAAATCATGACTACCCTCCAAAAGGGAAAATTTAAATTTGACTTTCATGAAAATGCTTCACATGATCATAGTTTTCTTCTAGTGTGCATCCTCATATAAGTTTTTAAATATAAATTCAAAAATTGCTTTACATGAATATTTTTCCCCATATCAGCACAAATTTTTGTAGTTGAAAATGCTGAACCACAAACATTATGAGAATATAATTTTTAACTAATGTGTGTCTGCATGTGTCGTTTTAAGTGTGATGTCTGTGAAAATGATGAATCACACACTTTACATGAATATGGTTTCTCTCCAGTATGTATCCGAATATGATTTTTTAAAGTTGAAATCTGTGAAAAGGCTGAACCACAGATTTCACATGAATATGGCTTTTCACCAGTGTGTGTCCGCATATGAGTTTTTAAACTTGAACTTTGTGAAAATGCTGAACAACACACATCACATGAATATGGTTTTTCACCAGTGTGTGTTTGCATGTGCCCTTTTAAATTTGATTTTCGTGAAAATGCTGCACCACATACTTCACACGAATATGGTTTTTCTCCAGTATGTATTCGTATGTGTCTTGTCCAAATTGATCTCACTGAAAATGCTGAACCACATACTTCACATGAATATAATTTCTCACCAGTGTGGGTTCGCATGTGACTTCTTAAATTTGAATGTGTTGTAAATGCTGAACCACACACATTACATGAATAAGGTTTTTCTCCAGTGTGTATCCGTCTATGAGTTTTTAAAGTTGATCTTTCTGTAAATGCAGAACCACACACATCACATGAATATGGTTTTTCCCCAGTGTGTGTCCGCATGTGAGTTTTTAAAGTTGAACCTGCAGTAAATGCCGCACCACACACTTCACATGAATATGGTTTTTCACCAGTGTGAATCAGCATGTGTGTTTTTAATCTTGAAGACTTTGAAAATGTTGAACCACATTGTTCACATGAATATGGCTTCTCACCAGTGTGTGTTCGCATGTGCCTTTTTAAATGTGATCTGAATGAGCATACTGAACCACATATTTTGCATGAATATGTTTTTTCATCAGTGTGTGTCTGCATATGGGATTTTAAATGGAAACTCTCTGAAAATTTTAATTTACACTTTTTACACATATAGGGATTTTCTCCACTATGCTTGCAAGGATATCTTTCCAGAGAAACCACTTTTAATGGACATATTGACACTTTTGTTAAGGAAATCTTTTTATGCTTTTTAAAAAATATCTTTTAAGTAAATGCTCTAAAGTATAAATAAATACATTTGAAAATACATTGTTTTTCTGTAGATTTGATCATAGAAATATTATTTGTTAATTTTCATATTCAACACTGAAACGATGATCATTGTTTTTCTATGCAACACTGACATAAAGCCACCAGATGACCTCCTTTGTTTCCAACCACATCTGAAATCTCTGAAAGAAAAAGAAAGATTATGAAAGATCATTGGCCCTTATACAATTTGCAGTTAGAAATTTACATTAACTTATCCAGAACTTTATTGATTTCCAGCATATTTCACTACACATTTTAAAACATCAATAGCATAGATATGAAAGAAGAAAAAAAAGAGAATTTAAAAAATATATCTTAACCTGTGTGTTTGATTTTTATTACAAAAAAAAAAAAATCTGGGCTCCAGATTTTTTCATCTCCCCACCAAAACTTTTACACCATCTGTAAATAATTTTTAAAAAACTTTGTTATTGCTTATAACTGCTATTAGATTAATAAAAACACCATTGAAATGTTTAAGAAATAAATTAAAAAAGCTTAAATATTAAAGTTGAATAAATGCAAAACAAATAAGTTAACTGTTATTGTGAAAATCCAACATAAATCTTCATTTTTATTTAAATATTTAAGTTAAATCACCTTGAATAATTTCACACAGAACTGTCATAATTAATTTTCACGTGCAAACTGAACATGTCTACATATATTCATTTTGATTTTTTTCTTAAAAACTTTATTTAATATTAAATAACCAAGAAAGGGTTCATATGTCATTACATTAACCAACCTAAACTAAAGAATGAGTGACAATGACATATTTTGCTCAGATATACAAAGTAAAATTTAAATTTTTTTTAATAGACTATTTTGCCAGTAAATATAAAAAGTATTTTAGAAATAAGAATGTTATAATTGAGGTTGTAAGTGCAGTGATTGAACAATGTGGATTCTGTGGTCTATGATTGTTGTCTTCAGTGGGTGAACCTGAAGTGTATAAGCAAGAGAACTATGCCCAACAGCAAATTTTGAATTTGCAGAGACTGTTATGCCTGAAGTGCTTAAAATATTCAGAGACTTCTATATTTCTTTTAATAATTGATAATGAATAAATGATTTTAACTTGTGTCTTGACAATTGAAGGTGGAAAAGATTTGAAATTATCTTAACAGTTAATACTGAAAATAAATAAACTTCTGTGTTAAATCTGTGTGTTATTATTTTTAATATTACCTGCCTTCATAATAATAAAAATGTTTACTGACAAAATAGCCTGTTTCTTTTTTATTTTTATTCTTTTTACTGACAAAAAGTTTCTGTATTTCCTACATTGCTTGGATAATTTCCACTAACTTTTCAGATTGTCACTAGAAAAGAAAATTTATTTTAAATAAAATGGCTCAGTTTTCATTGTTATTATGATTAAATTTGCTTTGCAAATTAAAATCTGGTCTTCCAACATGATAATGCATGACCTTTTTAAGATATATATGTGAAAAGACTTAACACTTTAGCTAGGAAAACATTATGCCCCTTTATTATCCAGATCACAGTGAATTTGCAAGCAGACATGATATGAGCCATAAGGTTGCCTCACTATACTTTTTCTATAAATACTTTCATGGTAATTGTTTGGATGAGTTCTCTGCTATGGTACCTAGAGTTTTTTAATTTAATCGCAGCACTGAACTGGCATTGAGATCTCATCAATTTACAGTTTAGTGGGCTAGATGTAGCCATAAATTCTATGCTAACAGTTTCTTTGCTCACACTTCTCTTGTGGAATTCACTTCTAGCTCAATGCCTTCCAGCCAACATTAATCCGCAAAAATTTAAATGCAATGTCAATCGCTATCTACTGTCCACCTGATTAACTTCTTCTCTTTCTGCTCATCATTAATGTTTCTTTTGCTAATTATTCCACACCCTGTATCCCCTTGTGTTTTAGTGGCATTACTGCCTTGCCTGGGGAGATTCTGATTTTTAGAAAAATAAAAGAAAGAAAAAACAGATAATCTCAGGATTTCAGAACTGATTGTAGTTTGTTCTAACTCCAAATATTTCTCAAGTTATTATCGTTTGAAGTAAATCAAAACTCACACATATTCAATTATTAGGTTGGTGCAAAAATAATGTCGTTTTTTTTACGTTCAACTTCATGTGAGAAAATGACATTATTTTTGCACCAACCTAATATTTACTTTGAGATGATCACTTCTGGATAGTTTTTTTTTTTTTTTCTGCCTCTTGCTTGGAAAGTCATTGGAATCTAAATGTTGAAAGGAATGCTATATTTTTTTTTTTTAATCATTTCATACCCAAGCAAGGGTATCACTAAGACATAAGGGGTAAGTGCAAGAGAACAAGAATACTTTGTTGAGGGTAAAGAACCATTAAAAAAAAACAGGGTGTACGAAGACAGAAGATGGTCGGCATAACATTTAAAAATTTTGAAGATTGTAGGTGGTATGGAAGCAAGTAACTGGAAGAGAGTTCCACAGATGAGTGCAATTTACAGTTTCATCTTGCTATTTCAGTAGTACAAGGGTGGGCTGAAAAGTTAATAGGCTGATTATGAAGGAGTGAGGCTAGAGCTGTGAAATCTTGCATGCATTAATTTCAGCTCTTTTTATTAATAACTGCATTGTTTCTTTCCAGGTAAACTGACATCTGACAATTCAAAGAAGACTTCAAATGTAACTAGTAGCGACTTCTCTTGAAAATGGACAGAATTTGGTATTGTAGTGTGTTATCCTGTACCTGCACAAAAAGGGTTTAGCCTTCAAGGACATTCATGCTGACATGGTTGCTACATCAGGGGATGACACTCCAGCTTTATCAACATTGCAGAAGTGGGTAGCTAAATTTAGGAGGAGAAGGGAGAGTCTTGAATATGATAAACAGACTATTATTTTGGATACTGAGCCATTTGTTTTAGATCAGGGGTTGTCAAACTCTTTTGACCAGAGACCCCCTTTTGTTTCTCTTCCTTCCCTAGTGATCCCCAATTTGAGTTTTATGACTCAGAAATGTTGAATACAGTCCAACATCCATATTCTAGTGTGATTTTTGTATTGCATGAAACAATAAAAAAAACCTTGTTTGTAAGGATTAATTATCAGTACATTCATTATTATTCCCTGTTTGAGCTACAGATTTTTCCCCTATAGGCCTACTACAATATAGTAAGTGTTTTTTGCTTTTAGCCTTTATATTGCATGAAACAATAAAACATTGGAAGCATTAATGATTGTTTTATTTCCTTAGCCTCTAAACTTTTTTTTTTGAGATATGTCCAATTTCAAGATTATTTTGTGATCATTTCTACTAAACATGAGGATATGAGGTCTTATTAATTCTAAGGCCAGTCATTATTGACATGACATGTCTTCCCAGTGTGCCAGGGACTGTACTATATTTGTGCTATATAATTATATAGTAACAATCAAGAAAATATTATTTGAACATTCATAGTATTATTCATTTATACTAGAAAAATATAATGAATATAAGATGAATCATTTTTATCTTACATTGATTTTGTAAAGAAGTAATTCAGTATCACAATATAAATAAAAAAGTAAAAGTATTAACAAATCAATTAGCAAAACCTTCTGGTGCAGATATAAACATATGTATATCACACTTTGAGTCGTCCTGCTCTAGGTATCCCAGAAAGATCAAATGACTCAGTACTGTTAATGCAAATTTATATGGCATTCTTTCTTTATATTATATGGCCACTCTTCATTTTCACAATTTTTCAATATTTTCTGAAAAATGTGGAAAAATTTAATAAGTACAGAAAAAAAAATTAAATTGGGGCTGGTATTTCTTTGGAATAGAAATCTGAATATCTTCCAGAATTTTACAAATTATATACTTTACGTAATGTTTTCTGAATTACCGAAAGGGTTTTTTGTAAGTCTCTCATCTTAAATCAACTGTGAAGATGGTTCATGTCATGTAGAAATGAAAAATCAAAAATGATGCAAAACAGCACAACTGAAAAAATTGTGGATGAAATTAAGAAATTATGGAGCAATACTTTTTGAAATTATGAGGCAATATTTTTTTTTTCAATGTACATATCTGAAGAATTTTGTTTCTTTGTTTTTATGGTATTATTAATTTGTTTGATATATATATATATATATATATATCCTTCAAAAATCTTCTGTTTATTAAGACGTATGTACACAAAAGAGAAAGATCTGTAAACCTGGCCATATTCAAATGAATAAATAATTTAAAAATGTATTTTGGGGCTTAGAAAAGCAAACAAAACAATCTAACTCAAGCCTAATAAAAATATATTTTCTTTCATTGTTCTTTAAAATAAAGTATTTTTTAAGTCGGTATCTTAAAAAAAACCAAAAAAAAGAAAGTGATACCTAAAGTTTAAAATTAATTTTAAAAATTAAAAATCTTTTATTTTTGTTTTAATTCCAAGTTAATTGATTAAATTTAATATTTCCACTAAGCAAAACTATTTCAAACTGAATTTAAATTGATTAAAATTATATTTTTCTGATAATCAGTTAAATTGATAAAATCATACATATTGATAAATCTGTCAACCCAATATAATTCTCTATGTTAAAAAAATTATATACTTTACAAAATATTATCGAAAGTCTCTCATCTTAAATCAACTGTTAAGATGGTTCATGCCATGTAGAAATGAAAAATCAAAAATGATGTAAAACAACATGACTGAAGAAATTATGGGGCAATATTCTTTCTTGAAGCTTTTATTTTAATTCCAAGTCAATTGCTTAAATTTAATATTTCTAATAAGCAAAACTATTTCAAACTGAATTTAAATTGATTAAAATTATTTTTTCTGATAATTAGTAAAATTGATAAAATTGTACATATTGATAAATCTGTCAACCCAACATAATTCTCTTTATGAAAAAAACTTTCAAAAATAAAATTTTGAAAGGTTATTTGAGATAAATTCACTGAGTTAAAGTTTAATTAACCTGAATTTAGAAAAATATAATATTTAGCTTAGTTTTTTAACATGAAGGTGGGTGTTTATATGGAGTTTTTGGGAAATTTAACTACGGAGAAGATAAATGTTGCTTCTTTTTTTTTTATACGTGATTCTTTTAATTAACCAGAAACCAATTTTTAATATTTTCAGAATTCTAATATTTTATTGAAGTTTAGGTACTTTGGCAAACGTGCTTGTTGGGGAAATGTTAGATTTTAAATGTTAGAAAATTAACAGATTTTAAATTTACTGTAGTTACTATACTCTTAGCTTTTTTTATAATGTCGTGTATGGACGTTCATATTTACAAAAATCAGTAAGTATACACAAACAAAAATATACAGAATTCTTTTTAAAATACTGAGGATCACTGAATTGTAGTAAACGTTTTTTATTCATGGTTAGTAAATACAGTTTTTATTTAATAACAATATCACTTGACTGCTATAAATTAATACAGAATTTGAAAAGATTTACAACTTTATGAATTACTCTAATTTTATTTTTTATAAAAAGGATAACAATTCTTGTAGAATCAATTTTACTGATTATCAAGAAATGTAAAATATATTCTATATATATTTTATTCATAAAACACAATTAAAAGTATTTATAATTAAATAGCATCTTATTTCTATTGCATATTTTATGATTCAGAGCAGATTTTCTGTAACTGCGAGTACTATTTGAACAGTAAAAATTGATAATTTAAATTCTTATTTAAGAACTTATCCTTTATAACTAATATAAAATAAACAAAACATGTAATTGCTACAAAAAATAATTCTTTGAAATTTTATAAAAAAAACTAAATAACTGGTGGTAACAGATGTAAGAAATATATTTTTTACCAAGATATTTTAAAAAAGAAAAATTTTAAAAATGATTTAATTCATTCCTGAATAATCCCTGAAACTTTGATTAAAATCCAATTATCAGATTTTTGCAAGTGTTTCCAAATCAATGTTTTTCACCAGAAAAAGATGCTAAAAATTCCCTGTACAAATTTATGGTCACCCATTGACACAAGAAAAACAAAACTTTTTAAAGAAAATTTTGAAGGTTCTAAATAAGAGTTAAAAAATATAATTTTTACATCAAAAAATACTTTTTAATAACACAACGATTTTATTTTTATTAAGTTTTAGGTATTTTTTCATTATGTATGATCAGTTTTTACCTTTTTTTAGCTAATCTTTGGAGGTACCTGATTTTTTCTTTTAGATCAAGCTAGATTTTTAATTAGGCACCTCCATGATTTTGGTATATGTAGGTTTCCTGAAGCTTTCAATTTAGCTTTAAATGAAAGCTAAAAAAAGGATTAAATTCACTATACCTGGTAAGTAAAATACTTTGGTGTATTTCAGACAGAAATTATATTAATTGGAATAGACTTTCATTTTTGTTTTTTGTTTTTTTCAGTAAAATCGATAGATAACTTCAACCATTTTTATACATTTATAAACAAAACTTAATTTTCCGTTTTAAAATCTTGCAAAAAATAAATATATTTAGTTGGGGAAAATTAGCAAATTTAAAGTTATATGGTGATTTAAGCCACAAATAATATCAATACAGGAAGAACACAGAACACAAATTGCAAGTTAAAAGGAATATTATTGAAATTTATATATACAAATATTATAGAAATAATAGTTCTTGTTGCAAACAAATTGTTCTGTTTGTGGCTATATATAATGAAACAATATAATTCCATTTAACTGAAGTCCTTGGTGTTGCAGAATTGTTTCGTTTACGTACTAATATAGTACGGCTCTCATGTCAAAGTGCAGGTAGAATCAGAGATGATTTTGATGTCCTGTGCCTGGCATATCTTGGCAGAAAAGAGGAAGAGTAAAAGAACAGAATAGCGTTCTTTATAATTGGCACTAACATATTCTGGCTAGTGATTTGTTGGTTTGACGATATATGTGATCTTAGCGAGTTCAGTTTTACCAAGGGCGACAACTCACTTATGTAACATATTTTTCTAAGTTAATTTGATTTGAAAGAAATATTACTTACTTATAGCATAGAATGTTGTATACAATCATTTCCTAACCACAGGGTCTTTTTTTTTTTTTTTGACGTGTTAATCAATTTATTGACAGCAGATTGACTGTCAAATGTGATCATAATTAACTATGGTGTAGCAGACGACAATTTTCATTAAGGTTTTGTTTGTTTTTTCTAGTAAGGGGGGGGGGATAACCTTTAAAACATGTGACCTTTTATTAATAGATTTATCAGTTTGTACATACATATTTAAAAAATTCTGCAGTGATATACTGTACATATATAAAAACAAATCAAAATTCTTTTATAAATAGTCTTGGTCTTCAGATTGGAATAAGCCTTAAAATATATGATTAATATAGTTTTGCTTAATAACAATATTCCCTAAAGATTATCTCATCAAAAATGAACTTCAAAAGATTCAAAAACTTTATAAATTATTCAATTTAAAATTGTAAAAATATGAAAAATCTTATAAAAATGCATTTTCCATCGAAAATCTTTTTTTTTTCTTCAGGCAATATTGCCTTTATTCATAATAAAGCATACAATGATAAAGTCTCAGTTTTATTGTTCGATTCAGAACAGATTTTCAGTAAGATCGGATCCGATTTTGCAAAAAAAAAAAAATTTTTTAATTCTTTGAAAAATTTTGCTTTTAACTAGTTACCTTCATGCAAACAAATTTTTAGCACTTTTTTTTTTGTATGACATACATTAATTTGGAAAATCTTGCAAAAATAAAAATAATTGTTGGATGTTAATGAAACTTTCAGAAAATATTCACAAATGATGGAAATTATTATAAATATGCTTTCTTTTTTTAAAGTCATGGAAAAAATATTTTTTTTATATTTATTACCCACCCCATAACTAATTTTATGAAAACTCCAGAAATTCAGTCGCATTCAGTTTAGTGATTATATTAGTTAAAAACACAAGGCTTTGAGGAAAGCAAATCATGTATTTATTTTTTTTAATTGGATACCCCCTACCTGAAAATCATCTCTGAATTGTAACATACAAAACTCAATAAAACAAAGATATTATTTAATTTCAAATGCTTTTATTTGCTTTTAGTTTTTTATGAATATGGACAATATTTTCTGAAAGCAAAAAGTTTTTCCGATGAAAAATGAATTTTTAATACAATTATCTGTTATTTCTTTAATTATAATAGATTTTTACATTTAAGTTGTTAAAATGTTATAAAATTAGTTAAAAGCCCCATTCAGTTTTGTAAATGTCCTTTTGAGATCGATCTTTTTTTTTAGCACGTAAATTGTATCATTTTGACAGTAATTAAGAAATGTAATTTTGTTTTTATAATAGGGCTGTAATTATAAAGTATGGAAGACCAACCAAAATACAATTAAGTTGTGTTATTTGAGTTCAGCATTGTTCTCCACTGTTAAGGCCTTTACTTTTGCAAAACACGTGTGGAGAAGTTAATTTGATTTTTCTATTTCAACTGAGACGGGTACCTACAAGTAACAGTATCATCTTATGAAATTTATATGATTTTATTTTTATATTAATCTCAGTTATGACATTTTTTCACAAATGAAATATCAAAATTAATAATAAAATGAATGGAAATACAAATAACACAGTAAAATGTAATAAATGTACATAAAATTATAGTATTTTATGTACACTTCTGATAAAATTTCATAAGGTACCTATAAATTAATTAGATACCTTTCTTATGAAATTTAATCTCACTAGTAGTGAGTCTTAAGTTAAATGAAAAAAAATAATGAAAAAATAAGACTGTTCAACAGTCTTATTTTTTCATTTCTTTAAGGATGAGAAACATAAAAAAATATCGATATTTTTACCAAGATTTTCTAATAAAAAAAATTTCAGAAATAATTTCATTCATTTTTAAATAAGTCCTGAAAATTTCATTAAACTCCAAGCATTATTTAATTTTTGCAAGAATTTCCAAAGTAATGTGTTTGTCACCACAAAAAGGAGGCGAAAATTTGCTAAAGTTAGTACAACAACCGATGCAAGAAAAACAAGTTATTTAATCAAATTTTCGAATGTTCTAAAAAGGAGTAAAAAAAATTTAACAAATAATCAAAAAATACTTCGATCCTTCCTCATCATAATAAAACATAACTAACTATGTTGACGATAAAGCTATGTTTTCATTGCGTTTGGAGTGGGTTTTCATCACGGTGTATTCACTGATTTTTTTTAGCGATCTCGTGGAGGTAATTGTGATATGTTTTAATACAAAATATTTACGAAAACATTTTAGAGTTTTCAAAAGCAAATGTCTGATTCCAGGTCAATTTTTAGAGAAAGGAAAAATAAATAGTGGAATATTATTGTTTTTTTTTTTACAATTTACAACCACACCAAAACAATAGTCTTTTATGCCGTAAACTAAACAAAAAGAAAACTGTTACTTACTTCTTTGCTTCATTTATCTTCCTTTGAGTAATGCGATATTTAAGGGAAAACAGAAGGAACCATAAAATTTTAAATAAATTTTAAATTTATGCAATAAATTTTCTTTGAAAAAACGAAAAGCTGTTGTTCGCAATTAGAAAATGATTTCGAAAGAGCGAAATTCAAGGGATATAATTTATGAAGACAAAATACATCCATTCATTCAATGATTGTAAACAATCCCCCCCCTATTCTTTGTTTTGAATTTTTATCATGAACCAATGAATTTTTAAACGAAAAAATTTACAAATGCAGAAATAATATAAAAATTGTTATTAATCAAGAAACAAAGAAAAAAAAATGCATTATCCTGGTGTAGGAAATAATTTATTAATTCTATACAGGGCTGTTGTAATGGTATCGTGCCCCCTACCCATAATCTATGATATGCCCCCCCCCCCCACTCTTCTACATCTCAATTTTCATTATGTAGTATTTATATAAAATACCATAATGGATCATATGAAATATAGGTGAATAACTCAACTAGAAAAATTGAAAATTTAATAAATACAATGCCTCTCAGATGACGAAACGGGTTGTTAAATGTAAGTTACACTGTAGTTATTTGTAGTTGTGGTTGATAGAGGGTTCCTTTTCTTTTTTTTTATTTCTAATGAAAAGGAAGTGAATAAAGCATACAATAACAACAATAATGATAACAACAATAAGGCATCAATACACATATTGACAATTACAAGAATGTGTATTTTTCTTTTCGTGATGAATTAGGATTTGTTTTGTGTGTAAAATGTTCTCAGTGTTATTGTCTCTTTGGATTCTTTAAAAAACTAAAAGTTTGTGCTTATTTGTTTTTCATTGTTCCAAAACATTTTGTGGTTAAGGGTCGCCTTTGAACTGTCAATTGTTGATTTTCATAGAGCATAGAAGATACATCTGTGTTCTGCCTTTTTCCTACTGCTATATTGCTATTCTGCTATCTTCCTTGTGGTTGGAAGGCTTTTGATTCTTTGAAGTTTCATATTTTTAGAATGATGAAATTGAAATATCTTTATCATGTGTCATCATCACTAGTGGAAAGGTTGTTTTAGAATGATGAAGTTTTTGTTCTTTTTTCTAGAATGATGAAATATCCTTATCATCAACCATCACTGGTGGAAAGGTTGTTTTTAGAATGATGAAAAATCTGGGTCATAAACATGCCAGCTAAGAATAGATTTTCCCCATCTTTTTATTCATATATACAGTGTAACCCGGATATAAGAGATATTTTATCTGGTCCCAAATTAGAGCCTGTGTTAATGTATATATAATAGACCAAACCCAGATATAAGAGACTTCTTCTCCGGTCCCGACAGCTCTCTTATATCCGGGTTACACTGTATATATAGTGTGTGTATAGAATAGTTAACAGTAACACCAACTTTCCAGTTAAAAGTGCTCAGATCTTTTAAAGGGGCAGTGCAAGGGTCTTGTGCCTCCTCCCACACACACCTGGAATCTATGATATGCCCCCTACCCCGCTCTACTACATTTCAATTTTCAGAAGGTGGTATTCATATAAATTACTAATCTTATTGCAACCTAATTATGTACAGTAATGTTGGATTATATTATTTTCGTATTTATTTCTTTATAAATTGATAAAGGATAAATCTAAATATAGAAGTGAACATTGAAGTCAACAGGCTGTTTCATGCTAGACACAATCGTCAGGCTGCCTGACGATAAATTGATAAATATTGTATTAGTTTTTAGAATGTTTTAAATGTAAAGTTAATCTTGGAAATAAACAGTCTACCAAATAAATAGGGCTTAATATTTATGTTGTAAATTCTCAAGATCAAAATGTCAACCTGGCCAGTGACCGTGTCTCATTTCTAGTTACTGCATGGGGTTTGTTAGTGACACTTCACATTCACAGGCTGCCCTACAGCTAGGATGGAGACTGGTTTACTGTGGTAGTCATAGTACTTCTTGATAAGCTATCTCTTCCTAACAAGAGACATCAGTTTGTACCTGTAGTATGTACTCAGCATCCATACATGGAACAGGTGTGTTTTAAGATTGTGCTGGTGAGCTGTCCATACCTGGCATGTGTTGTACTGAACCATGGAATTGCACTCAATTTGAAAGTTGGAGTTTCACGTGATAAATAAGGACACAAAATATATTTTTCCAGGCTGTTAAGTGTTGATAAAAAAAAAAAAGCTGTCCTCTTAAAGAGGTTAGACACCCCTATTTTTTTTTCTATAATAATTTTCAACGTGTCTCCACTTCTTCATGCTACAGTGTAACCCGGATATAAGAGAGTTGTCTGGACAGGAGAAGAAGTCTCTTATATCCGGGTTTGGTCTCTTTTGTTTTATTAACACAGGCTCTAATTTGGGACCAGAGAAAATCTCTTATATCCGGGTTACACTGTATTTATTTTTAAAAAAAATCAGTTCTGGAATATTTTATGCAATCCACTTGCTTGGATTGCCTACATAAATTTGTTATAAAAATAATTTAAAACTAATTAAAGAAGGAAATAAAGTTTATTTTATAAATGTGGCCAGCGTTGATGCATATTATCTCAGAAGCCCCTGACCAAGAGTCCCAAGCCTGATTTGTGATGCTCGTTATCTTATCAACATTTGTTTTGTTTTTACCTACATTTCTATACAATGCAAATTAAACTACGAAGCACAACCAACTAATTAAAGGATGAAAGATTTTTGCAGATTAAAAAAATAAACTATACAGTGTAACCCGGATATAAGAGAGATTTTCTCTGGTCCCAAATTAGAGCCTGTGTTAATGTATATATATACATTAACACCCGGATATAAGATACTTATTCTCCGGTCCCGACAACTCTCTTATATCCGGGTTACACTGTATAAAATTTACTATTTTTCATCCATAATCTTCTTGTGTGTTAAAATTCCACAACTTTTTATCAGTGTGTCTGAGTGTGTATATGTTTTTTAAAAGATCTATTTTTAGCACTTAACTGGCAAGTTGGAAAGTTAGCGTTATCTACACACGCACATTCTTGTCAATAAATATCAACATGTGTCTCAGTCATATTGTTGTATGTTTTATTCACATCATTTTCATTAAAAATAAAAAGAATAAAGGAATCCTCTATCAACTACAACTAGTTCTGTTAACTACAGTGTAACTTTAACAGTACAACCCGATTCGGCCTCTGACACTGAGAGACTTTGTATTTTTAGTATTTATTTTTATTTTCAAATTTTCTAGTTGAATTGTTCACCTATGTTGCATATGAACCATTATTATACATATAAGTTAGGTTTTGGATTTTATATGAATTACTACCTTATGAAAATTGAGATGTGGGGAGCCCCCGTATCAGATTCCGTGTGGGGGCACGATACCCTTGCACCGGCCCTGGATAGAATTAATTTACGCCAGCATAATGCATATTTTTTCTTTGTTTCTTGATGAATAAAAATAATTTTTTTAAATTTCGCATTTGTAAATTTTTCGTTTAAAAATTCATTGGTTGGTGAAAAAATTAAAAACAACGAAATATGGTGGAGTGAATACGACTGATTTAAGAATTCCAATTGAATGAATTGATTGATGTACTATTGTCTTCATGAATTATCTCCCTTGACTTTCGCTCTTTCGAAATCATTTTCTAATTGTGGACAATAGCTTTTCGTTTTTTAAAAGAAAATTTATTGCATAAATTTTAAGTTTATTTAAAATTTTATGGTTCTTTCTTCTCCCTCCCACTTAAATTTCGCATTACTCTAAGGAAGATACATGAAACAAAAGAAAACAAAGAAGTAAGTAACAGTTTTCTTTTTGTTTACGACTTACATAAAAAGACAATATTGTTGTTTTGCTTGTAATTGTAAAAGAAAAAACAATAATATTCCACTATTTATTTTGTCCTTTTTTAAAAATTGATCTCGAATCAGATATTTGCTTTTGAAAAGTGTCGATAATTCTAAAAAGTTTTCATAAATATTTATTTTGTAATAAATCATGTCACAAAAAATTATTAAAGATCTCTAGTTCGATCTAAAAGAAAAATAGTAGCTACCCCAAAGATTATCTAAAAAAAGATAAAAATTGATCATACATGATGAAAAAAAAAATACTTAAAACTTAATAAAAATAAAATCGTTGGGTTATTATTAAAAGGAAACGTCAAAGTACTTTTTGATGTAAAAATTATATTTTTTAATCCTTTTTAGTACCTTCAACATTTTGGGTAATTTTTTTTGTTTTTCTGGGTCTTTTTTCCCGGTAGAAAACACATTGATTTGGAAACTATTGCAAAAATCTGATAATTGTTGGATTTTAATCGAAACCTTCAGGGGTTATTCAAGAATGAACGAAATCATTTTTGAAAGTTTTCTTTTTTTAGAAAATCTTGGTAAAAATATATATATTTTTTTTTTTTTTTTTTTACATCTGTTACCACCAGTTACAGTTATTTAGTTTTTATGGAAAAAAAAAAGAATAAAAGAAAAGGAAAATTATTAAATGTTTGGTTTACTTTAAGTGTAAGTTCTCCGAGAATTTAATTTATCAATTTTTCGGGTTCAAATGTGACTCCCAGTTACAGAAAATCTGCTCTGAATCGTAAAATAAAATATGCAATAAGAATATGTTAAATTAAATACTTTTAATTGCTAGTTATGAATAAAATAAAAAAATATATAGAATATATTAATTAAATTTATATGCTTTATGAAAAAAAATGAATTTTTACAAGAATCGTTTTTCTTTTTAAAAAAATTAAAGTAATTTATGAAGTTGTAAATCATTTCAAATTAAGTAGAGGTCAAGTGATATTGTTATTAAAAAATAAAAAAGTTTACTACAATTCAGTGATCCCAGTATTTTAAAAGGAATTTTGTGTGTGTATTTTTGTAAATACAAACGTCCATACACAACATTATGAAATATAAGAGTAGTAACTATAGTAAATTTAAAATTTATTGTTAATTTTCTAACATTTCCGAAACAAGCATGTTTGCCAAAGTACAATAACATATTAGAACTCTTAAAATATTAAAAATTTTCAAGATTTCTGGTTAATTAAAAGAATCATGTTTTAAAAAAAAAAAGCATTTAATTTTAAAACATATAAACACCCACCTTCATGTTAAAAAATAAGCTAAATATTTTAAGCTAAAAGTAATATTTGTCAAAATTCCGATTAATTAAACTTTAAGTCAGCGAATAAACTTTCAAAAATTTTATTTTTGAATTTTTTTTTAATATAGAGAATTATGTTGGTTTGACAGATTTGTCAATATATATGATTTTATCAATTTTACTAATTATCAGAAAAAAATAATTTTAATCAATTTAAATTCAGTTTGAAATAGTCTTGCTTATTGGAAATATTAAATTTAATCAATTAACTTGGAATTAAAACAAAAATAAAAGATTTTTCATTTTTAGAATTAATTTTAAACTTTAGGTATCACTTTCTTATTTTTTTTTTAGTTTTTTGAGATACCTACTTAAAAGTTACTTTATTTTAAAGAACAATGAAATAAAATATATATTTTTTTTTAGGCTTGAGTTAGATTGTTTTGTTTGCTTTTCTAAACCCCAAAATACATTTTTAGATTATTCATACAGCTGAATAAGACCAGATTTACAGATCTTTCTCTTTTGTGTACATATGTCTTAATAAACAGAAGATCTTTTAAGGATATATATATATATATATATATATATATATATATATATATATATATATAAAACAATTTAATAATACCATAAAAACAAAGAAACAAAATTCTTCAGAGATGTTCACAGAAAAAAAATATTGCTCCAAAATTTCTTAATTTCATCCACAATTTTTTCAGTCATGCTGTTTTGCATCATTTTTGATTGTTTATTTCTACATGACATGAACCATCTTCACAGTTGATTTAAGATGAGAGACTTACAAAAAAACCTTTCGGTAATTCAGAAAACATTACGTAAAGTATATAATTTGTAAAATTCTGGAAGATATTCAGATTTTTATTCCAAAGAAATACCAGTCCCAATTTCTTTTTCTGTACTTATTAAATCTTTCCACATTTTTCAGAAAATATTGAAAAATTGTGAAAATGAAGAGTGGCCATATAATATAAAGAAAGAATGCCATATAAATTTGCTTTAACAGTACTGAGTCATTTGATCTTTCTGGGATACCTAGAGCAGGACCACTCAAAGTGTGGTACATGTACCCAAGCTGGTTATCGAGCCATTGTCTACCAGTACACGGAGAGTTTCCAGGAAACAAAGAATCTGTAATCACATTCCAGGCCACAGGAGACTGCCTGATTAACTTCAAATGGTCATAACTTGACAAATATTTGGAGTTAGAACAAACTACAACCAGTTCTGAAATCCTGAGATTATCTGTTTTTCTTGTTGTTTTTTTTTAATCAGAATCACCCCAGTTAAGGCAGTAATGCCACTAAAACACAAGGGGTTACAGGGTGTGGAATAATTGGCAACAGAAACATTAATGATGAGCAGAAAGAGAAGTTAATCAGGTGGACAGTAGATAGCAATTGACATTGCAGATTAATGTTGGCTGGAAAGCATTAAACCAGAAGTGAATTCCACAAGAGAGAAGTGCGAGCAAAGAAACTGTTAACATAGAATTTATGGCTACATCTAGCCCACTAAACTGTAAATTGATGAGATCTCAATGCCAGTTCATTGCTGCGATTAAATTAAAAAAACTCTAGGTACCATAGCAGAGAACTCATCCAAACAAACAATTACCATGAAAGTATTTATAGAAAAAGTATAGTGAGGCAACCTTATGGCTCATATCATGTCTGCTTGCAAATTCACTGTGATCTGGATAATAAAGGGGCATAATGTTTTCCTAACTAAAGTGTTAAGTCTTTTCACATATATATCTTAAAAAGGTCATGCATTATCATGTTGGAAGATCAGACTTTAATTTGCAAAACTGACTCATTTTATTTAAAATAAATTTTCTTTTCTAGTGACAATCTGAAAACTTAGTGGAAATTATCTATGTAGGAAATGCAAAAATTGACTTTTTGTTAGTAAAAAAAAAAAAGGAAGAGGCTATTTTGTCAGTAAATATTTTTATTATTATGAAGGCAGGTAATATTAAAAATAACAACACACAGATTTAACACAGAAGTTTATTTATTTTCACTATTAACTGTTAAGATAATTTAAAATCTTTTCCACCTTCAATTGTTAAGACACAAGTTAAAATCATTTATTCATTATCAATTATTAAAAGAAATATAGAAGTCTCTGAATATTTTAAGCACTTCAGGCATAACAGTCTCTGCAAATTCAAAATTTGCTGTTGGGCATGGTTTTCTTGCTTATACTCTCACAATCTCAAATATAATATATTCCTTATTTATATTTACCGGTAAAATAGTCTATTAAAAAAAATTTGAATTTCACTTTATATAACTGAGCAAAATATTTAATTGTTACTCATTCTTTAGGTTGCTTGGTTATTTAATATTAAATAAGATTTTTAAGACAAAAATCAGAATGAACATAGGTAGACATATCCAGTTTGCACCTGAAAATTAATGACAGTTCTGTGTAAAATTATTCAAGGTGATTTAACTTGAATAAATACAAAAATTCTTCATTTTTATTTAAATATTTATTTTTCCAATTTTAATATTTAAGTTTATTTAAATTTATTTCTTAAACATTTCAATGGTGTTTTTATTAATCTAATAGCAGTTATAAGCAATAACAAAGTTTTTTAAAAATTATTATTTACAGGTGGTGTAAACATTTTGGTGGGGAGATGAAAAAATCTGGAGCCCAGATTTTTTTCTTTTTGTAATAAAAATCAAACACACAGGTTAAGTGATATTTTTAAATCGTCTTTTTTTCTTCTTTCATATCTATGCTATTGATGTTTTAAAATGTGTAGTGAAATATGCTGGAAATCAATAAAGTTCCAGATAAGTTAATGTAAATTTCTAACTGCAAATTGTATAAGGGCCAATGATCTTTCATAATCTTTCTTTTTCTTTCAGAGATTTCAGATGTGGTTGGAAACAAAGGAGGTCATCTGGTGGCTTTATGTCAGTGTTGCATAGAAAAACCATGATCATCGTTTCAGTGTTGAATATGAAAATTAACATGTAATATTTCTATGATAAAACTGCAGAAAATTTTTTTAAAAGCACTAAAAGATTTCCATATGCAAAATGTCAATATGTCCATTAAAAGGGGTTTCCCTGGAAAGATAAACCTGGAAACACACAGAGAGGAAAATCCCTATATTTGTGAAGAGTGTGGATTAAAATTTTCAGAGAGTTTCCATTTAAAATCTCATATGCAGACACACACTGATGAAAAAACATATTCATGCAAAATATGTGGTTCAGTATGCTCATTCATATCGCATTTAAAAAGGCACATGCGAACACACACTGGTGAGAAGCCATATTCATGTGAACAATGTGGTTCAACATTTTCAAAGTCTTCAAGTTTAAAAACTCACATGCTTATTCACACTGGAGAAAAACCATATTCATGTGAAGTGTGTGGTGCGGCATTTACTGCAGGTTCAACTTTAAAAACTCACATGCGGACACACACTGGTGAAAAACCATATTCCTGTGATGTGTGTGGTTCTGCATTTACAGCAAGATCAACTTTAAAAACTCATAAACGGATACACACTGGAGAAAAACCGTATTCATGTGATGTGTGTGGTTCAGCTTTTACAGCACGTTCAAGTTTAAGAAGTCACATGCGAACCCACACTGGTGAGAAACTATATTCATGTGAAGTATGTGGTTCAGCATTTTCAGTGAGATCACTTTTGACAAGACACATACGAACACATACTGGAGAAAAACCATATTCGTGTGAAGTATGCGGTGCAGCATTTTCACGAAAATCTAATTTAAAAGGGCACATGCAAACACACACTGGTGAGAAACCATATTCATGTGATGTGTGCTGTTCAGTATTTTCACGTAGATCACATTTAAAAAAACACATGCGAACACATACTGGTGATAAACCATATTCCTGTGAAGTGTGTAATTCAGCATTTTCAGATAGTTCAAGGTTAAAAACGCACATACGTACACATACTGGAGAAAAACCATATTCATGTGAAGTGTGTGATTCAGCATTTTCAGACAGCTCAAGATTAAAAACTCATATGCGAACACACACTGGTGAGAAGTCATATTCGTGTGAAGTATGTGGCTCAGCATTTTCAGTGCGATCACTTTTGACAAGACATATGCGTACACACACTGGAGAAAAACCCTATTCTTGTGATGTATGTAATTCAGCATTTTCACGGCGATCACATTTAAAAGGGCACATGCAAACACATACTGGTGAGAAACCATATTCATGTGATGTGTGTTGTTCAGTATTTTCACAGAGTTCAAGTTTAAAAACTCATATGCGGACACACACTGGTGAAAAGCCATATTCATGTGAAGTCTGTGGTTCATCATTTTCACAGAGTTCAATTTTAAAAAATCACATTCGGATACACACTGGGGAGAAACCATATTCATGTAAAGTGTGTGGTTCATCATTTTCACAGACATCACACTTAAAAAGACACATGCAGACACACACTAGTTAAAAATCATATTCTCATCATGTTTGTGTTTCAGCATTTCTTGAATTTACATTTAAAAACTTATGTGAGGATGCACACTGAAGGAAAACTAATCATGTGAAGCATTTTCATGAAAGTCAAATTTAAATTTTCCCTTTCAGAGGGTAGTCATGATTTTGTGAAATATGGGTTCCAGTATTTTTGCATTAATTTATTTAAAAGCTGAGTCTGTTGGACTGGTTTAAAAACACACTCTATTGAGGAAAAGAAAGTCCCATGCAAATGAAAACCCAGATCAAACGTCGGCCAGGAGAGCTTCCAATACTTAGGGACTCTCACACTCCTGAACAAAAAAAAAAAAAAAAAAAAAAAAAATCGCTGAAAACAATCACAGTAATGAAAATTTAGGAATACAAAATTTGAGGATGCAGGTCTGGATCCAGCCTGGAATGTTTTTAATTTGCTCATGGAGTCAGTCTGATTCCAAAATGGTATATGTTGGGCTATTCTTGTGAATCTAATTTTTGAAAATGAAAATATCAAAATCTTTGCAAAAAGATTTAATCATAGTGGTTAATCACAAATTTCAGTGGTACAAAAGATAGGAAGAGAGAATATAATTTTTTTATATATATATTGGCAATGGAAAAATTTACCTTTGATATATCATTGTAAACTACTGTTGACTTAACATTGCTTGCAAACCTGAGTGATATCAAAATCATGTTTAGCCAATAAAAACTGCAATCTTGTGCTTTTGTCTGCTTCATTCAGTCATTACAACGGCCATGTCATATTTTCTTGTATTTCTTTTCCTTTCAATATTTCATTTCCTCACACGAATGGCAAAATATTAATAAAAATCATCACATAATTCCACATTTAATTCATTCAAGTAGTTGCCTATAAAAAGAATTTTCTGAACTTCCATTGTGTCTTTGAAATATTTTAGGCTATTTGTTATATTTCTTTTCCTTTCAATATTTCATTTCTCCACAAGAATGGTGAAAAAGAAAACTTCTGTCATATGCAGTTAATACCGTCAACTTTATTAATAAACATCTGTTTACATATTCAATAACAGTTTTAAGTTCTAAAAAAGTTCTCTATGAGAGGCTTTATCACATAAAATATCAGATCATGACAGAAGTGTGTGCACCAGATTTTCATTGTTAATATAAAATGACCACAACTTGATACTGACTTTTATTTTGTTTTAGCATAAGAGATTTTGTAATATTTTGTTGTATTTCTTTTCCCCACAAGAATAACTTTACTTTTATTGTATGCAGTTAATACTGTCAACTTTATTAATATTTGTTTAGATATTCAATAACTGTTTAAGAAACTCCAAGGAAAGACATAGTGAAAGAAGGCTTTATTACATAAAATTTCAGGTCATTGCCTTGTATTCATTGTTAATATGAAATGACCACAACTTGACAGTTGTTTGTTTTGATATGAATAGGTAAACAAACACAACAGATCTTCAAAAATTTCAATGCAATTTCATTTGTTATCTTCTGACTTCTTAATTTCTATTCTTTTATTGTTCTTTCTTTAATAATGTTTTCATTTTCTTATATGCTTAAACACTCAGTAACCCCTTGCATCTTAGTGGCCCTACTGCCTTCCCTGAGGTGAAATGATTAGAAAAAAAACTTTTTCAGATTCACAATAATGTGAATCTTTGTCAACTGCAACATTCCATTGTTAGCTTCTTTTTTTTTTGCCTTTACATGTAATTTTTTTTTTATTTAAATTTTCCTTCTTTAATCAACTGTCATGTAATAAAAATCATGCATATAGAAAGTCATTATCCATTCAATGATGGACAAAACCCAGTTACTATGAAATTGTTCAAGGATTGCTGTTAAATTGTAAATGCACTGGATAGAGTTCTCTATAAAAATAATTCTAAATTCTCACTTTTTAACATTTTGATGGATTGCACATTTATGGTTATGTTGCATGGTGGAATGAATAATGAGAAATTGGAGAGACAAGTTTAAGTTCAATTTGGGTTCATTACAATCACTTAAGCAGAAATATCCTTGGGAAAGGCACGAATCCATTGCCTTGATTGGCAACCAGACTACTGCAGAAGGAAACAGCAGCCCACTGTGGGAAAACCTGTCTAGCCAGTCATGAATCAAAAGAGACATGATTGCTGAAGCATATATATCAGGCCTGGCACTTAAGTAAAGATGTTTAACTAATTGTTCAATGTTGTATTTCTTACTGAGAATTTACAACAAAAATATTAAATATTATTTCTTTACTAGCTTAAAGGCCAGCCTCGTGGGTGGCATTTAAGCTAGCTGCTCTTGATTGGGCCTTCAGCTTGTTCAGGAGTTTGAGAGTCCCTAAGTATTGGAAGTTCTCCTGGCTGCCGTTTGATCGTGGTTTTTCATTTGCATGGGACTTTCTTTTTACTCTTCAGCTATGTTTTAAAAAACGATGAATAGTGTTGTAACCTAGAAAGGATTACTGAATGAGAAATAACGAAAATGGAGGTTGGAAATGAAATGGTAATCTTTATAACAGCAACAAACTACAATACTCACCAGCAGCATGAAGTAGATAAACCACTGCTAGTGGTGGACTACTTAGGCAGCATATTACCCCCACTTACAATAGTGTCCAACATATTTATGAGGATTGGGGCATAACCATTAGTGTTCATAGGTACAGTATATAACAATTAGAATTGGAATAAAACTTACACATATGATGAAAGTGAATTTATACATGTTTTTGTTGTTGAGAATTTACAACAAAAATATTAAACATTATTTATTAGCTTAAAAGTTACCTTATCAGGTGGCATTTAAGTTAGCTGCTGTGGAGAGCTCTTGATTTTGTCTTTTGCTTGTTCAGGAATTTGAGTCCCTAAGTCTTTGCATATTGTCAGCATTGGAAGCTTTCCTGGCTGCTGTTTGATTTGCACAAGACTTTCTTTTCCACATTGCAGCCTTGGCTCTTTTGATTACAATCTTGTCTTTCTTTTTGCGAGACATACTGCTGCCATATGCAATAGGCTACAATAAACTACAGAAGAATTCAAAATTGATTGCTACATTTAAGTATTGCATTAATACTTAAGCTTACCTTTTAAAAGTTCAACAATAATTCTTCTGTCGCCACTTAATGTAAAGACAATTACTTTCCATACAAACAATTATTTTCATTTCATGGGTAACTTTTGCAATTAATTTCAATTATTCCCAACTTATAAAAATTATCATACAAAAAAAATTGTCACAAAAAATCATGTTAAAAAAAAAAAAAATCCCTGAAAACAATCACAGTAATGAAAATTTAGGAATACAAAATTTGAGGATGCAGGTCTGGATCCAGCCTGGAATGTTTTTAATTTGTCATGGAGTCAGTCTGATTCCAAAATGGTATATGTTGGGCTCTGCTCTCTAGGAGGAAAGTTAAAAAAATGTAACAAACTGACATTCACATTTATTTATCTATGTAGATTAGATTGTTTATTTACAAGAATAATTTATATTTATAATCTTCTAAAAACTAATACAATGCAATAGTTTTCATTTATCAATTTATAAATAAATACAAATATGAAAAGATTTTATTCATGAATTTATAATCATTTACTAAATTATTAAAATATGTGAATGATAATCCTTATTTTCCATTTTAAAAAGTTTGAATCAATTGGCAATTAGCTGATGTTTTGCCAACCATTCCAATTCACAATTTAATATTAGGTTGGTGCAAAAATAATGTCGTTTTTTGATGTTCAACTTATATACATAAAACGACATTATTTTTGCACCAACCTAATAGTTTGTATTAATTTTGTTTTAAATTCTCAAGAACAAAGAAAATGTATAAATTCACTTTCATCATATGTTTAGGTTATTGTGGGCACATTTGCCATATGATAAATATGAAAATATTATAAACTAGTTTTATCAAGAATGAAACTTAGGTTTGTAGAAAAAAATTTTCTATTAGGTTGGTGCAAAAATAATGTCGTTTTTGACATGATCTTGAACGTCAAAAAACGACATTATTTTTGCACCAACCTAATAATTACTGAGGTATTCACTAAGCCTACAGCATGAATAATTTCAACTACTTAAAACTGTCTCATTCTTCATTGCCAGATGCCCCTATGGGTGATAGGGCGTCACACCCACCGCACTAGCAATAGTTATTGGTGTGAATTCAAATTCTAGATAAAATTTTGCATTCACTTTCACACAAATATTGTTGAGGCTATGCATCTATCTCTTCTACCTTCAGCTTTCCACTAAACAGCAATCTAACTTTGTTTGACAACCAATCTAGGAGAAAGAAAACTTCATAACTGGTTGGTAACACCAATTTGTAAAAACCTGAATTCACACCAATAACTTGTATGCTATGTAAACAGCCTTAAAATTATTTAATCTACACAAAATTTCTGGTGCCTAATATAATTTTTTTCATGAAAATAAGGAGAGATTTATTAGTCTCTACCAAAAGTACATTTCTCATTTGGTCAATTCTCTTTTGTTGGTTTGCACTTAACTCTGATGATTTTATAGATTCTACACCATTTCTTGTTATTGTCTTCATTAAGGCAAAAAATACCACTTGTTATTCACGTTTTTTTTCTTTCCTCAGGATGATGACTTCTGTTAACATTCATGCTTTCTCTAAGGTCAGACATGCTTCTAAAACTTTTTTTCATTATTGTCCCAAGGAATATCTTCAAAATCAAAATGTGTTTTCATTTCTCGTAATTATCTCTTGTCATTCTTTCATTAAGGGGAGAATATTACTTGTTATTCACGTTTTTTTTTTCCTCCTCAGGATAATAACTTCTGTTGTCATTTGCACTTTCCATAAGGTCAGGGTTCCAGATATTTTTTTTGTATTGTCTCAAAGGAACATCTTCAAACTCAGAATATGTTTTCAACTTATATTAAAAATGATAACAAAATATTTATTTCAATCCATTCAATATTTAGACTGTGATTTTTGTGCCACAACTATGACTTGGTCACTGCTTTTATGCAAATTTACAGAAGGCAGTTGAGCATTTCAATTTATCATAAGCACAAAACATAATGTATAAATATTATTTGTTAATGGCCCATCCAAGCTTTTTGGGGGGGGGGGGGGTAACCAAATTTGAGACAAAAAAAATGTAATTTTCTTACTTTGTTTTGTAAACATACAAACTGACCTTCACCTGAACTTTCCACCAACAAACCAATGACTAGCACACACCATATTCCAATTCTCACTCTTGTCAGTGTTCACTGAAAGCTGGGAAGGGCACAATGCATAATTGCTGTAACTTAGGGAAGGTTACTGAATAGAATAATCACACGAAGGTTGGTAATGAACGATAATACTTAGAACAAGAACAACACATATAAGATTTGCCAGCGGTGTGTAGAAGTAGTAGTCAGCTGCTAGAAGTGAGTCAAGTGAATTCAACAATGAATCTCCAACTGCAGGCCAACATACAGTATTTATGTGAATGGGAACATACCCATTATTGTCCGTAGGTATGCTACAAAAATAAGACAATGAAAGACAAACGCCATAAATAAGAATGCAAACCATTTCCTATAATTTGATTTTTTAAGCATGGCTGATAATATGGGGCACCCAATGAGGATTGAACTCATTACTTAGTCATAATGGTTCTAGCAAGACAAGCTTGCTAATTATTACACCATGTCATATGTTGGTAGATAGGTGATACTTGGACAATTTCTGGTATGTAAGCTGTTTTCCCTACCAACGCGTTGATCATCTAATCCTGGCGTGGTGGCTCAGTAATGCAAATGGAGGCATCAGAACCGCTCAATGGACATGGCTGTCTCCTCCCAAGAGCAGAGAGAACTCTCTCCAATCCCCAAAATGACTGTTAATATAGTCCAGTCTTATTTCTGGTTTTGTGGCCACTAGATCTGCAAACCTCTTGACTTCCTTGTTACACTTCAGTTAAAGTGGATGCCACTCAGTTACTTTTGAAGTTCTGTCTGCCATCTGCTGGTCCATCAAACAGAAACATTTGAGATCAAGATAAAAACCCACTTCTTCCGTTTCTACGTTGGTGTCAAGAGCATCACAGTTTATTAAGGCAAAATTTGTTCTTACAATTACATCTTGGTTTTTCATAAATAGCAGAAACTTGGGTTTCGTGCAAAATAGAAAAAAAGTCAGTAGATAGATGAAAACAGAACATCCAAAACCAGGGAATCCTGTTGGATCCTGATGCAATATCATGTCTTTTATTTATGCCGTTTATTTTATTTTATTTATGCTGTTTATTCATTTCAGGCGGATTTTGTTGAGAGCCACACATCTAAGCATGAAATTACAAAAGATTTATGGCCACATCATATTGAAACACTGGTTCCCTATACAATCACCAAAGTTAAACAAATTCTTCTCGCATAAATTTAATATATTAATTAGCCCTACATTTTTGTTTTATTGAAATTGTATTGAGCACTCTTTTAAGTTAGCTGTTCTTTTGGTGAATATAATTTTTGCTATAGATTTAATTAATAATTAAATTTAACTCCTGCAAATATCAATTGCAGTCGAGCAGTATACAACAGTGTAGTTTTAATCCCAAACTGTGGGGGTGGAAAACTCAAGTGCTTACACACTCTAGCTATGCCACTGGTTCAACGTGTGGATTAAACCCAACAAAAAGGAAACTAAGAAAAATAATTAAATTTTATGTAAGAAATTCATTCTGAACTAAGAACGACTTCAGGCCTAATTCAATGGAAAAAACACAAAATCAGTAACTGACAGTAAAATAAGACATGAAAAACTGTGCCATCACTCAATTTAATACTGAAGATTTCTATCCATATGTTGGAACAATTATATTGTGTATATTACAAATGAAGATATTGATGTTTAACATTCAATAACCAATGTAACCTCCATTGCTTTCTAGAACATCATTCTATATATCAACAAGTTTACAGATGCCATGTTTGTAAAATTCTTTAGGTTTTACTGTAAAATACAAGACCAATGCACTTGATGTTAACCTTAGGCCATCCAAATGGTTCTACAAAACCTTAAACAAGTTACAATCAGGAGGACGAAGCAATTTCTTCCACAAACTCTTCAGTCAATTGTGCAATGTGAGGATGGGTATTGTTGTGATGGCAGATTACTTCCTTTCTGTTCAATATGGGCGTTTTTGTCCAAAACAGCTTTCAAATGATGATGATGGTGTATTTATTTATTATATTGTTTATTGTAATAGTTGGCCAGACAAGGGCTAATTACCAATCAAGTCAAACTTTATAAAATGGTAAATATTAAGGATTTCCTTATAGTTGATTCACATATTTTAATAATTTAGTAAATGTTTATAAATTTATGAATAAAAAATTATTTTCATATTTATTTCTTTATAAATTGGTAAATGATACGTGTATTAGATTTTAGAATGTAAATAAATTCTCAAGAAGAAAAATGTATGTATTAATTCACTTTCATTAATTGTTAAGGTTTTATTAAAATTCTTATCATTTTTTAAAAATAATAGTGATGTCAATGGATAAAACCTTTTAACACACCCTTATTTTTTAGGGCACAAACATCCATGTTTGCTGAAGTTACTGCAGAAAATTTGAAAAAAAAAGGTATATAATGTCAAGTGTTTGATTTTATAAAAGTTAAATATTTGCATTTAAATGTCAAATTTGCATAATCTTGTTCTTGCAAAAACAAGTATAGAATAAATGTTAAGATAGAAGATAACATTTCAAATTTTTTACATTTTCTTTTTACCATTTGAGTAAAACATTCAAAGGTCCAAAAGTAGGGTCTCTGATATCCTAACATTAAATTTGCCATATGCTTTCTTTTTCATTGAATATAAAAAATAAATATACACAGCAATTCATATTTTGTTGCAATATAAAATCAAATCTTATTCTAACATATATCTGCACACTTAAGAGGAAAGCTGGTACATTTTGCCCAGATATAAACAAGCAGTAGCCATTTGCAAGAAAAGTCCTGAATTTTAAAGTTTTATGTTTTAAATTTAAAATGGTAGTAGTTAAACAGGGTTATGTGTCCATAGTTATGACACCCTTTAAGTAGCTTGCAAAATGGAAACCGATGAAGATTCCGGGGAGGAAGAAGATAGACAATTCAGCATCCCATAGAGGCTGACCATAGCAATCGGGACAAGACAGTCCGAGTGTCAGAGTGGGTGCCCATCAGTAGGGGTTAGCAGCATTCATTTGTCATCTGTGTCATTGTGAAAAAGGCCTTGTAATGTCATCACTCCATAAAATAAATTGGGAACAAAAAGTTGACAAGATTTATTAGTCTGTGAAAAATGGAATATTGGTTCTTTAAATACTATTCCCCAGAAATGCATTATTTCTTACCAAGTTCTTAAATCCTAAAACCTGTCTGATGTCATAATATACAAAGCCATGTCCCGCCTGATTCAGCAGATATATGTTGGCAGCTTTGACAGATTATCAAAACTGATAAGAAATAGCCATATTAGCAGAGAAGTAGCACCTCCAAAATAGTTCCTGGTCACCCAGTATGTCTACCCAAATCTTTGCTGCTTGTGACTATATCAACAGTGCCCTATCTAGAAAGTCTGCATTGTTTGAAACCAAGAAAAGGAAAGTTATTGCCTTCCAGCTGAACTAGTGAGTCTCTGCAACCAAAGACAAAATATGAAAAGTTAAAAACTAAAATCCTCTTGCTGAGAAGTGTGGAACCCTGTTAAAAATAGTAGAAAGAAATTCAATAGATTTAAGTAGTATCACTGAAATTTCAATTCTGTACAAAATCGAATCAGATAAACTTCAAATTCAAATTTCCACATTAACATTTACTGACCAAATATTGACACTGTCTCAAATGCCTTTCAGGCTTTCAAAAAGTAGACAACATTCTTGTTTGCTAAAACAAAATTGAAAGTTCACAGCCAGAAAATGATTAACAATCTTTTCCCTCCTAAAAATAGAAATTAAAAATATATTTATTAACCAATAAAACTTCAGAGTTTAGTAAATCTAATTTTTAACTTCCTGTGATCTGATTTTTTCTTATAAATAGCATAGCGTTAATTAATATTCTTCAGCTCACAGTATAATTTGACCGTGGATAGTAAACAATACTGAATTCTCAAATTTTTGCATATTCAAATATACTTATTGAGCACTAAGTTCCTTTTTGCAAATTACTTCTTGTATTTAATTTTCATAAAATAGCAGTTATTTTATGAAAAATACTTGAGTGAGATATATAAACAAAGCATAATTGTAGCAGCAGTAGTAATATAGTTCTATCTTTCTTCTCAAAACCAATACTGCAGCTTTCATAATCAATATAGGTTTTATGATCAAGATAAGCTTGAAGGGATTCTAATGGAAAGGATTGTGGCATATCATTTGAAAGCATAATTGTAGTAGCAATAATAATAATACAGTTATTATAGGCCAACTGATGGAATTACCTCAGACACACATAGTGAATTTCTGGAGAAGGAATTCATATACACTTTTAACTTAAAAGAAAAAGACTACTTTTATACTCAATAATAAAATTTAAATTTGTACAGCTGTGTTTAAAGTTTATTTCTTTACTTCACTTTTTCCTTTACAAGGCTCAGAAGCAAGAAACCTGCCATGACTATTACTACTGATATTAAAAGCAAACACACAGTCAAAAAGACTTCTTCACTGCTCCACTAAGTAGAGAGAAGAGGCTTTCTATTTTCAATTGTTTTTAGTAAATGCTGTGAAGAAATTTTCCGTGATTTGACATCGACTATGACATTTATCTGCAGAAAGAATGATCTTTTGACCGTTTCCTGCCAGGAAAACTGAAATCAAAGTAATAGAAGCTCAAAAATAGCTTTTGAGTAACTTTTGAAGGTTCACTAGACATTTGTTTTGTTTATTCATTTCACCCCAAGCAAGGCAATAAAGCCACTAGGATTCAAGAGTGTTTGAGAATATGAGTAAAAATTACTATTAAGGAGAGAGAACAATAAAAGAACAAGATTTAAGAAGACAAAAATAATGATTGACATAGCATTTAAATTTTTGAAGGTCAAAGCTGATTGTTGAGCAAGAAGCCGGAAAAGATTTCCACAAATGCGATAGAAGAAACTGTTAGCATAGAACATCTAGCCATTCCAACTGTAAAATGATGAGGCTTAGCCACCTGTTTAGTACTGCACTTAAATTCATAATGTCTAGGTACCATGGAGGAAACTTCATCAGAACAGTTACCATGAAAATGGAAGTATTTATGACTGTGTGGTCATCCCTATGTGACTTGTTACAATTAGTATTGGGAATCAAGAATTGTGTTCCAATAAGTCCAATTTGATTGATATGTGACACTATTAAGGAGGTGTTGGTAAATTGGGAAAAAGGTTTTAAAAATAAACTGGAAAACAAGAAAAGAAATGCTGTTTTTTGATAGACTGAAAGTATACTGATAACAAGACAAGGAAAATGAAAGGAAAGGATATTTGTTTTCTTTTCTCCTCCCACCCTTGGGTTTAGATGCTGACAACAGCTAGTATAGAAGCCCTCTGTTTTGGGTTAAATTAATATTAAATGATGGTATTTTCTTAAGTGTCCAATCGACCCCACACGGAAGAATAGATTATATTTTAACAACCTCCACTGCCAACGAGGAAACATGATAAAATGTCAGTGGGCCACTTGTTGAATGAAGTGGGTTATGAAGTCCATCCATGAAGGCTAACAGCAAGTCTTTAGCCAAAATTTGGTCAGTTGATTTCTTTTTCGTCTGCCTAAATGATAAAATTTATGAAACAAAGAAATTATCTCTTTTGTCACTTGTTGACCAAAGAGCTGGTGAGGGGAAGTGACAGGTGACAAATCCCAGATGCAACTGACCCCACAGGGATGTGATAAGAATTCCCTGCTGATGGAAATTTTGAATGATAATTGAATTCAACAATTCGGGTTAGACCACGCCTAGCCTTTGGGAACAGGTTTGATCAGGAGGCAAAGAGAGAGGTAAAGGTCCAGGTAGAATTTCAAGGAAGGCAGAGGAATTGCCTGCACCCTTTGGGTGGTGATAGTGAGAGGCACCCACATGAAATGGAAGGAGTTGGGCAGATCAATATTCTGCCACTATCACTCTTTGGGGAAGCTATCTCTCCAAATTTGGACAGGCAATCAATTTCCCAACCACCTCATACCCATGCCGGGTTTGCACGAGGGTCAGATAAGTGAGACGAAGGAAAAAGACAGTTCGAGGTGCTACTTGTGAGAGACACGTTGCCAGTTGGTTCAAGACCTGCTTTGCCTAACCCCATGCAGCTTTTGCAGAAAGAACTTAGACTCTGGCCTTGTTCCACACTACCAAATACAACTGAATGGTCAGCCCAAGGAAATCAGACTTCAGCCTTGTACCAGTTTACTGAGTGTGGCTAAACATAGTGTCACGGGGTATTAAGAGGGAAGGTGCTGAAAATCTGCATGTTGTTAATATAGTGTGTAAAATGTTCATTGTATGAACCTTTGATATAAAGTTGTTGTGTTAGACAGCTGTCTCTTACTTTGTTCCTTGTGGCGTCATCTTGCCAAAGCTACTAGATCAGTGACATTGAGTATACGACTCTGCCTTCACCCGCCCTATATAAAATAAACACGTAGGCAAGGTAGGATTGAGGATCAGGGCAACCAAATGCAAGGCTGCCCGTAAGGTTCGACCATGGACTTTCCCGGGGACTGAGGGCTAGATTGTGACATCATAGACAAAGATACATTTTTAAGAATTTTAGAGAATTAAGAAAAACATTGATAATTGCAAAATGATCAGCAGGTAGCATCAAAATGAAGAAAAGATCCTTGAAGATTCTGAATGCAATCTGTGTTCCCGTATCAAGAAAGAATTTATCAAAAAAATCCATCTTTGTAAAATTATGAAATTTTTAGGCAATGTAACCCAATGTTCCAGCCAGATTAAACAAGGGTCCTACCTTTTCCCCTTTCTATGTTGGTGTCCATAGTATCACACCTTATATTTCGATCAAAAGCTCTTAAAGTTTATCTTGATTATATGTACATTGATTTTTGGAGCAGACATTTTGGTTTAGAAAAAAAGGTAATAGGGGAAGAAGTAACAATAGTTTCTTATTATATTTAAGTTTGTCTCTCCCTTAGCATGACTGTTACACCCTGCGAATGTATTGTAAATAATGGACTATTCCATCTTGGTCACATGGAAAAATTGAAAAACAAAGAGATGCTACTTGGTTTCAGTGAGAAAATTAAAGAAAGAAGGAAAGTTCTTTCCTCTTTCATTTTCTTACTGAAATCAAGTAGGATCTCTGATATGTATTTTCCATCTTTCTATGCAATCAAGACGGAATAGTCCATTAATCCCAGAAATGTTTAACATCTGTTTTAGTAAAATTGAAAAAGTTTTGTCAATTTCAAATTTTGTCATTTCTAAGTAAGGGGGTTTCTTCTTAAAATAATGACCAGTTTTCATATTTATGATCGTTCTTGCAATATTTTGTTAAAGTTGTTAAGCTCAAATATTTAATGATGTGATGGGTGAGTTTCTATAGGTATTTTATTGTTGCAGAATTTGCAAGGAACTTATTCAATCATTAACTGAAAAATTAAGATTCATCAGGAAATTCAAAACGGAAAACTAAAACTTTTTTACATTTCTAGTATATTAACATTGTGGAACCAATAAAATTAAATTAAATAAAATTATAGAAGTAAATGTAACATAATGAACATTATTAAGATGTTTTAAATGTGTTCCATTGTAAAATTACAATGTGAACCTGTGCTGCCCTGGACAAAATGCTAAAAAACATATTGCTTTAGACAGCCAGTTTAAACTCGAATTCACAAAACACGGACGAATTCCATTGAAAACGAAAGATTTTATTCTGTGAATCAGGTAAAAAATCTGAAAGAAAAATAAACAAAAAAAAGGTGAGTCCACTGCGACGGAAGAGACAGAAAATAAAAAGAGGAAAGGCAGGTCAGCGTTGAGAGCTAGAAAGAGGCAATTCACAAAGGTAGACATGGTAAAAGAGCAGGACCAAACGTCTGAGCAAATTCAGCATAGAAAAGTCCTATATAACTTCCTAAATATCAATAATTCAGGGCTAGAAAGTACAAGCTGGTTGAATGAGCAACCCAGAAACAAAGAGGCGACAAACTACTTGTCGTGCTACGATCAAACATTTCAATACAAAGGCGATGAAAAGGCTAAAGAAGAATTAAATAAACATACCAAAGTTATATGGAAAGGCGGAGCAGCGAGCAAGGGTGCGTGCATGCACGGACCGAATCAGGAAGAACTCTGAAGATCCCGCCAAAAGGCAAACTCTATTCTCGTGGCTTATCGCGTTGCCGAAAGTAGATAATAACGGTAATGCGTGATAAAAAAGGGAATTAAAGCTATGGAAGTATAGTCTATGCTAGAAAACACAAAGGAAAGAGAAGGGAAAGATAAAAAATAAAAATAAAAAACAGTAACAAGAAAAGACGTCGCAGCGAGACGAGGTAAAAAGGTAAACAAAGAAACGGTGTCCGGTGAATTTGTCCCTGTTGACAGAAGGTCCACGTCACAAACGTGATAGAACCCCTTTGCACAAACCTTCCATTGATCAGCCAATGAACACGCCCACATTGCATTCAGATTTTCAATCAAAAGCTGAGAAATAGCATGCTGCATACTCAGGAGGTAACATGATGAAAGAAAAGAAAATGCCACACTGAGAAATAAGAACGCAGACCTTGTTTCCGATATTATATTCAGCGCTTCACCTGGCTGTCTGGGTAGGTAGGCAAGTAGGTGATACTTGGGACAACTTCTGTTATGTCAGCTCTCCCTCCTACCAATTCCTCACCCATCTACACATCCCAATATGGTGGTTGGCAATATGAAAATGGAAGCTTTGGAACTGCAAAACAAACATGTCCATCTCCTGCCAAGGATGAACCAGCACTCTCACCAATCCTAAGCCTGACCATTAACAGAGACCAGCACCCAGATATAACCTATTTCTAGTTTTGTTGTCACTGGATCTGCAAAAATCCCTCATCCACCTATTTATTCCCATGATCCTTTGGTTAAAGTGGATGCCGCTTAGAAGACCCAACTTCAAAAGGACCCAACTGCTGGTCTATCAAACAGAAACACATAAGATAAAAAAAAAAACTGTCCATAGTAACACACTATTTGTTTTGATCAAAAGCTCTTAAAGTTTATCTTGATTATATCTACATTGATTTTTGTAGCAGACATTTTATGTTAGAAAAAGAGGTAACAGGGGAAGAAGTAACAATAGTTTAATCAGCAGAATTTAAACATTTTAAATGCTATGCCACATCCATTTCCATTAGAAACTCTTAAGGTCTATCTTAGTTATAATATTTACGAGGTCTGATAAAAAAATATTGGGATGGTTACTATGGTAACAGAATTAAAGGACACAGACTGATCTTGAACCCTCGTCCATGCATACACACTGTTATAATGTTCTCGCTCACTTCCATTATTTATAGCTGTGCTTGTAAGGAAAGTGTGTAGTGTGTGGTCAGCTCACTACACCACAGAGGTTCTATCAGTGACCATGGACTGTGTAGCAGTTTTTGGTCAAGACAGACATTTCCCAGATAAAACCACCATATTTGCCAGATCTCATCCTTTGTGACATTTTCCTCTTGAAAAATCTAATCTCACTTGAAAGGAACAAGATTTCAAGGAAATCTAAGAGACTGTGACAAAACAGCTACTTGCTATCAGAAAAAGGGAGTTTCAGAAATGCTTTAATCAGTGGAAATAAAGCTGGATAAAGTGTATGGTTTCAGAAGGGGACTACTTTGAAGGAAATTAAATACTGAATGGATATATGTTGTAGTTTTCTTTTTATAGCACCAGTCCTGATACCTTTTGATCAGACTTTGTATACTGATTACGAGAGCTGTAAGATTTGTTTAGAGAAGAAACGTAATACTAGTTTTGTCAACATTATTAAAAGATTTCAAATGTTTCTTCATGTTTATTTTGAGTACAAGATATAAATTGATTTTCCAGTGTTTAACTTGGTTTTAATATCAATACCAATTTTTGATTTATAATTAGTTTGTTTTTTGTGGCTCATGAAATGGGAGCAGGAGTATTTGTTTAAAGAAGATGAGTATTACAGGAGGTAGTGATAGTAGTTTAATCAGCAAAATTAAAAATATCAACTGATATACTGTAGTGAGCTCTTATGGCTTATCCTGATTATGAGATATCTATATCAATTATGGGAGCAGGAGTATTGGTTTCAAGAAGATAAGTATTACAGGAAAGGGTAATAATAATTTAGTCAGTGTTATGAAAATATATCAAATGATATGCTGCATTTCTTGCCATTTAAAACTCTTATCAGTAGTGGTTTTGAGAAGAAAGGTAGAAAAGGAAGTAATGTTAAATAATTGTTTAGAAGATTTATTTTTAGGGGCAATGGTATCTTTGCTCGGACTTCATGAGGTTGACTTTAGAGGTCAGATGGAAGACAGAACAAGAAAGTCAATTTTGATTGGCTGAGCTAGCATGGAAAAGGAGATAGGAAAAAGATTTTCAGTGAGTCAGGTCTTAACGGTCAAACAATGTAGACATCTTTTCTTTTGTGTCTGAAATTGTTCCCCAGTGGATGGAGAGTGACCCCACTGGAAAGTTAGAAAATGTACATGTCAAAAAGATTAATAAAATTAGATAAGTTAAAATTATTTGTTTTTGAGTCTTTTATATCTGGAGCCACCAAGGGAGAGAGAAGATATACATGTATTAAATTGGCACATTGACAAAGACCTCCCAGCATGAGAGAGAAGATATAGAACAGTAACTAGTGTCAGTATCATTAGGTTATTTCAAATGATATGCTATATACATTTTAGAAGTTTTTAAGGTTTATTTCAGCAATCATTGCTTAAAGTGAATTTGACTCTAATATCAGTGTACAAAGATAAACATCAACATTTTATTTTTTTCATTGCCGAAGCAAAACAAGTAATATTTTAATTGTCATTTACATTTTTCAACCGTGTAGATGAGGTCAGCAATTGCATTCAATGAGACATCAAAATGAAACTTTTCTATTTTCAGTCTATAAAGATATACCATTTTAAATTTATATTCTCTCTTATCTTTTCCACACACCATTGTATTTTTAAACTGGTATAAATACTGAAGTAATAGACACATGTCAAAAAACTATTGAACTATTTTTGAAATTAAGCAATGTGAAGACTCTAAATGACTCGCTTTTTTGGCAAACTTTGACCTTCATGACACCAAAAAACACAAAAACAACCGAGTCTCAAAAGGATAGTTTTTCCATTGAAACCGCTTTCATTTTTAACTACCTTCACTCTTTGGCAATGTTTATTGTTTTAAAAAGTGATGATTAGTATCTTAATAAAACTCAAACATATGAAAGTGAATTTATACATTTTATTTGATCTTGAGAATTTACAGCAAAAATATTAAACAGTATTTATTTGACTGTTTAGTAACAAGAATAATTTTATATTTACAAGTCCGAAGAGTGAAGGTAGTTAAAATAAAACATTCTAACAAATAATACTATTGTATTTAAATTAATGCAATACAATATTTAGTATTTATGAACTCATAAAAAAGAAATATAAAAACAATTTATTCTTCATTAATTCATAAACATTTACTTATGAAAATATGTGAACCGACTATAAGGAAATCCTTATTATTTACCATTTTATAAAGTTTGAATCAATTGGCAATTACCCAATGTTTTTTTCCAACCATTCCAATAAACAATCGAATAAATAGTGTTTATTATTTTTGTTGTAAATTCTCAAAGAAGAAAATGTATAAATTCACTTTTATATGTTTAGGTTTTATTACAATTCTAATCATCACTTTTTAAAACAATAAATATTGTCAAGGAGTGAAGGTAATTAAAATAATAGGGATGTTAATGAAAAAAAACATTTTTTTGACACTTCATTTTTTGCAGGCACAAAAGTTTACCCGTCTTTTTTACAATATATCTGCATATTACATTTTAGATGTGAATTCCTGCAAAATTTGGAGAAACATACAACACACAAACAAGTATTGCTTCCATCCAGTGTGCTTTGAGTAGTTAATTTTGACCGCACAGAAAATATTGAATAAGACATATCATAGATTATGGCTTCTCTCTAGTATGTGTTTGCATGTGTCTTTTTAAAACAGCCTGAGTTGTGAATGCCATGTCGCATAATTCACATGAATATGGTTTTTCTCCAGTATGTGTCCGCACATGTATTTTTAAAGTTGAACTCTGTGAAAATGCTGATCCACATACATCACACAAATATGGCTTCTCTCCCGTATGCGTTCGTATGTGGCGTTTTAATTTTGAACTCTCTGGAAATGTAGCACCACACACTTCACATGAGAATGGTTTCTCCCCAGTGTGTGTTTTCATGTGTCTTTTTAAATGTGTTTTTCGAGAAAATGCTGAATCACACACTTCACATGAATATGGTTTCTCATCAGTGTGTTTTTGCTTGTGTTTTTTTCTCCATGAAAATGCTGACTGAAACCCTGTACCTGAAAATGGTTTCTCTCCAGAGTGTGTTTGCATGTGTCTTTTTAAATTTGATCTCCGTGAAAATGCTGAACTACACATTTCACATGGATATGGTCTCTCACCAGTGTGTGTTTGCATGTGTTTTTGTAAACTTGAACTCTGTGAAAATGCAGAACCACACACTTCACATGAATATGGTTTTTCACCAGTGTGTGTTCGCATATGACGTTTTAAATATGATTTCTGTGAAAATGCTGAACCACACACTTCACATGAATATGGTTTTTCACCAGTGTGGATTTGCATGTGTTTTTGTAAACTTGAACTCTGTGAAAATGTGGAACCACACATTTCACATGAATATGGTTTCTCACCAGTGTGTGTTCGAATATGACGTTTTAAATATGATCTCCGTGAAAATGCCAAATTACACACTTCACAGGAATATGGTTTTTCACCTGTATGTATTTGAATATGTCTTTTTAAGTCAGATTTCAGTGAAAATGCTGAATCACACACTTCACATGAATATGGTTTTTCCCCAGTGTGTGTTCGCATGTGTCTTTTTAAATCTGATTTTAGTGAACATCCTGAACCACATACTTCACATGAATATGGTTTCTCCCCAGTGTGTTTCCGCATATGAATATTTAGATTTGATTTACGTGAAAATGCTGATCCACACAAATCACATGAAAATGGTTTGTTCCCAGTGTGTATTTGCATATGTGATTTTAATTGTGATCTCTCTGAAAATACTGAGCCATGTGCTTCAAATAAATATGAGTTCTGCTTAGTATGCATTTTTATACCTGTTTTGAAACTTTAACTGTGTAAATGCTGAATTGTGCATTTCACATGAATAGGTTTACTCACCAGTCTCTTTAAATTTCTACCTTGTGAAAAGGCTGAAATACGCGTGTCACATGAAAAAAACTTTTCTAACTGATTTGGTTGTGACTTTTTCTCCATGAATACTATAAATATTCTAATCAACACTTTATGAATATATTTCACTTAACTATGTATTTCCATATTTATCTTCAAATAAGAACTCCTGTTATTAGACCTATTGAATCTCTGCCCAAGAATCTAACTTATTTTTCGTGTCTTTTTATAAATGGATATTTATTTTGACTTGTTTAACCTATATATAATCACATTTCAAAAAATGTTTTTGCTATGGGTTTTTGTCAGCTTTTTACTTCATAAACTGAAAATTCAAAAAAATGTTATCTTGATTGCTTATTTTTATATTCACCATTGATGCTCACAGATGGTCCATATAAAATTGACATATGGTCATAAGAGGAGTTCATTTGTTTCCCATCACATTTCAAATCTCTGAAAGCAGAAAAAAGATCACATGCTCATTATTTATAATCAGAATTTTATTTCAATGCAATCTAACATATTTTGTTACATGTTTTAAGTCACATGTAATAACATCATAAAGAAAATAAATCACAGCTTTATATATATATATATATATATATATATATATATATATATATATAATATATATATATATATATATATATATATGAAAAATTTCTCAGAGTTAACCTGTAGAAAAAGACAATATGTATAAAGGTAAAAGACAATAGGAAAACTGTATTAATAGCCAAAATGTTTCATCCAATGTAAACTTTTCAAGGCAAAAACGAAACGAATTTATTTAAAAAAAGTAACTATTAACAAGAAACAAAACGTCCTTGGCAACTAGAAGAAATTTAGAAAATGCTATTGTATTCATATTGTCAACTGAAAATTGTAGAAATATTGTTTTATTATTGTGTTGACAGATTCAAACATTTTCTTTTGATTTCTTGATACGGTTGTGTATGTTGGCTTGGGAGAGTAGTAGTAGGAAAGGTGATATTGGGAAAAAGCCTGGGCATAGATTAATATTTAGATAATATTCAATGGCAGCACTCTCAAGGATTTTTCTTGAGCGAGTTATTTTCTTTTTTTATGAGCACAGAATTTTTAAAATCAAAATTATGGTTGAATTTATTTCTATGTATGACTAGTGCATTAGTTAAGTTATTTTTTGTGAGGTCTCTTTTGTGCTCATAGATGCATTTTTTTAAATTTCTGCTTGTTTCTCCAATATATTGGGAGGAACAGTTTTGGCAATTTATTTTATAAATGCCTGCTTCAGAAATATTACTGCTATTAGTGTTTGAAGATCTGAGTATATCCATAATGGTTTTGGAAGTGCTTGTGATTATTTTAAGATTATTTAGGGTTAGGTTGTTTTGGATAGTGAACGTGAGGGAGTTAGTTGGTAGTATTATGCATCTGTTTATGTCATTTATTATTATGGATTATGTTGTTATTTTTGTTTCAGTTGTATATTTTGTATACCTTTCTTCTTGCATTGTGGATGAAATGATATGGGTATTGTAGGTTTTTGAATATGTTTTCTATGTATGTTTCTTCTTTAGGTAAATATTGGGGGCTTCAGATTCTTAATGTTCTCAGATAGAAACCTATAATAATTCCAGATTTAATTTTAGAAGACTGGTTTGAGTAGAAACAACTGATCAGGTCATTTTTGTTTGTAGCTTTTTTGTAAACGTCAAAATTGAGTTATTTCATAATCCTCAACTGACCCTACTATACTGTGCAGCTAACAAAATAAAAAACAAATAATGCAGATGCACAAAATTAAAAATATAAAAATGGTGACAATTTACCCATTGAACCTTGTATACACAAATTTAGTAAAAATTTATAAGTAATTTCAGCAATCTTGAACCATCATGCCTTCATAAGAAAAAAAAAAGTGTGAATAGATGGTTTTTCCATTGACACTGCTATTATCTTAACTACCTTCTCTCTTTAGCAATGTTTATTGTTTCAAAAAACAATGATTAAAATTTTGATAAAACTTAAACATTAGGTTTAAACAAATCTTTTGAAAGGACTTCAAGAAGCAGACATATAATAAAAAAAGGTTAGGAAAATTCAGGCCTTTGTTGAGTTCAAGTGTGTGTATATTTGTTGAATAAACAAAGGATAAAGCAAGAGATTGTTTGGTCGAGAGGAGTTCCTCCCCATGATATGAAGATGCTATAAATTAATTTATCAGAAGGGGAAAAAAAAAAAAAAGAAACATTAATGAGTCAGAAACATAGAGAAAGGTGTTCTAGGATTAATTAATAGGAGGAATCAATTTATAATGGCAAACTGAACACCAAACCTATTAAAATTTAGAAAATTTAAAAGAAAAAAATTGTTATATTGCTTAAATGGCAAGAATATGAAATTATGGTTAATTCTTAGACAGGTGTATTTCTGTAGAAACACTATGCAATCAAGTGGTCATGCCAAAGTTCCAGTGAAGACAGTTTGGACACACAACTCCTCTCTCCGTGTTTTATAGCAAATCAGAATGTGCTCCTTCACCTTGGTTAGATGCTAGCCTATTTGTAATAAAACAGGTTATCTCAACTAAAGATGCTAACATGAGACTAATGAATAAAACAACACTTTCAAATTTAACACATTGACTGTTAGAGGTTAATCATGAAGCCAAATTCTGTTGGTTCCAATCTGAAAATAATGACTGCAAAACATTTCCCCTTCCCAAAGTTATAGACAAAACATACAGATGCATGCTTGGATTTCTTCCTAGCCAATAAGATAAACCACTTCTCAATTTTTTTTTTTTGATTAGTAGCATATCATCCTCTATGGGTTATTTAATGCCGGAATATAAATATTTTTAACATACTTTCATGGCTTCAACTACAGATAAATAAATATATTATTGGTCATTTTACTATGAAATCTATTGCCATTAATTTTTTTTTTATATAATAATGTATTGCTAGTATTTCACTATTTGCCCATAGCTGGGACCCTAACAGATGCTACTACCCAAGTCAGAGTGGACCTGGGAACAACAGCAGTTAAGAGGTTGTTCCATGCTCCTCAAAACTTCCCAATAAGAGGCCTTCCTGCCAGATGTATCAGGTCATCCCATAAGTTCTGTCCGAATTTTGAATAAAGAAAACAAGTGACCAAATGTTATATTTAATTACAGATTCAATCAACAATGTATTTTCCCTGATTATCTATGACTTCCTTCCATCTATTAACAAGCTTACTAATTCCATTACTGTAAAATTCTTTTGGCTTTGATTCGAAGAACTCACAAATGTCAGTTTTAACCTCTTCCTGTGTTACAAAAGCTGTTTCTTCCAAATGATTCTGTAAGCTACGAAACAAATGGTAGTCTGAAGGAGCAAGATCGGGAAAATAAGGTGGATGAGGAATTTTCTTCGATCTTTTGTGACGTGATTCTTGCTGTGTGTGGTCATGCATCGTCTTGATGAAACATCACCCGCTTTCGATTCACTAGAGCAGGTCTTTTTTTCCTCAAACCTTGGTTCAAACGCTCTAATTGCTGACAGTATATTTGAGCATTAATTGTTGCATTAGGTGGTAAGAATTCAAAGTGGATTATTCCTTGGCAATCCCACCAGATAGAAAGAAGAACGCTTTGCCCATGAAGTTCCCTTCTCAGCTGTCCTTCCCCTTTACCAAGCCACTGTCTACGACGCTTAACATTTCGATAAAAGATCCATTTTTCGTTGCCAGTCACAAGTCTATCCAAAAAAGGTGAAACAAGTTGGCGAGAATGGAGAGAAGAGCAGATGTCAACTCGGGATTTGAGGTTGTTTTCAGACAATTCATGAGGCACCCATTTTCCAAATTTAGGAACTTTTGCAAGTTGTTGAAGATGACGATGAACAGTTGTATGGTTTGAACTGAGGACTACTGCCAATTCCTCAACTGATAAAGCAGGATTTTCTTCAAGGGCTGCTTCAAGAAGCTTTTCATCAAACTCAACTGGACATCCGGTTCAATCTTCATCTCCACCTCTGAATTTTGCAAACCATCTTCTGCAAGTTCTTTCATTCACACATTCCTCTCCATAAACTGAGTGAATGTTTCTAGCCGCTTCGGCTGCTGAGTTTCCTTTCTTGAACTCATAAAGCATTATGTGCCTCAAATGATTCTTGGGTACTTCCATGTTAGCAGGGTTTTAATCAAACAAAATTTAATTTTATTGTTCTCTGAAATAAAATTTGATCAGTTTAAATGCATCTAAACATAAAAATAACGTTCAGCTCCATTAGACATTATAAAATACTCTTTAAATTTCGTTCATTTTAACAAAAGGTTCAAATTTGGACGGAACTTATGGGATGACCTAATAGTTTATCGTCATACCCAGTTCAACTTCTCAGTCTCATCCCACTTAGTTCTATTCGTGTCTTGAAGTTAGAATGTTGTGATCACGTGTATATATCACCATCCTTAGTGAACCATGTTGCCTTATTACTGCTACTTTACCTACTTTTTGTCTTGCATATATTGTTTGCACAATATTATTTTTGTCCTGTTCTTGTGTTATTGCAAACCCTCTCAGTTCTGTTTGTTGGACATTTCTTCCAATTACTCTACATGTTACATGTCCAGTATGCTTCAACTTTCAAATACCAATCTTTTAATAGCCATTAAATTTAATATTTCCAATAAGCAAAATTAATTTGATTGGAAGGAGATTTTGTTTTGGAATTTCTAAAGTAGCCAATTTTGGAGCTGTTTTAGCCATCTGTTATCATGATATAATTCTCTTTATTAAAAAATCTTTTAAAAATAAAATATACCTTTCTGAAACATTATTTGAGGAATATTAGCTTATTTAAAGTTTAACAAAGCTGATTTGAAACAAATATTACTTACTTTAAGTTTAAAATATTGCAGAAATGCATTTTATAACACAGCAGTAGCTGTTTATTTAAGGTGTTGACAGCTTGACTGACAGATGGAAATTTATCTGATTTTCTTCTACGGGGACTATATCTATAAAAATTACCTGAGGAATATAGTGTGAGCATCTTTTTTATATAGTTTTTAACTACCAAGTAATCTTAAAAATTTATGAAAATATTCTCCATAACCTAATAATTTATTGAATTTTAGGTACTTTAGCTTTAAATTTCCTATAGTTATCGCTCTTATTTTCTAATAATTTCATGTATGGATATCCGTATTTACAAAATTCAGCATACAAAAATTATCAAAATTCTTTTCAAAATATTGGTGTTCAATAAATTGTACTAAGCTTTTCCATTTATGATTAATATAGTTTTTACTTAATAACAATATTACCTAATCAGGAAAATTTAAGACAGAATTTTAATATTTAAAAATTTGTAAATTGTTATAATTAAAATTTTAAAAAATTAAAAATCTTGTAAAAATTCATTGTTTATCAAATATTTTCTTAAGACTATAGTGCCTGTAATATATCTTATTCATAAAAGTAATTAAAAGCTTTTCTAATTAAATAATGTCTTAGTTTTATTGCATTTTTTATTTTTATGATTCAGTGCAGATTTTCAGTAAGTTGGTGGTCCTGTTTTACAAAAAGTAATTGACGAATTAAATTCTCAAAAAGAGTTCTGCTTTTGACTAATATAAAGATTAAGTGAGTTAAAATTTATCAAAATAAGTATGTGTGTATGGCGGTAGGGGGTAACAGATGTAAATATATATATATATATATATATATATATATATATATATATATATATATTACCAAGATTTTCTAAAAAACGAAACAAAAACATTTACAAATGAATTAAATTATTTTAGAAATAAGTCCTGAAAGTTCCACTAAAATCCAACAATTATTTGATTTTTGCATGAATTTCCAAATCAATGTATTTTTCGGCATGAAAAAGATGCTAAAATTCCCTCGCCTGATAAAGAAACAATATTTTTTAACCAAAATTTAGAACATTCTAAAACGGATTAAAAAATATAATTTAATAATCAAAAAATCCTTTGGTCTTAATAAAGATTTTGATGATAAAACATTTTTATTAAGTTTGGGGCATTTTTTTATGCTATTTTTTTTTTTAGCAAATTACTGGTGGTACCTATGGTTAAAGATAATTTAATTTTTAAACATAAATACAAATTTCTTTATTATTGCACTATTGGTGTTCCTTATTTCTTTATTTTAAAAAATATTTCATGCACTTTTGAAGAATAGTAGAAAACTACAATTTTTTTTTTTTACCTATATGATGAAAAAGGCCCAAACTTAATAAAAACAGTTTTATCACGAAAAATTTGTTATTAATAAGAGGAGAGACCAAAGTATTTTGTAATTACTTTTTTTTTTATTCCTTTTTAGCATGTTTGAAATTTTTGTTGAAAAATTTATGTTTTTTAGGTCAGAGGTCAACGTAATATTTAGCTTTAGGTTCTCTTTTAGCACCTTTTTCAGTTGAAAACACATTAATGTGGAAATTCTTGCAAAAATCAAATAATTGTCAGATTTTAATAAAACTTTCAGAACTTATTAAAAAATGAATGAATTTATTTAAGAAATTTTTTTTTTCAGAAATTCATGAAAAAATTTCTTTTTTACATCCGTTACCCCCACCCTTACTTAATTTTATTAAAACTTGATAACTTGAAACTGAGTGTCTCTGTAATTTTTTTAATTAAATGCAGAAAACATTGAAGAATATAAATTATTGATTTTTTTTTGTAAAGAATTATATGAATATACCCAAACTTTAGCTCTGAATTGTAAAATACAAAACTCAATAAAACTAAGACATTATTTAAAAAAAAAAGAAGCTTTTAATGGGTTTTATGAATAATATTTATTAAGGATATTTTTGTCTGAAGCCAAAATTTTTTTTTGGTGAAAAATGAATTTTTACAAGAATTATTTTTTTTTATTCAATTTTCAATGAAAAATGTGAAAAACTTGTTTTAAATTAAGTTTGAAATTGAGTGACTCTGGAAATGCTCTTATTAAAAAGGTTCATTTTTACAGATCATAGATTGAAAGCTTACTACAATCTGTTACATGAATCTATTTTTAAAGTCATCTCTGACAAATCTATGGAATCACCTTTCTCAAAAAAAATGACATGTGCTAGAGTTATTTCCCTTGATTGTGAGGAATCATTCCTCATTATTGGCATTGCTTTCGTACTGTTAGCATGTGTCAAATTAGAAAATTTGACACATGCTAACAGTACGAAAGCAAATGACCATTAACATCGCATTTTTGAAAATTTTGAAAGTAAATTTTTTTTTTATTTAACTCTATGTTCACTTAAAATTAGCACAAATTTTGTCACTTCTGTCCTACCACATGATAAATTCCCCTGATGTAAGTTGTCGATACATTGACGTATGTCACTTCACACCTCCCAAAACCAGTCACCACAGTTTTTCTAAGTAATGTTTCTTTCAAATTACATTAAGTATACTTTAAATTTTCTAATTTTCCTAAAATAACTTTTGAAAAAGTATAATTGAATTTCACAAGATTTTTAAATGGAGAATTTCACTTTTGTTTACAAAACTGTCAACAATGGCTGACATGACTGATTTTATGTAAATTTTGATGACACAAAAAAAAAACAAGATTTTTAGCTAAAATTTCAGACGTGCTAGAAAAGATTAAAAAAATTTAAAAATGCTTTTGTCTTTTCTCTTAATAATGACAAACATTTAGACAATAAAAATTTTTTTAATCAAGTTTGGGGCTTTTTTTCATCAGGGTATGCTCTTTTTTAGCGATTTTTTGGACATACCAAAATTAAGTGTAAAAATAAATGTTATCTTGATTATTTTTTAAGTAAAAGGTGAGTATTATTTTTACAAAATCTGGTTGAATTTAATAATTTACTGTGTTAAATTACTTTAGGATAAATATTGGATTTCTAAATTTGGTGTTTAAATTTTTCGTCTATAATGAAGGTTCGATGCCTAAAAACATTTGTTTTTTCATACAGCTTTAACTTAAAAAACATTTAAATTATTTAAAATGCGTTTTTCAATTATTTTTTTAAGAACGCACGTGAAAGTCATGCATTTGAAATAAAAACGAAAAACATCGTTCGAAATGCAATTTATTCGATTTGAATTATTATTAAAGTAAAAAAATTAAATTTAATTCAACATTAATGAAAAATGTCAGAATTTGAAAAATAAAAAAATAGTTTCATTTTCAAATTCTAATCTTGCACGTCACGCTTTGCCTTGGTTTCCCCAGACAGGAGTTTTTTTGTTTTTTTTCTCAAAGAAACCCGACTTTTTGTTTGGATCCTCAAAAAATTTCGACATTTTCTCAAATAAAAGACGAAAAATTATCTTTATTGACGATAGCATTATTCCGGATAGTTGGCTTTTCAAATCTAACCAAAGTAAAGATCAGTTTTCTTAATATGAGTCTCATCATTCAAGATATTTAGAGATAAATCAAAATTCGGTACGTAAGATTGTTTGAAATGCTAAAAAATGGACTATAAATAAATCTGTATTCTTTCCTCTTTTAATGGAAAATTTTAAGGAAAAAATTGGATGTTTTTAACAGAGTATCGAGTATTTTTCGATGTTTTCATGTCAAACCATAAATGAATCAAGTTGTCATTATTTTTTTCTTTTTTAAGAATACTAGTTTAAAATTGCTTTAACTTCTTTTTATAATCAAAACTTATTCAAGAGTTTTCACACATTTTTACATGCTATTTAGAAAGAATGGAAATGTTAGAAATTTAAAAAAAATTATTTTCATATCATAAATAAATGCTATAAAAAAAAAACGGTTTCGATAATAAAATGAATGTAATGAAGGTAATTTTCCAATAAGAAATCGCCTAATTTCTGATAAATTCTTTTTTTATACAGAGAAAATATTAAATCTTTGAGTTTTTGTCATTCTTTAGGTCGGAGAATCGACACTATTCACTTTTTTAGTTTTTATTTACAAAAAAAAAATGTGTTCTTCTTTCGGTAAATTCGTAAATAAAGAAAAAAAAGTTACTTACTTCTTTTAGTTTTCTTTCATTTGATTTGTTTTCCTTACGGCAACGAAACATTAGAAGAAAAAAAAGGGGGGAGGTGAAAGTAAAAATTTAAAAATGAATAAATTTTGTGTTGAATTTTGAATCTTCTTTAAAATATTATAAACTTGAAATATAACATTCAATTAAAGAGTGGCAGTCAAGGGAGATAATTAACGTAAACACTGAAAGCTCATGTCCCAGAAAATTTAAAAAAGACAAATTCAGTGGAATCCTAAAATTCTACGTATCTGTTATAACGAACCATGCATTAAGATAACATTCTTGTTTATTTTACAAGCTAGATGCTTTGTTGACCGCATATCATCACAGTGTTTCATTTTATGTTAAGTCCGTGTAAAAAAAAAAAAAAATTTAAAAATATGAAATATGAAAGATAGACACAAATAAAGGAAATTTAACTCTGAGGAGTAATGGATAGCGGCTCGGAGAGGCGAGTTCGAACATTACATTCACTAATGTACTAACACCCTTGGGTTCTATAGTCCTTGGATGGCAACTGGTCTACCACAGAAAGAAATGGCAACCTACTGGCAAATTGCTACAAAGAAAATCTGCCTTGTCAGTCATGTATCAAAAGATAAATGATTGCCTACGCGTGTATCACGCCTGGCACAACTGACTGACTAAATTTTTATTCGATTACCAAAATTTAGAAACTTATTTTGCTATTTCATGGTGAAAATTGAGTTTCTTCAATAGTTTTTTTTTTTTTTTTAACTTAGTCAATTTATAAATCTGTCGTTGAAGAAGTTTATCAGTTTTTATTCATTTTAGAAATTGTATAACATATATTTTTAAAATACGTTTTGTCTTTGCTGATAATGCACTTGAAGTATTCATATTTTAGTAAACATGGATAAACATGCCCACAATAAAACTTTCACTTTTCAGCAATGTTTATTGTTTTAAAAAGCAATGATTAGAATTGGAATAGAATCTAAACATGATGTGTAGAATTAGATTTCTAAATTCTCTGTTTTTAAACCTGTTAAAAGAGGATCAAAGCTAAGTATTCTCAGTTTGTGCTGAACTCATTAAAATCGACTCCAGAGTTCAGTACGAAACAATGCTTTCTGATTGGTCCATAAATAATGTCATGTTTCTGCCTATGTCTGCACGGATGACCTGTTCAGAGTTCAAGAGCCTCCCACAAAATCAAGAAAATTCATAAATTTAAAACTTCAACACAACTTAGTAAGTCCTTAAAATAATCAAATTGTCACACAAATCCATGAAACCCAACTTCCTCACTGAAAGTTAATTTTTATTAACATCAACCAGGCTTGTGGAATTCAATTTCTTTTCAACATCAACTCATTTAGTGACGAATTCAACCAATACAAGATTCATAAACCAACTCACTCAATATCTTAACAACATAAAGGAAATTGTAATTATGTCAGACAAAGGGAGACAACTCTACAGTAAGTGAAGCAATCAGTTTCACCATCAACATAAACTGTTTAATTCCTTACCAGATCTATAGCATAACACCTTTTATATTACCCTTTATCACACAACCAAGAACTCTAAAGTGTTTAAACAACTTTATTATATTGTGTGTACTTGTTATATAAAAGAATTTTTGTTAAAACAAATATCTATCTATTTGATGATTTCTCTTGTTGTTGTCTTTGTTGCATTTGATTTTAGTAAAAGTAGTAGAGGGTCAGTTTGATTTGTATTTGTCACCAATACAGACTGGCTACTACAGATCTAAGTGAATTTATAAACTTTTTTAAAAAATTATAACCATTAAAACAAGTACCTTTTTTTTATTGAAGAGCAAGAAAAATATTATTATTGTCATTAAAAACAGGTATTTTTTAATTATAGCCAACAAAACATTTTTAATACAGCCATTAAAACAAGTATTTTTTTTTTTATTGAAGAGCAAGAAAAAATATTAGAAACAGACATTTTGAAATGAAAAGAAAACAAAAACCTGATTGGTTTTAATTACTCACTTCAAAACTTGATCACTAACTTAAAACAGATGTACACAGTGACTGGAAAGGAAAATATTAACAAAGATATACACATTTAAATATTAATATACTTGCACCTACCAATCTACGGTGTGTGTGACACTAATCTTATTAAGCTCAGTCTGTGTTGAGCAACCAAAAGGAAAATAGAAAGTTAGGTTCATTTGTTTTCTATGGCTTATCAACCGTTTGTAAGTTATTTAAAGGCAGAAAATATTTATAGATTTAAGAATTTTTTGGTGGGGATGTTAAGATAGAAGTCATGACCCAAATGCAAAATAAATAACACACATGTCCAAGAAGAGAATTAATAATATTTGCAATAGAAAGAGAGGTAAAAATTAAATGGTATCAGGTAAGTAAGCAAACAATATAAGTAAAGCAAATTCACAGGTAAGAAAGTAAAAAGGTTTATGAACCATGAATTAGCATCTATGCAAAAAAGCTAGGTCAGTGAACCCAATGATCTTCCACATAGAGAAGGTAGACCTGGACTGAGGTTATTTATGTTAGCCTCCCCACAAGGCAGGATGTGACACTAGGACATTTTTTATGTGGGGCAATTCTAGGCATGTAGGCTCAGGCAAAAATTCCCCATAGACCCCACATACACGGGGTCGGGTTTGCCTACCTCCTGAGACGTGGCTCTGCCCTTCAGCATAACCTCATCTGGGTTCCTCTCTCCCCAAAGGCAAAGAGTTCGACAAGCCAGCCATGAGCCTGGCAGTGAACAGCCTGACTCAGCAGATCAGGACTGGGTCAAGTTGTAAATTGACCTATTTTATTGACCAAGAAAAGTATCCCAGCATGCATTTTATGGATTTTTGCCTATAAAAGGGGAAAACTTTTCTTAGTCAATATCAACAGGGGATAATAATGATTTAGTGATACAAGTCTTACTAATTAACCCATAGCTGGATGGAGAAGAGGTGGATTCATACTTTTCCCAAGGGTATATGCTGTAGGCTTGAATGTGAATGGTGTGATGGATAACAGCTCAGAATTAGAATGTGGAGGGCCAAGTTAGAGTTTCAGTTTTCATTACATTCACTTATGTGTAAGTACTCTTCAGAAATCTAATAATCCATCTTCTCCCCCAACTATGGGATAAATAGCAGGACAGACAGGGTTCTATAGCCTTGGTTGGTAACCACTCTATTGCAGAAAGTAACAGCAGCCTACTGCAGGAATTCTTCAGCCAAGTCAATCAGGAATCAAAAAGTGACATCATCACCCAAGTGTGCATCATAAGGAAGGAAACCTAAGGTGTGTATGTGTGTGTGTGTATGTATATATATATATATATATATATATATATATATATATATATCATACAACTAGTGCTGGGATTCAGCAGGTTTGCGTGAACTTGTTTTGGGAATTATATGAGCTCAGCGAACTCGTTGCTAGCTGCAATCTGAACAAACTGCTAATTTTAAATTGTCTACAAATTTTAGTCGCATAATCTGTTGGGCTGGTGGGAAGCATGGTGGAGTAATGGATAGCAGCTTGGATTGAGGAATCAGAGAGCCGAGTTTGAATTCCAGTCAGATCCATTACATTCACTTATGTGCTAATACTCTTGCGAAAGGTACGAATCCTCTTATTCTCCTCCTCAGCTATGGGTAAATAGAAGGACAGACAGGGTTCTATAGCCTTGGATGGCAACTGGTCTACCGCATAAAGTAATGGCAACCCATTGCGGGAAAAATGTGCCTCATCAGTTATGTATCGAAAGATACATGATCGCCTAAGCGTGTATCACGGATGGCACATAACTGACTGAATCTTTTGGGGGATGTAAATTCAGGTGATCAAATGAAGGTTAATACAAATTTTATGAACTGCTGAACTTGCTAGAGCCAGATACTTGGAATATTCAAGAAATAGTTATTCCCTGGAAAGCTGCAGAAGAAAAGCTTCAGTAAAAAATTTTCATCACAACAATCCCATTAATGATTTTTCGTGACTATGTGGAAAATGTCCTGAAAAACTCATTATCCTGTAATTCCTCAAAGTGTACAAAATGCGAAAACTATTATCAATACAATTGCTATCAGTTCTTCCAAGGAAGAAAGAAGTTTTTTTAAGAATGGATATTATACTCTGATAAAAGAAGCTGCCTTACAGTGGAAAATGCAGCAAACTTGAGGACAATTAATCTTATTGGTCTCTCTTTAGACTTATGCAATGTCATTCCTTTTGTTAAAACGTGGCTTAGAAAAAAAATCACAATGCTGATGACAACAGAGTGAGACAAAAAAAGCTGAAGACTGTGATGACAATCAAGTGGCTATTTGGAAATTTTTAAAATGAAATATCATGAGTAAAAGATTTTAAAGCATTTCTTTTAAATATTTTTCCTTTCAAAATGATAACATGCAATGTAATGCAGATTAATTTTAGTATTTTTGAATAAGTGCAAGAAAAATTTGCTTTATTCTTGAATTATGTCTATGTAATAAAAATGGAAAAATGAGGGAACCCATTGCTATTGAGAACTGTTGCTGAGAAAACCCATTCTTAAAAGTTTTGAATACCACCACTGCATACAATTCTTCAGAATGTTAACCAATTCGAATGTAATTTTTATTTATTTATTGATAATTGCACAAAAAATGATCAGACAACTCTACATGAACAATTATTTCATAGTAACTTACTTTTGTCAGTTTGTATTAGTCTGGCGGCTAGGTCTCATCATTTTATAGTTGAATTGGCTAGATGTAATCATAAGTTCTGTGCTAAGTTTCTTCTATTGCACTTCTTGCTTGTATAACTTTCTTGTGGCTTCTTGCTTTCCAGTCAACTTTGATCTTCAAAAATTTAAATGCAATGTCAATCATTCTCTTCTGTCTTTTTAATTCTTATTCTTTTATTGTCTCTCTCCATAATAGTAGTTTTTCTTATATTCTCTAACTCTCAGTAACCTCTTGCATCCTAGTGACTTTATTTCCTTGCGTGGAGTGATGTAATTAAAAAAAAGTTGTAACAGTTTCTTTTCTTGCACTTCTTGCTTTCCAGTCAACTTTGATCTAATTTAAATTCAATATCAATCATTATTTCCTGTTCTTTTATTGTTCTCTATCCTTAATTTTTTTCCTTGTATTCTCTCACACTCAGTAACCCTTTGTATTTTAGTGGCTTTATTGCCTTGCTTGGGGTGAGATAATTAAAAAAAAAAAAAGCAGATATTAGGGATTTCATTTAATATAAAAATACAAAGAAAAAAACAAATTAAATCTCAAAACAAAAATTTATTGAAAATTAAAATGAAATATTTTAAAATTTTATTTTTAAAAGAAAAAAATCTGAATATAAAAAAAATCTTGGTGTAAAAATAAATATTTACATTTCCAATTAATTTAACTGCAATAAGCATTTATAATTTTAAAGTTCCTAAACTTTCAAAAATTTAATATCGGTGATCAAATGCCATGATTGCATTCGCTAATTTACCATTTTCAAAGACAATACAAGTTTCCCAGAAGCATGCATGTAACAAAGTAATGAGGTTACAGAATTTTATAACATTTCAAATTTTTTTCATTGTCTCTTTTGATTTGAACACAAGTTTCAAATGTCTAACAATTTAACACTCTTTCATGATATTCTACACATGTAGTCTCCTGGGACACAACATGCACCCAACTTAGTGATTACCATGAATTCAGTGAATTATAAAGAACACCACAGTTTAAAATTGCAACAATGTTTTCCATTTAATAAAATAAAGAGAGAGCTATGAAGCATCTTTATGGAACTCAGCCAGATCACTGTATCTTGTTTCAATGCTTCATTTAGAACTGTGTCATCATAAACAATGTATCTTTGTTTAAAAAGTACAGAAAGCTCTTTTTGGTTACAGAAAGACTAAAGATCAATCTCTGCTTGCCATAAATATTTACTGCCATACATGTCCTGGATTGTTCCCCCATGTTATTAAGGATTTTGTTCCTTTGGTCAGTCAGTGAATCTTTCAAACAGTGTTGCTTTAAGAATGAAATTCATTCTCATTGCAATTTGATGAAATAAATGTACGTGGAAAAATATTTTACTTCTTTCCACCCTGTTAAGATCTAATTATGTTTTATCTAACTTGTTTACAAACAATAAAACTTTCATTAAAATTTAACAAGAACATTTCTTTTTTTCCCCATTTTGCAATCTCATTTGATCATCTTTATATCAGCCGGATGAATAGAGAAATACATATCCCCAAAATCTTATCCTTCATATCTGAGAAACAAATCATCAACACTGTATCTTTATTAAAAAGTACAGGAAACCTTCTTCAGTTACAGAAAGACTAAAGGTCAATCTCTGCTTGCCATAAATATTTACTGCCATACATGTCCCCCGTGTTATTAAGGGTTGTTCCTTTGATCAATCAGAAATCTTCAAGTGTAGCTTTAAGAATTAAATTAATTCTCATCACAATATGATGGAATAAATGTATGTGGAAAATTTTTTTTAATTCTTTCCACCCTGTTAAGATCTAATTATGTTTTATTTGACTTCATTTACAAACAATAAAACTTTCATTAAAATTTGATAAGAACTCTTTTTCCCCCATTTTGCAATCTCATTTGATCATCAGCAGGACGAAAAGTCAGAGAAATACATATCCCCAAAATCTTATCCTTCATATCTGAGAAACAAATGTATTCTTGCAATAAAAACAATTGACAATGTAAGTAGCAGTATTAGCAAAGAGAAGAAACATTTCACTGGAGAAAGTCACTGTACTTTAGTCATCATCCTTAAAATGTTTCATTTGATAAGCCATATTCCTTTCCATCAGTTCTTAAACTTTATATCGGTGTTCATGTTGATCTGATCTGATATAACTTCACCAGGCAAATAAATTGATAGGTATTTACCAGGGTGCTGACATTGCAATCAGATGTGACACAAGGTTGAGGTTTAAAGTATGTTTAATGGCCATACTGTGAAAAAATTGCCCAAGCCCCCTTGGCACTTCCCCTCAGGCACCGGGCAATAAACCCAGCACCCTCTCAAGCTGGGAGTGAAGGCTCTCTGGGGCTTGGGCCTAAATAAAGAATGTAAATTCCAGTCAAAGGCAAATAGATTGTTATATCTCCAGTGGAAAAACAATAAGTTTATATTGAACTCAATGGGCAGAACCCATTTCAACTGCAGGTGGAACAGGTCAACTTAATAAAGCATAAGTTTACATTAGCTAAAGACTATCAGTTCAGTACTTGTGCTGGGTAGTAAATATGCATTTGAGCTATTTAACAACTTAACAGTTCATTGCAAAAAACTAATCCAATTGGATAAAGCAGATAAATATTAAAGATTTGAGTTTTTCATGGGCTTAGCAAAATAACTAAGACTTTCAATTATGCAACTTAAACTGGTAAATCAAGAATTTCCAGCTAACAGTCACATACAAGATGTCTGATGCAAACTTAGCACAGTCAGTTTTGCAGGTGATGCAGTACTATTTTAAATTTATAGTCTCTCTTGTGATTTTTTCTCTTCACTCTACTGAAAATTGATATCTAGTATTAAAATCTTTTTGCAAACTGGTATAAATACTGAAATTAATCATTTGTCTCACATGTTCATTTACATGTGATTTAATAAATTTGAATTGCATAAATATGCTGAACTACAAACATCAGTAAGATATGCTTTCAGTAACATGGTCACATGTGAGTTTTTAAATAAGAGGTATGAAAAATGATAAATAACATACTTTAAATGATTAAGATTTCATTCCAGTATGTGATTGCATGTGACTTAGAAAATGTGAACTCTCTGGAAATGCTGAACCAAACACTTCAGCTGAAAATGGTTTCAGACCAGCGTGTGTTTGCATGTGTCTTTCTAAATGCGATCTCCGTGAAAAGGCTGACCCACACACTTCACATGAATATGGTTTCTCACCAGTGTGTGTTTGCATGTGTCTTTGTAAATGTGATTTCCGTGAAAATGCTGAACCACACACCTCACAAGGATATGGTTTCTCACCAGTGTGCGTTTGCATGTGTCGTTTTAAAAGTGATCTTCGTGAAAACGCCGAACAGCACACTTCACAAGTATATGGTTTTTCCCCTGTGTGTATCTGCATGTGTGTTTTCAAACTTGAGCTCTTTGAAAATGTTGAACCACAGACTTCACATGAATATGGTTTTTCACCTGTGTGCGTTTGCATGTGAATTTTGAAATGTGATTTCCATGGAAATGATGATCCACACACTTCACATAAATATGGTTTCTCTCCTGTATGCATATACATGTGATTGTATAAACCTGATCTTCGTGAAAATGATGAACCACACACTTCACATGAGTATGGTTTTTCTCCAGTGTGCGTCCGCATGTGAATTTTTAAACTTGGACTATCTGAGTATACTGAACCACACACTTCACAAGAATATGGTATCACATCAGTATGAGCTTGCATCTGTTTGTTTATACTTGAATTGTCTAAAAATTTTGAGCTGCAGGATTCACATGAACAGGGTTTCACTTCTGTATGTGTCTGCATATGACTTTTTAAAAGTGATTGCTGAGAAAAGGTAGAATCACACATTTCACATGAATATGGCTTTTCTTCAGTGTGTATTTGCATGTGAGTTGTTAAACTTGAACTATCTGAAAATGATGAACTGCAAACATCACATGAATATAGTTTCTCACTTGTTTGTATTTCTATGTGTCTTTTTAAATTTGATCTCTGTGAAAATTCTGAATCAGACACCGCACATGAATATGATTTCTCACCATTATGTGTTTTCATGTGTCTTTGTAAATGTGATTTCCGTGAAAATGCTGAACCACACACTTCACATGGATATGGTTTCTCCCCAGTGTGCGTTTGCATGTGTCGTTTTAAAAGTGATCTCCGTGAAAATGCTGAAGAACACACTTCACATGAATATGGTTTTTCTCCAGTGTGTATCTGCATGTGTGTTTTTAAACTGGAACTCTTTGTAAATGTTGAACAACACACTTCACATGAATATGGTTTTTCACCAGTGTGTGTTTGCATGTGTATTTTTAAATGTGATTTCCATGAAAATGTTAATTCACACACTTCACAAGAAAATGGTTTCTCTCCAGTGTGTGAGTGTGCATGTCTATTTAATTCCGACTTCAGGGAAAATGCTGAACCACAGACTTTACATGAATAAGGTTTATCACCAGTGTGTGTTTCCATGTATTTTTTTGAATGTGAATCTTGTGAAAATGCTGAACCACACACTTCACATGCAGATTGTTCTTTTTCATTATTTGTTTGCGTGTTTCTTTTTAAACTGTCTGATATTGCTGAACCGCACACTTCACATGTATATGGTTTATCTCCAGTCTGTGTTTTTATAGAAGGTTTTAAACAGGAATTTTCGGCAATTTCCAACCCAATGTCTTCACATAAATAGGTATTATCTCCAATGTCTGTTTGCATGTCTATCTTCCTCTGAGAAATCTTTTTATTGGCCATACTGAAAGTCTGCACAGAAATATACCTTATTTGAAGTATCCTTTTGTAAATACAAATAATATTTCAAAACAATTGTGTTTGTTCATATACAACATGATAATCACAGCCTACCAATATCGTATTTGTATAAGGCCATCAGAAGAGATCATTTGTCCCCACTGTAGTTAAATCCCTGAAAAAAGTAAAAAAAATGAAAAAGAGATATTATTAAACATCATTAATTGTAATTAGAAATTTATATTAACTCAGTTTGAATTTCAGTTTAAAGTCCTCTTTTCTTTAAGATGGGACTATTTTGGTAGGCATAGGAACACACAACTCCAAGAGCAAATAGTTTCAAAACATTAATATAAAATTCTCTGATTTTAAAATGTGGAGAAAGAAGCATCCTTCACTGAATTATTATCTCATTTAAAGAGACCTGGAATAAAAATTAATTATCACACAACAGAAAGAATTGTATCTTTATAAAGAGAAAACATTAAATTTTCTTTACAAACTAATTTTATCAAAATAACTCTTAAAAATACTTGAGATATTGCCAGTTGAACTTGAAATAAATTTCACTCTTTTAGCCTGTTTTGCACTGTAGACTAGGCCAGTTTGAATACTTATTTTCATATTTTTTTTTTTAGTGTTGTATTGATTGCCATTTTGCCATAAAAATGTACTATTAATTTTTCTTTGGAGGTTCACTATTTTCCCATAGCTGGGACTATCATCCCCAGCCAGGATGGACCAGGGAACAACAGCAATTAAGGGGTGGTTCGACACTCGTGAATATCTCCAATCTCCCAATAGTTTATCATCATACCTAAGACACTAGAGAAAATGTAAAATTTGCCACTATCTTTTTAGATATGGTAAGTTGATAGAATAATTGTTTTGCATTATTATAAACTCAATTTGGTAAATAATCCTGTTTTTCAAATTATCAATGTTATTTTATGAATGATCAGAGATCAGTGCTTCCTGTTATTTGGTTAGAAAGAAAGTCCTATTGCAGTTTTTACATTATAACTTTAAGGGTACTTTTTCAATATGTACAGTTTGTTTAATGGCATATCAACACCTTATGGGTCATTTAATGCCAATATTTTATTTTCTTGGGAGTTTTGAAGTAATAAAAATATGATATATGCAATCCTGCTTTCACAATCTATCACATGATAGATGATGCTTGACTTTTGTGCATATACATGTTCATGTGGACATAATTACTAGAGGTAGTGACCTGTGTGCTTTATGTTTTAGTTTTGTTGAAGTTATATTTTGGAATACAGTTTTATTTCTTTAAGAATTGTAGGATATCATATGGATTAATGTCACGAAAAAGTTTTCAGGTTGGTTTTTTGATTTTGTTTGGTAGCGCATAAACCTCTATGCCAAAATGTAAATATTTTGTATATAATTTTATGCTTTCAACTACAGATATTTTGTAAATTATTTTATACTTTCAGAGTAAAAGGTATGTTTTTAGCTATATATTTTGTAGATGATAAGTGGTAATTCTACTATAGAAATGTACTGTTGATTTTTGTTTGGGGGTACACTATTTGCCCATAACTGAGACCTTAACAGGTGCTACCACGCCAGATAATGGTGAGCTTGGGAACAACAGCAATTAAGATATGGTTTTACACTCCTCAAAATCTCCAATCTCCTGATCAGAGGCTTTGCTGCCAGATCAGTTTATTGTCAAACCCAGGATGAAATATGTATGGTAAAATAACCATTCATCTTTACATTCTGATGTTTTTTCTTTCTTTATACCATCCTGAATATGATGATAAACTACATCTGCGTCCTGGGTAAGACAATAAACTTTGTTTGATAGTAAGGCCTCTGATCAGGAGGTTTTGAAGAGTATGGAACCACCTCTTAATTGCTGGTGCTCCCAGGTCCACCCTGACCTGGGATGGTAGCACCTGTTAGGGTTCCAACTATAGGCAAATAGTTAACCCCCAAACTGGGGTCAAAACACTATGAAAGTGTAAAAATAGGTTTTAATACCACAAATACTTTGTAAAAAATCATTACCAGCAATAAATTTTTGAATATATATATATATATATATATATATATATATATATATATATATATATATATATATTACCAGCAACACATTTTTGGAAAAAAAAAAAAAATTACCACTTATACATTTTTTTTTTTTTAAATATTACAAGCAATACACTTTTGAAGAAAAAATATTACCACAAATAGATTTTTGAAGATAAAATATTGCTACATATAGATTTTTGAAGATAAAATACTGCCACAATTAGATTTTTCAAGAAAAAAATATTACCCACAATACATTTTTGAAAAAAAAAAAAAAATATTACCAGCAATACATTTTTGTAAAAAAAATTATCAGCTTTACATTCTTGAAAAAAAATTATCAGCTATACATTTCTGAAAAAAAAAAATATTGCCAGAAATAGATTTTTGAAGAAAAAAAAAATTACCAGTAATAAAAAATTTGTCGGTTTTAAATAACCCATTGAAGTTGATATCCTGTAAAACAAAACAAACCTTTTTTACATATTAATATGAGAATGTATAAATTTTGTAATGCTTTACTCTCTTATGGGTTTAGATCAGATTCATATCAGACACTGTATTCTATAGGAATTCAAAAGGGGATTTTCAGCAACAGAAACAACAAGGCATATTCGTGTATGGAAATTAAGTTGGCCAGTTATGGTTGGAAAATATTTCTCCTGAAGATTCTCCTCAATCTGGACGACAAAGTTCTGTCAGTACTGATCTTCTGAAAAATTTTTTGTGAGAAAGATCCTAAGCTAACTGCATGAAAATTAGCAAAACAGTTCAATACAAGTTATACTTCAATCATAAAATATCTTAAGGAATTTAGAAATGTGTCTACACTTAGTTCATGGATCATTCATCATCTGAATGCTTCTCAACTAAATCAAATTTCCTCTGCTCACCATTGAAGAGTAGATTTACTACTGAACCATTCCTGGGTAGAATCATCACCAGTGATGGAACAAAAACAATAATAGGTAGCCACAGAAAAAGAATAGTCTATCCCAAAGACAGGACCACACCCCCAAAAAGATTAATTTGATTAATGGCATATCCTTATGGGTCATTTTATTTTCTTGTGAGCTTTGAAGTAATAAAAGTATGATATATGTTATTCTGCTTTCACAGCTGAACACATGGTAGATGAGACTCAACTTTTGTGCATATACATATTTGTGTGGACATAATTACTAGAGGTGATGATATGTGTTTCATGTTCTAGTTTTACTGAAGTTGTATTTTAGAATAAATTTGATTTCTTTAAGAAATTGTAGGATATTATATGGATTAATATCATGAAAGTTCTTTCATGTTGATTTATATATTGTTGGTAATTTTACTATAAATACATATTGTTGGTAATTTTACTATAAATACATATTTTTGGTAATTTTACTATAAATACATATTGTTGGTAATTTTTTTATATAAAAATGCATTGCTGGTATTTTTAATATAAAAATATATTTTTATACTTTCATAGGGTTTTGTTTTTGTTTGAGGGTTCACTATTTGCTCATAGTTGAGTGCTACCACTCCGAGTCAGGGTGGACCTGGGAACAACAGTTAAAAGGTGGTTTCATGCCCTTCAAAACCTCTAATCTCCTGATCAAAGGCCTTGCTGTTGGGTGTTGTTTGTAGTCCTCCAAAAAGTCAGGCTCTGTGTTTGGTAGGATATGAAAAATGTTGTCTACTATGAAGTGCTGAAGCAGTTAATGCAGTTAAGTAGAGTTGTCAATTGGAACTCCTGCACAAAAAGTACCCATCACTGATTAATCATAAAGCTGTGTTGTTCTTACCCAAGAATGCAAAACCACATATTGCTTGAATCACTAAGAAAAAGATTATGCCACTAAATATGGAAGTTTTGCCTTTTCATGCTTACTCTTAAATCATTTTCAGGTCACAGCAACATTTTTAAAGGAAAAACAGTTTATTAAATGTTAAATCAAGATGACCACTACTAACTAAAAACAACCAGTTAACTTCAGTAGTGAACAAAGCTTAAAATTAACATTATCCTGTACATATTGTTTTTTTATAGCTTATCAACCTGTTGCAAGTTATTTAAAGCCAGAAAGTATTTTTATAAGAATTTTTTTTTGAGAAATAATAATGATTTACTGATACAAGTCCTGGTGTGGGTGGGAAGAAGATGAATCCGCTTCTTCTCTCCCCTCCCCCCAACTAGGGGTAAATAGCAGGACAGACTGGGTTCTATAGCCTTGGATGACAACTGGTCTACCACAGATAGAAATGGCAACTTACTACGGGGAAAATCTGCCTCATCAGTCATGTATTGAAAGATACATGATCACCTAAGCATGTATCACACATGGCACATAACTGACTGACTGTCTGATACAAGTTCTACTAATTAACCCATAGCTGGTGGGAGAAAAAGTGGATTCATACATTTTACAGGGTATTTGTGTGTAAGTGAATATAACCTGACTAGAATTGGAACTTTCCATTTCCATGATGTTATCCATTAACTACCCAAGCTTAGTGCACCTAGCATTCCCAAGAGATCACCCATCTAGTTACTAACCAGGCTCAATATTGCTTAACTTCCATGATCATACAAGACCGGGAACATCCCCCTGTAATCCAGGGAATGTTAAAAGATTAGTTTGTAATGACTTGTCAGTTTTTTGACAATGATGCTAGGACAATAGAGAAGTTTTAATTAAAATTTTATTATATTTATTCTAAAAGCAACTAATTTCTTATAATAAAAATATTTCTTTGAAGTAAAGCCCAGAAGTGAATAGCCGTCTGTTGTTAGAAGAGATAGCATCATTGAAAGATACCATATGTCAGGGCTTGAGAGTAACATTGTCCTGTTGTCCTGGGGCCAATAGTTCCAGATGACCGGTTAGATTTTATGGAACAATATAAAACTTTTAATTAAAATGCCATTATATTTATTCCAAAAGAAACTATTTATACTCTTGTCCTCATCTTGGTTGTTGTTATCACAACGTTTCAGCCATTTTATCCTCCAGTCTTCATCAGATGTATATCAATCCAAGTAACCTACAGGGAATTCTGAACTGAGACCTTTATTTAATCTACAATGATAGATTTTTCCTGTTTCATTGCCCATGTCTAGGGATATCTCGTCTAGTTCTTATTTTTAGTACTGTTCAGTGATTGCTCGCTCTGTTTACCCTGGTCAATACTGAGACAATACAATTTTTTTTTTATTAAAATGCTGTTATATTTTATTCTAAAAGCAACTAATTTCTTGTAATAAAAAAAATATTCCTTTGAAGTAAATGGCCATGAGTTATTGAATTGAAAGATACCATACATCATGATTTGAATGAAACATTATCCTATCACCCTGAGACCAATAGATGCCAGGTCAGGATCAATAACATTGCAGAGTTTTCTTTGTATTTTATCAAGAATCTCTAAATACATAGCAGATATATACTATTTACATTACACTCAGCCTATTGTTCTCATCTTTGCTGTTATTATCATTTCAGCCATTGTACCCTTCAACATTCTTCAGTTACTTCTTGATGTGGGTCACCTCCAGGGAATTTCAAACTGAATTCTATTTAATCTACAAGGGTAGATTGTTCTCATTCCACTGTCCATGTCTACAGATATCTTATCTTGTTCATATTGAGTACTGCTTAGGTATTACTCACCCTATTTTCACTAAGTCTTTACTACCCAATCCAGAGATTGAACTCACAATTGCTATGCTACCAAATCCATAAACCAGTGCTTTAATCTACTAGACTATTGTCCCATGGGACAATCCTGATTCTAGAACTACCTGTTGCTGCTAATTTTATCAAAAATATTTTCCAATTTTTCTGTGAAAATTTGTCTGCAAAATAAAATAAGTGATCAATAAATTAAAGTTAAATTATTTCATCTAAATAATAGGTTATGTTAGCTGATTTGTTTTGCGTTTTATGGCTTATCAACCTTTTTCAGGTTATTTAAAGTCAGAAATTTTTTCAGATTGTAAAACTTTTTTGTGAAGATAATACTAATTAACACATAGATGGCAAGGGGAGAAGAGGTGAATTCATACCTTTCCCAAGAGTATTAGTGCACAAGCAAATATAACGAAACCAACTGGAATTTGAAGTCATCTCTCTGATTTACAATTCTAAGCGTTTATCCGTTACACTACCCACACATCCCTGCTTAATGCACCTGATATTTCCAGGTGGTCACCCACCTAGGTACTGACCAAACTCAACGTTGCTTAACTTTGGTGATCATACAAAAATTGGTGTTTCAACGTGATAAGGCCATAAGTTGATTTTGTTTAGCGGTATATCAACCTCTACAAGTTATTTAATGCTGAAATCTAAATATTTTGTAAACAATTTTATGGCTTCAACTACAAAAGTTTTCTACATAATTCTATACTTTTAGTGAAATGTATGTTTTATAGATATAGTTTGTAGATGATAAAATGTATTGTTAGTAATTTTAAAAAAATATATTGCTGGTAATTTCACTACAAAAATGTATTGTTGGTAATTTTTTTATAGAAATGTATTTTTATACGTTTTTAGTTTTTATATTGCTATAAAAAAGTATTGTAGGTCATTTTTCTATAAAATGTATTGTTTATCATTTTATCATAAAATACTGAGATAAAAATCAATTTATAAATGTTGATATAAAAATGAATTGCTGGTAATTTCAGTATAAAAATATACAGTAGGTCATTTTGCTATGAAATGCCTTGCTGGTAATTTTACTATAAAGATGTAATGTAGTTCATTTTGCTACGGAAATGTATTGCTGGTAATTTTACTATAAAAATGTATTGTAGGTAATATATATTTTTTTATAAAAATGTATTGCTGGTATTTTACTATAAACATTTTATGCTTTCCTAGTGTTCTGATTTTTATTTCAGGGTTTACTAAAAGATGCTACAACACTACAGGGTCAGCGGGGACCTGGGAACAACAGCAATTAAGAGGTAGTTTCATGTTCCTTAAAACTATTGATCTCCCTAACAGAGGCCTTGCTGCTGGATGCAGTCAATCATCAGACCAAGAATCAAGTATAAAAGAATGTGTAATCTAGATATTTCTAATGTTCAGTACAATTGATTCTTGAAAATAATATAGCAAAACTTAATTACAATGCCATATGACAAACATTCAGTTTCTTAATTTTTTTAACTAAAGTTTGCTCAATACAAGACTTGAGAGCCACTCGAAGTAGAGGGTTACTGAATGGTGTGTATGATATGAATGTAAGAGGAGGTAAAATGAGTGAAGGATAAGGAAGATAGATAACAATTGTCCCTTGACTTGAAGTGTTTAGGGAAGCATCCATGCAGGAGGTTCTTCAACAAAGCGACAGTTCCTGGGAAAAAGATGCTGAAGTAGAATTTCTTCTATAGAAAAAATGTGGG